>JACATO010001370.1:197500-345000 GCA_018389105.1 Nautilus pompilius | reverse complement strand
TTTCCCGGTCTTCCTGCACGCAAAGGCGCCCGCCATGCCGATAGGAAACTCTTCTGATGGGGCCAACGGCAACGCGAACAGCTTAAACGTTTCGAGGAATCCGAATCGATGGGTGGGGAATCCGTATTTACGAGGCTGAGGATGAACGTTTAACAGCTTCCAAGCCAGTGCAGTCACTCCACCAGGTTTGTAGACGATTTTTGACCAATCAGAACTCGGCATTTATTCAGAGCGGTATCGCAGACATTCGTTGTTCAGAATGCTATTTGTTTACAAAAAATAGTCTTTTGTTGCTTCTTAACCATTCTTATTTTCCAGTTTACAACCTTAGCCAGTTTTGAACAGTTCCTGCTCGACAATTTAAAACCAAATTTCAAAAAAAAAAAAAAAAAAAGGGTCAGGAATTAACAGCAGATATTCGTACCTGTCCTGTAGTTTTTCCACAGTTTATTTACCAACTTCGCTTGCTCCAATTTGCTGCCATTTTTATCTTGATGCTTTTCGTCTTCGTCGTGAAAAGTCTGGGGAAGGGAAAAAAAAAGAGGGGGAGAAGAATTCGTACGGAACTTATAAAAAAAAGGAGCGGGTTGGGGCCGGATAAATGGCTAAAAAACGTCGATATTTTAGTGTTTATACAAGGAAAGGAAAGAGGCCTGCGGTCTCCGGCACAAAGCCCATTATTGGGACTTTCCAATGGCTGTTTCCAAATTATACAAAAGTTCATGATTTTCTGTCAGCTTCTTTTCGTTTCTGGACATATTCCATTATCGGATTTCCATTGTGAAAGTGTTTCCATGACCACCACCCCCCCCAACCCGCCGCCTTTCTCTAGATATAATGCGCTATGGAGATTTCCTAACTGCAAAAGAAGTTCCTGTGTTTAATGATTCGCAGAACCCAGGAGGAAGGACCGACCAGCCCCCCCCCAGCACCACTGTTGCAATCGTTGTTTTCGGACCCATATCGCGAAAGTGGCGAGCTAACCCAGTCTTTGAGCGATGCTCTGCTTTTACCTTGATGCGGGCTCCGGCTCGCAGAACGAAGTAGAGTAGACCGACGACCAGCAGAGACAGAGCGATCGCTATCAGCGCAACCGACAGTCTCGGCCTCTCGTTGCGATTCCTGCGCAGTAGCGGGTACACCAGGGCACGTCTTTCCGATGCCAGAAACACCGTCCGCATGTGGTTGGGCAGGCAGGCAGGAGAAACAGTGCACACTACCTTCTGCTCATCTTTCTCTTCCTCCTCCTTTCTCTGCATCTGAAACAATAAAAAAACAATTCGAAACGAATTTGGTACGATTCGAGCTGCCCACATCACCTTAGTAGTAGTAAACTGATAACCCTACATTTCGAAGACTTCTCCATGTCGCCACCACTATCATCATCATCATCATCATCATCATCATCATCATCATCATCAGTGTTTTGTACAACTGTTTTGTAGTGAAGTCCTATTTTGTGAGGTTTTCCTGTATCGTGTTGTACAAGCGGCCTGGCCTGTTATCGAACTCGCAAGTTGCTTCGGTTCAATGCGTACGCTAAGCCGACTGTTTAGCTCACCACCTGCCCCTGACACCTACGATAAGAAAGAGGAAACAAAAGCACGTAATGCGAGAACGACCATAAGGCCATTGTACTTGAAAGCAGCCCTCCACGGCCCGAGCCCAGCTACGTTATCGTCTTTGCCGCGCCTCACCGCCGACGATAATGGCGGGATGTGCGGCGGATGAAAGGGAAAGTAGAAGATAAGATCGAAAGAATTCAAGCCGCGCGCGCTGAACCGAGGGACAGATATTTTAAAATTAAAACGAATTTAAAAAGAACAAACAAACCAAACGCTTGTAATGAAAAAAGGGGCATATTTACACGCAAACCCTAATTTTAAACTATATAATGGGAAATTACGGAAGTGACGTCAAGTGCTATAACCAATCTAGGCGTGTGACAGTGGAAGGGCGACCTCTCGTGTTCAGTGTTAGACACGTAACTAAAGAAGTTCGAATTTTTTTTTTTAAAAAGTCCCCCCCCCCAGCGGTAGATGGAGTTAGTAAGTATGAGATGCCATTCTTCAGGTTAATCTCTGTTCTTCTTTAAACGGTGACCGATCCAGATGTGTGCGTGGAGTAGATGAGTACGTCTAATTTCAGTTTGTACATTTCACGGACCTTTGACTTCCGGTGAATGAAAATAAAAATACTGTAGAACCTCAATTATCCGCACTAAATGAAACTGGGGGTTGTTCGGATAATCGAGGACATTCTGAGGAGGGGGGGTTAGTGTAGAACAGATTTCACGCCGTATTCCTACTATATCTCGTACATGGGAAATGATATTAAATTGCTCAAGTTTCGAAAACAAGAAAGTTTTATCCTTCATAAACACATTTTATTGATCACGCCAGCAATGAGTTGCTTCCCTTTGTTGCTCGAGTCGTTACAATAGTTGCGTTCCCTTGGCTTCTTTCTGCCGCTCCAACCATCTGAAACATATTCCGTGTGGCCTCCAACATATCCTCGTCTGTGTGACACCACCACCGGTCGTCACGTCTTTCGCTGCTCGGCCGACCCAGACGCGACACCTTCGAGCGCTCATTGGCACCACGCGCCTTCACTCCGGTCTGAACCAACCCGATGGCGGAAGTGACTTCTCGACCGGCAGCCGGCGATGGCGCCACCTCGCATAAGCGTCAGTAACCACGGGGATAGAGGGAGAGAAGCTCGCGGACGTTCTCATCTTCTCGTATGAACCCCCGTGGGCAGGTGCGCTATCCAAAACTAGCGCAAAATTCCAAGGAACGTTTGTGGGTGTTCAGGTGTTTCTGGACTTCCGGTCCCAGACTTCCATCGAACCGTCCCTGAGCCCAGCGCCGTGTCCGTCCATGCGCTTCTTTCACGTTTCCAGATTACTAGGGAAAGAAATCGTGGCTCTTCAGGGAGAATTTTTACAATTCCTGACAACTGTCGACTTTATCTTACGCGATCCTTTACATTCCGGTACCCAGCTGTGTAAATTTTGGAGTCAGCCTGCGCTTTGTACCAACAGCTTTAAACTGCAGCAGCTCCACCTGTCGCTCCTCACCCCGATAAGGTGGGCTACAGTATCGTAGAACTAGGGAATCATCCTTCAGAAGCTCGCCTTAAACGTTCTGCTCCGCCGTAGATCGGGGTAGAAAAGGGAGATTTCTTGCGCAAGCCGTCGACGCGAAGCGATGTTTCCTTTATCGCCAGCGATCGGAGTTCACCGTCGAAGGCCTCCACTGACATCTTCCTGTTTGCTATCGAGCCACTCGCTTTGCCGATTGCCAAATCCTGTAGCTAATTTCGACACCCCTTCCTTATTCTCCAGCGTCTGCTTGAGCTGAAGTTCCTGTCCCGGTAACAAAGCCCTTATTTTACGTTTCACATGAGATGTTATTGGCTCGCACAAATAAAGCAACGCCAGACACCAGCCAGTTTAATTCGGTGAATTGTTGCGTACAGACAGATCGGTTGTTGCGCTCACAAAGGAGCGTCCGCCCAGCCGGCTGCACCTGCAAGTGGCCTCAACACACCTATGTGTTTAGGTGGGAGTGGGCTTCAAGACAGCGGTGAACTCGTTACCCCGTTTAGTGAACTGGAAGAGGATCTGGGATTAATGGCTGGCCGTGTGTACGGCGATCGTGATGCGGCGAAGTTGGACCATGAATTGTCGCGAGTCGGAAAGAAAAGGAAGATTATACGTACTACAGTGGTGGAGAGAGAGAGATAGAGAGAGGGGAGAAGAGAAAGAGAGAGAGAAGAGAAGAGGGGAGGAGAGAGATATGACGTCACTACAGAGAGATGGAGAGATAGAGGGGAGAAGAGAGAGAGATATGACGTCACCACAGAGAGATGGAGAGAGAGAGATAGAGATAGGGGAGTAGAGAAAGAGAGAGAGAAGAAGAGGGGAGGAGAGAGAGATATGACATCACTACAGAGAGATAGAGAGGGGAGAAGAGAGAGATATGACGTCACTACAGAGAGATAGAGAGAGGGAGAAGAGAAAGAGAGATATGACGTCACTACAGAGAGATGGAGAGATAGAGAGGGGAGAAGAGAAAGAGAGATATTACGTCACCACAGAGAGAGATGGAGAGATAGAGGGGAGAAGAGAGAGAGATATTACGTCACCACAGAGAGATGGAGAGAGAGAGAGAGAGAGATAGAGATAGGGGAGTAGAGAAAGAGAGAGAGGAGAAGAGGGGAGGAGAGAGAGATATGACATCACTACAGAGAGATGGAGAGATAGAGAGGGGAGAAGAGAGAGATATGACGTCACTACAGAGAGATAGAGAGAGGGAGAAGAGAAAGAGAGATATGACGTCACTACAGAGAGATAGAGAGGGGAGAAGAGAAAGAGAGATTATACGTCACCACAGAGAGATGGAGAGGAGAGAGATAGAGAAGAGATAGAGATATTACGTAGACCACCAGAGAGAGAAAGGGAGAGAGAAGAGGGAGAGAGAGAGATAGGAGATAGAGACAGAGAGAGGAGAGATAGAGAGGGGAGAAGAGAGAGATATGACATCACTACAGAGAGAAGAGAGAGGGAGAAGAGAGAGAGATATGACGTCACTACAGAGAGATGGAGAGGGGAGAAGAGAAAGAGAGATATGACGTCACTACAGAGAGATGGAGAGATAGAGAGAGGGGAGCAGAGAGAGAGAGGAGCAGAGAGAGAGAGATATTACGTCACTACAGAGAGATGGAGAGAGAGAGAGAGGTGGGGGAGAAGAGGAAACTAACTTTTTCTTTAATTTTATTTTGATAAACGTTTTAACACGAACAGAAAATAAAGAAGAAAAATGACTGGTCATAAAATGTATCGATACCTTCATATTTATTATTTTTTTAAAATTAGAAAGTTTTTTTTTTTTTTCTAATAACAAAAGTCTTCTAAAATTAGCGAAACTGTCCCGCTCGGCTGACAAACACGTCTCCTGTATTAGTCGACTAAGGAAGCTAATGGCCGAATTTACCAGACAGACATCTTTGTCTGGCGAACTTGTAGTTCTCGAACCAAACACCAGCAGCTAGAAAGTAATGTTAAACAAAATAAATTATCCGATGGGCGAAATAACCTCTTTGTGTTTCTAGGCTCACGTTTTGGTGTCTAGCGTCAACTGAACCGGAAGTAGGAACAGTCACCTCCCTTATTTTTTTCATAAAGAAGTTACCTCACGTAATAAAGATATTGGGAATGTGCCAGGCACCTGAATTTAGTGCTGAAGCATCTGTGACCAGGTAGCCAGCAGCAGGTTTACATCTGCGTACCGAATCTCTCTCTCTCTCTCTCTCTCTCTCTCTCTCTCTCTCTCTCTCTCTCTCTCTCTCTCTCGCGTAGGATACAAAAATAATTGCTTAAGTATTGAAAAGTCAAGATAGGCAACCTTACCCTGATTAGTGATAGCCGTTCCACCGAGACAAGGAGAGCTGTGCTTGATGTAATAGTTAACAAGCGCGGCATACCTGATTTGCACAGTGCATGCTCGTTGCGTAACTCTTCATCTTCTGTACAGTTAATGCTGCAGAGACGACAACTGCGCCAAAAGATCGAAATTTGTTATGTTATAAGCATCTTTTCCGCTTGAGAAGTCCGTTAGTGGCTTCTGCTTTTCTTGATTTCAAATCTGTCCTATACGATTTAAAAACAGTTTTGTTTTCGTAAAAGGAGACCCCCCCCCGAGTTTTAGCAGTATTAAGCCGTTTCCTAACCAGATGAAGCTTGTATAATACTAAATGTAAATAATTAAATAATTATTTAATTAACTACCAAGTCATTCAGAACCAACAAAAATACAAGAAAAAATATTTATTTACATTTCATACGTTTGCACCGTTTCCATATAATACAAAGCGCATTTGACCAAACCAAATGAGACCACGTGGTATCGATTTCTAAAAAAAAAACAACATTGATCGTCTTTGTCTATTTAATTAAATTAAAACATTAATTTCTTAGCAATTTATTTTAACTAATTAATAATTTAGTTAATTGATTATTAATTTTAAATTATCCATACGGTTGGTAACTTAATTCTGTCTATTTATAAAAAAAAAATTCTTTAATTCAAGAAAACACATTAATTTCAGGGGTTAGGGTAGAAGCCGCGGGCTCTGCCAAGGGGTCTGTGGCTCGTTTTCGGCGCCTCTACCGCTGCTGTTTTTGGTGCGCACGACTACGACGGCGCTTATTCGCATTTAGCGACATCCATCTAGTTTACCCATTGACCCTTTCCAATTCTAACTCTACTGCAAAAAAAGGCCACTCTCTCGATCTCCCCCGGGGCTTCTAATTTCACTTTCTCTCGCCGCCATTAGAAGCGAGGTAAATCGTCGCACGCCGGACCACCTCCTTTTCTCGGGAGGGGCCGCTTACGCTCTCGACGATTCATTTTGCGCGGCCCAACACCTTAAAAAACAAAAACGAGCTGATGGACACCTGGCCGGTGACAGCAGGTTCTTTGGAGAGAGAGAGAGAGGGGGGGTCCGACCAACAGGCGGCTAGCTGGCCGCCGTGTTTACTGGGAAAGCACAGTGTTTACCCCGAGAACGGTCGTCTCACGGAATTCCTTCGGTCGCTGGCCGAGAACGTACAGTTCGTTACTCTACGCCCGAAGCTCTTCAGTCATCGGGGTCGGTGAGAGAGAGAGAGAGATGGAAGCGAGAAAGTGAGAGAGAGCGAGAGAGGTAGAGAGAGAGAGTAGAGATAGAGAGAGAGGAGAGACTAGAAAGAGAGAGAGAGATAAGCGCAGAGGGGAGAGGGAAGAAAGTCGAGAGAGGAGGAGGAGAGAGAGAGAGAGAGAGAGCGAGGATGAGAGAGAGAGAGAGGTAAGAGAGAGAAGAGAGATGAAGAAAGAGAGAGAGAGAGAGGTGAAGAGAGATGAAGAGAGAGAGAGAGAGAAGAGAGAGAGAGGTGAAGAGAGATGAGAGAGAGATGAGAGAGAAAAGAGAGATGAGAGAGAGATGAGAGGAGAGAGATGAAGAGAGAGAGAGAGAGAGAGAGAGAGAGAGAAGAAAAACCAATTATGCTGCACCTGTCCGCGAATTTCTGCGGTTGAATCCGTCTGATGACGACGCACCACCTTGAAAGTATCGGTGATCGATTACCCTGTTTCCCTTTCTGTTTCAGAATCTCCGGCTTTCAAATAGTTCTAATCTAAGCGGGTACCTGACCAAGTTCGTTAAACAAAGGGAGTTCCAAGTGAAATCCCAATAATAATAATAATAATAATAATAATAATAATAATAATAATAATAATAATATGATGATGATGATGATGATGATGATGATGATGATGATGATGTTGATGATGCGACAAATCCAGCGAATAGAGACACTTTTTCAAGTAAAATATGTATACACAGGATTTTATATTTTAAAGTTCTGACCCCCAGGTTACAGCGGGTTTAGTAGTCAATTGCTGTTCTGAAATCAATTCGTCTGAAGCAGAATGACGTGTTTTCGAACGGAGTTAAAGATGCGCGGAGCAAACAGTGACTAGTCGCGATGCATCGCGAGGCGAGACGGCCGAGCCCTCGGTGATGTAACTTTAAAACAGACTCTAACCGTCCGCAGGCGCGATTCTGAACAATGGGGACATCCGGAACACCGGTCTCGCGTTTTCCGTTCCTTTCAGTTTTTTTTTTTTTTTTAACTCGTAAGTTAACTTTCTCTCTCTCCTCCTCCTCCTCCTCCTCCTCCTCCTCCCAACAACCGAATTCCTTCATCTCGGAATATGGCCAATTTTAGGAAAAAGTTTAACTTACGATCAGACAGAAGAAACGTCTCCACATCCTCATCGCCGGCGGTTCGAATCACTTCTGGCTGCTGTTCATTACCCTTTATCCTCTCTGCACCAACCCCCCTCCCTCCCTCCCCCGGTTGGGTCTAGGTAAAGTTTCGAGAGCAAAGGAATGAGGAGGATGGCGGTGGCTCGGCTTCCGGAGCTATTTGAAGCAGCCAGCTGCGGCTTGCGCCGTCGAATGACAGGCCCGCTTTCAATGCGGCAAAGGGCAGCCAGCCAGCCCCCCTCCCCCTATTCCCTACCACCCGAAACACCAACTGAACTAAGGAGCAGCTGCAACGAAACGCTCGACTGCCCCTGACTTTGTTCGGAATCCACAATGAAGGCGCCTGGTAACGAGGAAAACTGAAGTGACAACTAAAGCGAAAAACAACAACAGGGCTGCTGCCGTCGTCAATAGGGAGGAAACGTGGCTGTTTTCTGTCGGCCGGTGGGTGTCGCTGCTCCACGCGAGCCGACCGCCGTACAGACATAAAAA
Source organism: Nautilus pompilius (assembly GCA_018389105.1). Classification (NCBI taxonomy): domain Eukaryota; kingdom Metazoa; phylum Mollusca; class Cephalopoda; order Nautilida; family Nautilidae; genus Nautilus; species Nautilus pompilius. The sequence goes on along the minus strand of JACATO010001370.1, from coordinate 336,696 downwards.
CCGCTTTGTCTCCCCTTTCCCGGATGGAGGAGAGCGCGTGGATAGGGAACCAGAGACGGGGGTAATAAATTGGGATGGGGGGGTATATATACTGGAACTCCGATTTTATCCGACCGGAGGAACCCGCTTCAGATCGGCTGGTGAAGATCGAGAAGAAACCACAGCCAGGGAGGGAGGCACGCACGACCGGAACCGGAACTTCCCGCTGTTGCCGGCACCTGCCTGTGGGCCACCACCGGAACCGCCTTCAAGAATAAACAGTGGAAGCAAAGAATCCGAACAACGGAAAGACGGGGCTCGTCTGCGATAAAATCCGACCCCCCCACCCCCCCCCGAAACATTCCGGCTAACAGGCGTTTTTTAAATACTACTACGAATAAGAATCGCCAGGGTCCCTTTTTCTGACGCAGAAGTCGGTGACAGGATGGCTGGCTGGCTGGTGTCCGCATAATTCGATAGCGAGAGAGGGCAATTCTTCAGAGCTCGCCCGCGACCCTTATCGCGTTGCGCAGTGGGTAAACAATCCGCCCTGTTTACACCAGTAACCGCTTCGAACCAGTAAATGTTCCCGTACATGGTTGCTCGCACCGACGCTCTCTAGATGGAAACCCAGTGCACGGGTGTATCATGCATTAGCTTGTAGGGTACTTAAAAAACAGAAAGCCCCGTCTAAAATGGTATTTTGTTTTGTACCCGGAAGCAGGTGATTTTTTTTTAAAGCGCCACGCTCTTCAAGAATGAGGGGGGAATTGCTTTGAAGCCATTTATAAACGAATACGAAATCTCGACATTATGCAGTTTGAAACATCCCTTCTCTGCCAAGGCCGATTTAGCACGGACTATGAAGTCTTACGCCTGTACCTTAAGCGGTTCAGAGACTCGACGCGCCTAGATGGCGCTGTTTGAAAATGGCTAAATCTGGTGCTGACATTACATGGAAGTCATAGATGGCAAAAGACGGAGAATTCACTGCTTGCTGTCGCCGTGCCCGGCTTCTGTCAGTATCGCATTACCTTGAAGTTGACGGGCAAATCCACACAGAGCAAGAGAGTAAAATATTAATAAAGGCTTTTCTTTGTTATAATCAGTAGAATAATTTTGATTAGCTACTCCACAGGTGATCTTTTTCCTCTCTCTCTCTCTTCTACAGAATGTCCGTGTTGACTGTTGAGTATAATGGCGGTGTACACTGGACTCGAAGAAGAGAGTAAAGCGAGTGTTATAAACGATAAATCCAAAAGGAAACAGATAAAACTGAAAGTAGTTGTGAGCGAAGAATTCGGTAAAGAAAAACTAATAGAGTGGAACTTAAAACAAGAACCAGCACATTCACGTACTTTTAACCCTTGACCCCCACACCCTTAGTATATCATGTGACTCATTGTCAGCCGGTTTGTGTGGTCCGCTCTGGTTATCCTAGTATTTGATTTGCTGAGATATTAAGTCCATAAAGAGTTAAACTGGACCAGTTCGTCAATGCGGCTTCCGCGCCCAATGTAAACGAAAAAGAAACTTTCATCAGACTTTGAAAACGTCAACTAAATCTAAAAGATCTGTAAAAGGATAGACGCAGGGTGAAGCTGCTTAGCTCTTTACCCCTTGAAGTTGCCAAGAGAATCGCATTAGAAATGGCCTCACGATGGGCTTACAGCAGCCAGTTTTCTTCAGGGCAGAAATATATATATATATATAATACATCAGATTTTCCGTTGTAATGCAACAGAAGAAAAAAGATTTTAAAGATCAACAATCAAAAAAGAAAAAAAAAACAAACTGCAAGAATAAATAATAAAAAAAAATAGCAGTAACTACTCGTAAAATACCTTTTACTAGCCTCCAAGCGAGACCCAGAAGGTGAAAAGGCTCCCATCACAACAATCTCAACAAAAAAGCATTGGGTCCATTCTCTAGAGAGCATCAATTATTTAACACACCTGACTATATCAATGGGTGATGGCGCACACTTATGACTACACATTATGTTTAGTGCAACACCATCCTCTCTTCTAGAATTTCGCGTGAACATAGGGTTGACTAATTTACGAAATTCTGCCATCGGTAATCCTATACTTTAACGGCGTAAATTCTAATTCAATAATAAACGACTAATCAGTAGCTCAATATGTATTTAGCAAAGTTACAGAGGATAAATTGCATTGACACGTGTAATGAATGATCCAAACTTGTTTTCTAGACGAAAATTGTTCATCCACACAAATTCCTGGAGGCACGAGTCGAAGAAAGCTCTCGAAGTTCCGAACTGTCTACGAAGTATACGCTTGACACGCATCCACAAGTTCTTGGTGTTCTGAGTGTGGACCTCATCATTCAGAATTTTCTTCGTGGACGATGACCTCGTGCGTATAAATTCCACCTCTGACCTTTGGTGTGTGGGCACATGCAGCCCAGCCATCCGAAACGATGTGTGACTCCGGAAGAATACGTTCTGCCATGACCACTACTACAAGAAAGCACTTGCCACTACCTCTCTCTCCACTCCTCCAAATACCCAGCGGCCGTCACGATATTGTCCTCTATGGTATTTTAGACGAAAAAACTTGCTTTCATCGATCTCGACGCTGCTAAAATATAGGATAACCCTTCTTTCTTTTAATTTTTTTTTAAAATTCACTCTCATTCCCTTATTATTCTTTTATCATCCATCTCATTCGTTCTGTTTGTTTGTTTTTTCATTCTCTTTATATCTTATCTCTTGTTTCTAAAAAAATCTTTCTCTCCTTTTCATTCTCATTCCCTGTCTCTTCCATACTCGCTGTCTCTATTTTCTCACTCTCATCCCTTTCTCACCTTCTCTCATCCTTCCTCCCGTTCTTACTTTCTTTTCACTCTTTCTCTTTCATTATCTTTTCACTTTCTCACTTCTCATTCTTATTCTCCGACTGTTATTTTCTCTAGTTCTTTCTCACTTTCACTTAATCCCTTCTTAGCTATTCCCTCATTCATGTTTTACTCACCTCTTATTCTCATACCTTCTCTCTTTCTCACATTTTTAAATATTTTTCTCTCATATCCGTTTCATTCTTTCTTTCATTCTCTCCCTCTCAAAATCTCTCTCTCTCTCTCATCATCGTCTCTCCCCTCTCTCTCGCCACCCTCTCTCTCTCTCTCTCTCTTCATCATCATCTCTCTCTCTCTCTCGCTCTCTCTCTCTCGCTCTCTCTCTCCTCTCTCTCTCGCTCTCTCTCCTCTCATCTCTCTCTCTCTCATCTCTCATATTATTCCTCTTTCATTCTCTTCTCTGACATTCTCTCTCATACCTTCTCTCTTTCTCAGTCGAATGAAGAGATCAACAAGAAATTCAACACTCACACAACCAACAGCTACTTTTGCCGAAGTCACCGATTTTTACAAATTTCAGACGTGGAATTTTTTCCCCCGTTCTGTTTGAAACTAAAGTAACTACACATTGTCGCATCTGTATCAGGATAGAAAGGTGAAAACGAAATTATTTACACTAATAATCCACAGCATTCACGTAATATTATTATTCATCGTTAATTTTTAAAATTTTTTTATTATAAAATATCATATCAGTATTCCGGCTGCACGGAGTCTTCGGACATTTTTTACTGTTCGCTGTTAATGATGGATTTTCCTCCTCATAGATGAGCTGATGAGCTGGCGCGTTTTGCTCTGTCTGCGGTACCAGATTTTGCTGTTCTCTGATTTACTGTCTAAAAAAAAAAAAACAACTCAAATAACAACACAGCAGAGTCTGTCTACTGTGGTGGACGGGAAAACTACCCACGCAGATATAACTGGCTGAAAAATTAACTTTGGGCATCTGTCTCTCTCTCCCCTCTCCGAACATCTCTCTCTCTCTCCATCTCTCTCTCTCTCTCTCCCTCCCTCATCCATCCATCTCTCTCTCCATCTCCTCTCTCCTCCCTCCATCCATCCATCTCTCTCGCTCTCTCCGCCCTCCCTCCCTCCATCCATCTCTCTCTCGCTCTCTCTCTCTCCTCTCTCCTCTCCTCCATCTCTCCTCTCTCTCTCTCTCTATTAATGTGTGTGGATTAATGGAGTTCTGTTGCATTCTGCCATATCATCAGGTGCTGACAGTATAGAACCCGTTCACAAACTGACTCAGCTCAGTACAAACCGGACCGCCCGGTCTTAAATGGGTGGATGCGATCCACTATCTTAAAGGCAAAAGAAGTGCTGTCGCACCACGCAAACAATGCATTTGGTCGGTACTAATAGCAGTCAAACGTTTTTTAAAAAAACAACAACAACAACGACACATAGCGGAAACACAGTTTAAGCCTCGGATTCGCGCTTCGCCCGCCCTAATCGCATTAGGCGGTTTGTGATTAGTCACTGTGTCAATGAAACCGATTGGTCAACAGCGGCGGGCGACGTACGAACCTTTAATCAATAGTTCAGTCAGACTACAGCTCTCTCTCTCTCTCCCCGCTCATCTTTTATAAGATTGGCTCGAATGATCCTATTAGGACTGGATCTACTGGCGGAATGCGACAAAGAAAGGTGTCCACACACACATCCCGCAGGAGACAGGCCCGTGACCGTGCTGGTTTGATGAAGGATGCGGGCCGCTAGAAATTACGACAGGTGGATCGACTATACTGTATACAGGTGTTGAAAACACGCCAGTCCAATATCGCGGAGGGGGGGGACAGGTTAATAAAAATAAATAAATAAATAAATAAATGTATCCTTTTTTTTTTTTGAAAATTGATAAAAAAAATAATGTTTTACATTTCGTCGGACGTCTGAGCGGCTGCCGGGGGGGGGGCCCCACCTCCGATGACTTCCCCTTTCCCGTCCCTTAGGAGAGAGGCGAGAGGAAAAACACACAAAAAAGGAAATGAACGCGTCCGGTCGATGTCTGTCGACCGGTTGAACGAACGGGAGAGGGAGCCACAGAGCCAAGGACCATGGTCGTCACAGCTACGTCGGGAAAATGGCCTCCAGCTTTCTGGTGGTGGTCCTCGCGACGCTGAGCTGCTGCTCCCTCGACCGGCGCGCGGCCGACTCGGAAGTGATTTTGGGGAAAGAGGACGGGGAGTTCGACTTCGACGGCCTGCCCGGGGCGCACCACGAGTTCAAGTTGGAGGTCGGGGCGGGCAGGGAGGAGTGCTTCTACCAGAAGGCGTCGAGAGACGCCCAGCTGTACGTCTCCTACGAGGTGAGTCGACGGCCGGAGGTCGGGTCTAGAAGCGAGAGGATCGAAAACAGGCGAACGAAGCAACTTTAGCAAAAAAAGGGGATGGAGAGAGAGAGATGGGGGTGGGGTGGGGTGGGGGGAGAGAGGGGAGAAACAGCCTTCGTCCCGGCTTTTTCGTTTCGTTTTAAAAAGGAAATCTGTTCGTAAACACGTGTCACTGTTATGGGAGAATTTCGCTTTTCGACAGATTGCCGGCCTGTTATCGTTGGTGAATGTCTTGGTTTCGTGACATTTTTCTCTATCGTCTGTTCCTCTGAGTTTTTGGCGTGGCGTGGTCAGGTTTGACTGATCGTCTTGGCAACATGGCTGGTGTGTGTCGTTTTATTTGTAATAAGGAAGGGGAAACTATACGAGCGAGAGAGAGAGAGAGAGAGAAGAGAGAGAGCAGAGAGAGATGGGATGGAGGGAGGGAGAGAGAGATGGAGGGAGGACATGGATGGAGGGGGAGAGAGAGAGAGATGGATGGAGGGGGAGAGAGAGAGAGATGGAGGGAGAGAAATGGAATGGAGGGAGAGAGAGCGATGGAGGGAGACATGGATGGGGAGAGAGAGAGAGATGGAGGGAGAGAAATGGATGGAGGGAAGAGAGCGAGAGATGGATGGAGAGAACTGGATGGAGGGTCGAGAGAGAGATGGAGGGAGACATGGATGGAGGAGAGAGAGAGAGATGGATGGAGGGAGAGAGAGAGGATGGATAGGAGAGAGCAGAGGAGAGATGTATGGAGAGAAATGGATGGAGGGGGAGAGCGAGACTTGGAGGGAGAGAGATGGATGGCAGGAGCGAGAGAGATGGAGGAGACCCTGGAGGGGGGGAGAGAAAGAGATGGATGGGCGAGATGGATTGAGGGAGAGAGAGATGGATGAGAGAAATGGATGGAGGGAGAGAGAGAGCGCTGGATGGAGAGAGAGAGGGAGATGGATGGAGGGAGAGAGAGAGAGGGAGCGTTGTGTTGTAATCTCCTCGTGTACACGTATACAGTTGTCCCCGTGCCACCACTCGCTATTTCCTGCCTGGGCGACGCTACCTGTAATTAAAATGGCCTACATCAAAGAAAGGAGAGTAGCTGTGGCATTGTATATCGAGACTTGGCACTATTTACCTACACTGAAACGGGTCTTGTTTACCAGTGGTTCTGGAGATCTGCGAAGGTGACTCAATACCCGGCAGGTGTGGTGTTCGCGACCTAAACTCCACCGACCACTCGAAAATAGATTTTAATGTAGCACCATAACCTCATTTATTTGCACCTGTTATTCTCACCAGTTTGCTGTTGTCTACAAATTCCGCAAACTTATCGCGATCTTGTGTGGACAAGTGATTTTAAAACACCGACGAGTAATAATTATATGTCTACGAAACTAATTCTGTTTCAGATGTAGATCGTCAAAACTCAATGACTTCGAATGGAGTGTTTTTCCATTCCCCACCCCCCCGAACTTAAAAAAAAAATTACGAATTGCTGACATTCAAACGTTCATAATTGATGTATATTTATTCAGAAACTTGTAATAAGTAAACGGACCCCGACGTTTAAAGAACACCTAGTTATTCGGGTAAGATATGCTGGCAGCAAGTGCGCTGACACCTCGTGTGGACAGGTTCGGATTATCGTGGGATTGCAGCCCGTGTGGCACGGGATCCGTATGAGGGAGTCCCTGGAAGTAGGGCTAGTGTGTGTGTGGGGGGGGGGCTTTCGCATGTGTCGGTCGAGGGCAGCCCCCTTCCTTCTGTGCTGCACGCGCGGGATGACCTGAAGGAACATCTTCCGTAAAAAACACCATACTTTCCCGTGGGCTAATGACTCATTGGCAGATCATCAGAACTGATACCAGTTCAGTATCATGGAGATTGCGAATGTTTTCCTGGAAAACGAAGTAATATGCTGACGAATCTTCTAATTAAATTATAAAGAGGAAATCAAACAGAGATAGAGAGAGAGAGAGATGATGATGATGATGATGATGATGCGATGATGATGGTGCTGATGTCGGTACAGAGAGAGATATATGACGTCAGTACAGAGAGAGAGATGGGATGATGGTGCTGCTGATGTCGGTACAGAGAGAGATATGACGTCAGTACAGAGAGAGAGAGAGAGAGAGAGGAGAGATGATGATGTGATGATTGATTGAGAGTGATTATGATGATGATGGTGCTGATGTCGGTACAGAGAGAGAGAGAGAGAGAGATGGATGATGATGATGATGGTGCTGATGTCGGTACAGACAGAGATATGACGTCAGTACAAGAGGAGAGAGCGAGAGCGAGAGAGATGGGGAGAGGGAGAGAGGAGAGAGAGAGAGAGAGAGGAGAGAGAGATGGATGATGAGAGAGAGAGAGAGGAGAGAGAGAGAGAGAGAGAGAGATGGATGATGATGGTGATGGAGCTGAGAGATGAGAGAGTATGTTGATGGTGATGGTGCTGTGCTGATGTCGGTACAGACAGAGATATGAGTCAGCGTCAGACAGCGAGAGAGAGAGAGTGAGATGAGAGGAGGAGAGAGAGAGAGAGAGAGAGAGCAGAGGGAGAGAGAGAGAGAGAGAGAGAGAGAGAGTGAGAGATGGATGCTGATGATGGTTGCTTGTGCTGATGTCGGTACAGACAGAGATATGCCGTCGTACAGAGCGAGGAGAGAGAGGATGATATGGATGAGATGATGGTGCTGATTGTCGGTACGACAGAGATATGACGTCAGTACAGAGAGGAGAGAGAGAGAGAGAGGAGAGAGAGAGGAGAGAGAGAGGAGAGAGAGATGGAGCGAGAGGAGAGAGGAGAGGGGGGGGGCGAGGAGAGAGAGAGAGACGAGAGAGAGAGAGCGAGAGAGAGAGAGAGAGAGAGATGAGAGAGAGATGTAAAAATTCAAAATCTTGGAAATGTTTGATGACTGAAGCAAGGCATCGTTTACCAAGAAGTCAGAATCTGAAATCTGGGGAAGCGAAAACGATGCAGGTAGCATGCAGACAGACAAAAAAAAAAAAAATGGTGGATCGGTACAATTCCGGGATTTCGAAAATCCAGCATAAATGACAATAAACCGGCAAAATTATCTTGTCCCCATTAACGAGAGAGAGAGAGAGAGGGTGGGGCGGGGTGGGGCGGGAGACGTGAACTGGGAACGCCTCACACAGTGGAATGGTCCTTTTTAGAGCCCCCCCTGGCACAACTATAACAGATCTACGGAAATACCTGCAGCGGATGGCGTTCAGTGATGACTGATACCAGACCAGTAAAAGAAGGTTTGTGCATGGCAGGTAATACAAGAGCCCATTCACGAGCTTTACGAAAGTATGGAAACACTGGATCTAAAGTTACACATATATATATAGACGGGCAAATGGTTAAACTTCTTAAATGTTAGCAAATTCTGAGTTATTAGGGGCGTACGTCCTGTTCTCGTGAAGATGATTAATCCGCGTACGTTTTTCAGGTGTTCCAGTATTCAGTCTCTGTCACCGCGGTCCATTTCTCACTGTCAGTCTTCTCTCTCCCCCCCCCACCTAACGCAGGTACTAAAAGGAGGAGACCGCAACGTAGAATTCTATTTAAAAAACCCAGACCATGTCGTCATTGAAAAAAGGCCGTGGGAGACCCAGGGCACAGTCGAACTGAACGTCGATCAGCCGGGTGAGTATGCTGACGGATTCCTTAGGGTCTTAATGGGCAGATTGCCCGCGGTCTGTTACAGGCGCTATTGTCAACCCGCCCCCATCCATCAACTGATTCTGTGGCAGTTGGCCAAAATAAACGCGCGAGCGTTCAGTCTCGTGCTGACCACGTGGTCAGTCTTCTCGGGAGACGCTCTTCTGGCCGAAGTGATGGCCGTGAGTTTCGGTGTCAAAGATAACGGAAGTAATTACAAGCGAATTGGCAATTATGAAAGCACAAAACGTATCCAGGAAAAAAAAAAAAAAAAAATTAGTAAAATAACCGTCATGGCAGCTGGCTGGACGCTCTCCAGTCCAAGAAGTATACTTTAGTGCCTGTAACAGGTGCGCGCCTATAATAGGTCATATTTACCTCGTTAACTTGTGAGAACGTAACGAGGACCGCGTGCAGATTTTCAGATGAGGTTTACTTCACAAATAATGTGCCATCCGAGAAGAACATTTCGATAGACAAGAAATAACTTTTAAACAGTCGGTTTATTGGTTTTAAAGAAAGCACGGAGTCCATCCAACGGAAATGATACTTATTAATTTTGAATCTTCCCTTAAAAAAGAGAAAGAAAGAAAACGGTAGATATTTGACCCTGAGTGACTTTGCACAGTTTTATTATTATTTTTTTATTAAAAAAACAGGAATATATGAATTCTGCTTCAATAACGAATACAACCGCTTTACGTCGAAGTTAGTCTACTTCTTGGTCTCAACGGTTCTCACAGAGCATTGGGAGAGGTACCTGAAAGAGATCAATGATCTTCAACTAACTGCAAGCAACGTCACCGTAAGTGCCCGTTTTTTTTTGTTTTTTTTGTTTGTTTCCTTGTAGTACTAAAAGAACACCGAAATCTGCTGCGACGAAATAAACACACCCCAACTTTTTTTTTTGGTAGTAATTTAAAGAATATCTTCGTAAATTCAAGCTTTCGACACCTTTGAAACACGCATGGCGACTACGCAGCTCTCCTGTCAAGAAGACCACGAATAGCCTTGGCTGGGCGAGCTGACGGCCTTGATGGCTGCTGAAGTCTGACGTTACAGCACCTTTAAAAAAAAAAACTCGCTTCAAAAGAACTGAGAAACGTGAGTTGGAATTTTGGGAAGTGTTGACAGGAGAATATCTACTTCGTTAGAGGAGCCGGAAGTGGGGCACTTTGTTAAAGCGGTCAGTTTCGGAGACGTGCCCATTATTAAAATGTCCAATTAGTAAAATTCATAACAGAAAATTTTTGGCCTTCTGCTTTAACTGGGAAGCCATAAATGTGTTTCTGTACGCCGAGTATCATCACCAGCAAGAAAATAAACGGGTCTTCCCACCGAGACAGATGCTCGCGTGAAACTTCATGCGTCCAGATTTTATCCATTTGTTGCAAATCTTAGTATTAAAGATGTACTCGCTGATAAAACATCGTGAGTAATTGTTCAGTACACATAGAGTTTTGGAACTTGTGACATATTGCAATTTTCTGCCTTCGTATTGTTTCAGTGGAAGGGAAAAAGCAAATAAAGATATCTAGACTTAAAGAAAATACTTAAAAGACGGTTGAAATCAGTCGTGATCATTTTACGGACCGCCTATATTTCACTTTATTAATATTTTGAATATTAGAACATTCTCTTGCAGTATGTGAAGTTATATCAGCAATTTGCTTTACAAAGATAAATCTAAAACTTTGTTTTGATTATGGAATATGCATATGTTTTGCATATTCCAATGTAAGCAATCAGTATAACATTTAAGTTGGATTTTCATCTTTTGGAAAGTGTTTATATTGTTTTTTTTGCCTAATTATTAATTTTTAGTAATATTATCCGAGTTGACGGACCAGAAACTGCTAATTCAAGTAATCAACCTAACGCACTATGATGCTGTTTCTCTTGTGGCCAATACCTAACCAAGGTACCATGTGCTGTATAGTATAAGAGATGATTGTTGAGAGTTTACTGTGATAAGAGCCACGTGGCTTCTGCTGAGAATAGAATACATTGATAATCACAGCCTGGTGTTGTTAGTGACACTACAGTGTTTAATCATGGGCTACATAGAACCTATGCTGAGATTAGCTGTTAGTTTAAAAATGGAACATTGGGTTTGGTCAGTTTTTTTATATGCTGTTTGGCTGAGGAATTGAAAGGTAGAAAGAACTGCAGTAGGCTGACCACTTGTCTATTTCCAGACAAGTGCCATGGTATGGATGAGCTATCTTCAAAACAAAAGAGCTTTGCATGGAATTATTTTGTAATTCAGAAAGATTTTTTGTAAGTAAGAAATCTATTTAGATGGAGAAACTGCAATGACGTTTACAGCAAACAGGACGATAAATAATTTAAAGGTGGAATATGTTGCCTAATACAACGTGGAAATGCTTCGGCGTAAAGAAAAGCTGCTGCTGGGTATGGAAAATTTGACAAACCCAGCCATTCGTCTGTACGTCCAGTCACCGGGCATGGAGCCATCCCAAATGTGGTTCCATGTTCCGAATCACACTCAGCCAACCACATAAACCGAGCACATTTCGAGTGGTTTGACGAGGGTTGAAATACCACTGGATGAATTCTCTTTGGGTTTTTAGGGACCAGATCACCATCACTATCATCTATACCCTACACACGTTTTACTTCGACCATATTTAGCCAGCAAGCAGTAAAGAATATCCTTTGTATTAATTGAGAGAGAGAGAGAGAGAGATGGAGAGATTATAGATATATATATATATATATATGGATAATATATATATGGAGAGAGAGAGAGATATATATATGGGAGAGGGAGAGAGATATATATGGAGGAGAGAGAGAGAGAGAGAGAGAGATATGGAGATATATATATATATATGGATATATATATATATGGAGAGAGAGAGATATATATATATATGGAGAGGGAGAGAGAGAGATATGGAGATATGGAGATATAGATATGGGGAGAGAGAGAGAGAGATATATGGAGATGGAGAGAGAGTGGAGAGAGAGATATGGAGAGAGAGAGAGAGACGTTTTCCACTTCAAAAGGCTCTGAAAGCTGTCAAAGGTGAATTTATGCGCATCTCCATCTTCCATATATAGTGAATGACTTTTAAAACACGGGTGGACATATATAAGAGCTTTCGACTTTAAATACTAAATTATACTTTTGACAGACTTTCATGATCATTTTTAGTCTTCAGTCTGTTTGTAGACCAGTATTACTATGAATACTTTGGCCTTTATATATTTATGTATTACAGTAAAACCTCGATTTATCGGACTGGTTTGGGGGGTGAGGGTGTGTCAATGCCGGGTGTCCGTTAAATCCACACGTTTACATACGCATGCGCAAAAGGCGTTCAAGCGAAAATATATTTTGCACGGCTCAACGCGGACTTTTGTCGGGCGAACCAGACAGCATCGTTCGTTGAATAGGGGCTGTTAAATCGAAGTTTTATTGTAATCTGGTTTTGGGAACGGTTATGTTGAATATTTCGGCACCTCCCTGGTGAGTTGTTACAGTACCAGTAGTCGCTAATTACCCGTGTGAGCTAGAATCGACGTCACGCGCTCTGATTACAGCCCCGCCTATAGTTCGGTTAGGAGTTACTCGCGCTGCAACAACTTACCCCCTGTACCTATCCCCAGTCTACTACCAGCCTGTTCCGCGAGTGCCCCCTTTTGGTGACTCGTGATTAGCGAGGCTACTGGCATTGAACACGACGAATCCTAAACAGCAGTGAGAGACGTTAAAACTACCACGGACTCTCCGGCTCGCGGTGGGAGGGGGGAGGGTTAAAGCAGAACTGATGGGAGTAAAGAAACACACGCGCCATTTTGATCAGACTGCAGAGGTGGGGGGCGGGCGGGGGGGGCTTGCGAATCGTCTCCGTACGCAGCTTCAGTGTTTTGGAAACTTTACAAAGGAAGTAAGTAGCCAGTTATTGAGAAAAGCCCTATACACGTACGAAAGATTGCTCTTTCCCCTCTTTTCCCAACCCCCCCGTTCTAAGAGATACTTCTTATCCGGGTATCTCCCACTCTCGACGAATCACTTCGTATAGCTGTCGGGGTATTTACCTATTTTTCGTGGGGGGGGGGTTAATATTCCTATAACTCGAACATTCCTCGCGTGTAGCTTCGCTATCTCGCGGAATGCAAAGATCACCCCCCCCTCAAAATATCCCGGCCATGGAAAGGGAGAGAAGTCGCGCAGATGTTCCGGAAGGACGCTTTCAGAGCCGCCATTACACGTGGTTATTTGTTTGTTTTTGCAGACTTCTCTAGAATCGGTCCAGCAGTCGTTAAGGAAGACGGAGAACTACCAGTCGCTGAGCCGGATGAACGTGATGAAGGACTGGTACTTGATCACCACCAACAACTCGTACGTCAAGTACTGGTCCCTGGCCCAGTGCGCGGTTATCGTCCTGTCGTCGGCCGTCCAGGTGTATTTCGTACGCAGGCTGTTCAGTATTAAAAATGTCACCCCCACCGCCAAACCCAGAGCCTAATAAATATGTGGAAAAAAAAATAAAAGAAGAAAAAAAAAGAAAAAAAGAAAGAACCAGCGACAAAAAATGCAACATTTGTCGGATATCATTTTTTACAGCGCCCCGCCATATTGATTTAGTCACCCTCGGAAATTGACCTGTCCGGCCGGGGCCCCGGGATGTACCCGGTTTCCGGCATGGTCGTGTAAATGTCGAGCCGGTAACCAGCGGTGAGATTGTCGGAGTACGGGCTTGCTGTCTCTTGGCATGGTGGAAAGATAGAATTGGCGTTTCTGCCGTCCACACTGTCATTTTAGAAGAGGCCTTTTAAAAGATTGCACCGACAAGGCACATATCACATTCTTTAGGAAGAGGGCGCCACACGCCCATCTCTCACGTGATCAGAGTCCGGAGGAGGGATGAAGGTATTCAACTTCTTCCTTGTGTATCCTAAAGCCCTAATACCAATCTGATCGAGCAGCCGCGGGCTGGCATCCGTGACAAGCCTTCCTACCACGTTCCACCAACATGGCGGAATTAAAGGCAACTTTCGCTCAGACAGAGGGGACCGGGGGGGGGGGACCAGACCGCGATTCGGTCTCATCTATTCACGCTGTAAAAGGCGGCTCGAAAAAGTGCATGCTAACAAAATGTTCTTGCCGTTTCCCGCGAGCAACCAACCAACACACTTTAATAGCAACGGGTGACCAAATTATTATGGCAGGGCGGTGTATTATTGTTATTTACACCATTTCAGTTACATGGTTATCGTACACCAGTGTACAAATGGAAACAAATGCGGCCAGGGAGCGGAGTACCGTGTTCGGCCGTTAGGGAGAACACTGCCGTCCCCGGAAGTGAAATTAGTCCCTGTAGAGCCCTTTATTTTCAGATGTTGGAAGGAAATCCAGATGCTCAACAAGAGCCCACCTTCAAGTACGAACCGACCTCAACCGGAAATCGAACTTGTCCCTTGTGCCCATTAGCCTAACAACCGGGCGCCTCAACTCCCTAGTTAATTTCTTAAATTGCGAACAATTACGATGACGTCAGAATACAACGAAAAATGTGCTTACACATGTATGTCAGGATCTACACAGATGAAATCCTTGATGGAGGTTTCCGGTGTCAGCCCTTTAGCAGCGAGACTAAGGAGGAAGGGGGGTGTGTGTGACTACGAAGTACACGATTGAAATCTTCAGAATCCCTAGTTTAGCGAGCGGCTAATGTCAATGTCAAAGATCCACTTCGTATGGCGTACATCTGTGGCAGGGTTTCCTCTTGATGAGGCTGACTACCTTACTAAAGCTAACATTTAATGATGTAAATCAAATCAAGACTCTACAAACTATTTTACTAGGTTATCCACCAGGTGGCTATAGTAGCAAAACGTTTAGCAAGACTACGAAACATAAGAACTTTAGTTAACATATTATCCATTAAAAAAACCTTGTTTCGGATCGACACAGTTATGAGATCCATTGATGCGATAACGTATTGGGGGGGAGGGAAATGTCCAAAGTATCCGGGGAATTGAGCACTTAGCAAAATTCTACTAATGATAGTGAAAACCAGTTTTAAAAAAAGAGAGAGGAATAAATCAAATCCGTAGGAACTTCATTTCTCTAATGCTTCTGTATAGTCAAGAATGGTCTCGTGCCACCTCATAGTGACTTATCTAAACTAAATGAATGGTAAAGATCATGAGCTTAACAAGTTGAAACTGAGAGTGATTGCAAAGACACCGATGGTGGAATAATGTACCACTGACAAAGGCGGTGCTGAGGAGAGGACTTTAAGGCGAGAAAAGTCAGAAATAGACCCGTTTACGATGGATCGCCCGGATATTATCAGTAGGATGCCATGCTAAACTACAAACCATCACGGTCTTTCACCCTATTAATTCTGAAGCAAATACCAAAATTTGCGCAACATGGAATTTATTTAATGCAAATTTTACATGAAATCTCTAATGAAGAACGTGTTACCCTTCGGGCCAAATATATGAAATTGCTGCTAATTTAATAGAATTTAACCTGAATAAAATAACAAAGAAATATTTTCAAGAAGAACAGTTAAAACTTTGGAACTTTAATTGAATTTAATAAATATTGGATTTAAAGCATTTTGAAAAAATGTATTTAATATTGTCAGCCATTGCATTACGACATTGGGAAGAACTCGCAATGTTAAAGGGTAATTTTTTTTTTTAAAAAAGTAAATCACACATTAAGATATCTAAAGCATAAAACGGTAAAGCCTACTCTCCGATATCTCCAAACTCCTCATCTTTGCATCCAACGCTAACCAGTCAGAGAAGTAACAAAAAAAAAAAAACTCTGAGATTCTCAGTGGAGCCCCGAGTTTTTTTACTTCCTTTTCTCTATGATGCTATGCGTACAGTAATTTTAGATTTAAATTATGTTGATTCATCCAAGTTAAAAGTATTTTTAAAAGAAAAAAAATTTTTTTGATCCAGGAATCTCCGACGTTTTTATTTTAATATCTAAAAAATTACCTGGTTTCTCTTAGTATCTGTTGGCAAATTTTTTAAAAAAAGAGAAGAATTCTTTAAATACTTAATCTGTTTTCAATGCAGTGATAATTTTGAATAGTTTATTTTCAAATTTGATGCCAGATATTTTGGGAGATTTTTTTTTCTTTTTATATATATATATATATATATATAGAGAGAGAGATCTCCCTTATTACGAAATACAAACGTTGCCCAGCTATTTCACTATGTTCGGTAATAACTAACCGAGAGCTCACTGGAAACAAACAAAACCAAAGGAAAAGCGCGTGACTTTTGTGTGTGTGTGTGTGTTTTTTTTTGATCTTATTTAAAAAAAAAATTGTCTAAAGGACTACAGACAACCTCAGCAGCCGCATCGCTGAATGCCTCTCGTGTTATCTATTACCTCCCCTTTTTAAATATCAAAATGTTTGGCAACTTGTTTCAAAGATTGCTGACATATATATATATATTAAAGGCTGGGAATATTTTAATATTTAATAAGTTAAAATCTATTTATTTAACCTATTATGTATTTCTCCGTCTTAATTGCTTATTCGGCTTGATCGCGGGTTACGGGCCCTGTCTTAATTGCTTATTGGGGCTTGATCGCGGGTTACGGGCCCTGAATATTACAGAGTCGGATAAGTACCACGAGGGGAGCCGGTGGCTGGTGTCCGTCGCTCGCCCGGAGAGAGAGAGAGAGAGCTCAATGGTAATGAACCCCTTCTAAACCTCGACAGGAGAATGGAAACCTATTCCGCCATCGGTACTGTCTGCGTGCTACTGTGTGTCGTGGTTTTCGCATTGATGACATTTCGGTGAGTTCCTAATTTCGCGTTTGGAAGGGACGAGGGCCGAGCGGGCGGCTGGAGGGAGAACGGACCGGTGGGGGGTGGGATGGAAGGTTGGGGGGAAAGGGTTAGGGATGGAAGGGTTAGGGATGGAAGGGGTGGGGGGTGGAATGAATCCTCTGCTTACAAGCGGGGTGTCCCCACTGTCTGTGGCTTCAGTGTGCTTACACAGCCCCACCACCATCGTCATTATCACCAGCAGTAATAGCAATAAGATGGTGGGGGTGAAGAGGATGAAGATGAGGACCCCCCTCCCTCTCCTACATTGGGTTTCAATAAATAAATGGTGTGTGTGTGTGGAATTGTTAAGGATTTTGTCGGTCTGGGAGTCTTGAACTGCAGCAGCAGCTTGAGTGACTCCCTCTCTCTCTCACTCTGAGCCTTGGTGCCTCTTTCCTGCCACCAGCTCGGATAGAATCTGTCACTCCTCCCGACCGGACCGGGGGGGATTAGATTCCGTTTGCGACCGACCGACCGACCCCCCCTCTCATAATTTTAAACAATTAGATGGTGAAAATCGATTGTTTGCAGCATTTTGGCAGTTTTGTAAAATAGCTGAACCCTAACCCTAACCCTTCTCTCTCTCTCTCTCTCTCTCTCTTCTTCTTTTTTCCAGAAATAAATTTCCCATGAAAGTGAACTGCTGGTTTTGTCAAACAGATGCCACAGTTCCTTATGGTAAACAGAATTCGTGGTACTGCCTGCAGAACTCCTGTCAACAATACAATGGATTTAGAAAAGTACTTTCTTTCCCTCTGTTTCCTTTTTTTAATAAAGCTATTATTGTTTTAAAGCTGTAACTTAGTGACTAGAAGTATTTCTTTATTTTCCATGGATATTTTCCTTCCCCCAGTTTCATATAAAATGCCCTTAAATTTTGTATTTTTTTTTTTTTTTTTTTTTAAGATTCGTGGTTTAGCATTAAGAGAAATCTCAAGAATATTAGCTGGTAAGGTACTGACAGAAGCACCCAGTTCGCTTGTACCATTCTTAACCAGCTCTGCTCCATGTTAAAGCATGGGCGCTGGACCGCCATACATGGAGCGGCTGCATTTAGATCCATCACTATTAAATTTAGTCTTTCTGTCACTCTTGACAAATCTGGAAGTGAGAGCTGTGTTAGGATTATGAAAATAGAAATAAATAGAATCGAAATTCCAAGTGTTAGTTTTTGATATATCTACCGAAAATAAAATCATTCAAGCATTGTCTGTAGCGTAGGTTCTGTTAATATGATTATTTTTTTGTGAACATACAAATTTTTTATTCAAGGATGGAGATTACAATCAACTGATCATGGCACAGTATGATTCACATATGAACAAACCAGGTTTTTGCCAGCCAGATGTTTTTTTTGGTGACTCGAATGGACTATGCGAAGCTTGCAACAGCGATCAACATGTTAAAACAAGGATGCTTGCTGAATTTGAGCCCTATACTGAGGTGAGAAGTGCCAGCTTGTAATGTTTAGATAGACTCAGCTGTCTGCTCTCTTCTCTTAGTTAAGTTCTGCACAGGATGTTGATGAATTCTTTGCTTTGAAATCAATGTAATCCTAAGCCGTGAAATATTTAAAGTATCATCATTTTTTTTCATCAAAGAGATACATACTTTATCATTCCATTTTTATTTACTGCTTTCGCTGTACAATAATAACACTGGTCAACAAAATTAAATGTATTATACTCATTATGAATGCAAACCAACTTTTTTAGACTAATTTTTCATGCTGATTTCAAAATTTCACTCCATTTGTATGCAGCAGGTATCAGTTTTTCAGTAGATACATGCAAATATTTACATATTTGTATATATGAAATCATTAACATAATAAATAAGGACATATTATTTTTAGAAAGCAAATGAGTTTATTGAGTTAAAAATCATCACTATCATTCTACAAAGAGTGAATACACAAAAAATGGGTCAGACAAAGTTAGAACAACAGAGTCAGAAAACATTGTGATTTGGATTTCCTGCGGTTTCCTGTTCTGGTTGATCACAGTAAAGTGTCCAGCAGTAGTCAGCCAGCATACTGTCATTCCAGAAGCCTTGGTACCGTTTCTCCATAGCACTAATGTCCTGGTGAAATCTTTCACCATGTTCATCAGACACTGCTCCAAGGTTATCTGTGAAGAAATCCAGATGGGTGTCCAAGAAGTGAACTTTCAGTGACATGCGACAACCCATTGCTGAGTAACATTTCAGAAGATTCTTGATGCCATCCTTGTAGTCCATTGCCCTCTTGTTGCCCAAGAAATTCTCACAGATCCAATTGAAAGCATTCCAGGCAGGCAGTTCCAGTTATCCAGTGTTGTCTTGAAGTTGACATCTTTGAGTACTTCTCTAATTTGGGGTCCGACAAAGATGCCCTCTTTCAACTTAGCCTGTGTGATTTTGGGAAACTTTTCTACAATATACTCAAACCCTCTGGCATTTCTCTTCCCTAGTGTTTTTACAAACTGTTTCATCAGTCCAAGCTTTATGTGCAAAGGACGCAATAGGACATTACATTGATCTACAAGAGGTGTATTCTTGACGCTAGACAGTCCTGGCTGGTATGATGTTCTTGTCTGCCAGTTTGATTCCGAATAATGTCTGTCAGTTGCCTGACTATCCCATAGACACAAGAAACAACAGTATTTTGTGAAGCCTGACTGTATTCCCATTAACATTCCAATGACTTTTAAATCTCCACATATTTTCCATGAGTATCTTTCATAGGCAATGGCATGAAGTAAAAGTTCCATATTCTCATCTTATTGAACCAGTCACGTAAGCCATTTGAGCAAGCTGAGCAGATAAAATGTGGTGCCCATAACTTGTCCTGATCTCCAAGAGGACAGTCAAAGTATAGCTTATAAATCTTGATCTCTGGTGTTAATGTACGTTTTCGAGCTTTCACAATAAATTGTCCACAGACATAACAAAACACACCAGGAGGATTTCTACACTGTCTTGACATTGTTAACACTGTAAAACAAGTAAGGAAATGGATACAAACGGTTATACCTATATTGAATTTGAGATGATGAAATATTTCATCAGACCAATTATGACTGGACAATTTGAGATGTTGAAATACCTATTTCATCAGACAAAACTTGATTGGTTAATTTAAGATGATGAAATACTGCATCTGAACTATGCAGCAATGAATAATGTAGTTTATTTTAAAGGTATGTTTCCATGATGTAAATGAAATACATGCATACACGTCATTAATTGGAATTTCTATATAATGCATGAGCTAAAACCAAAAACTTTCTCATCTTGAAAACTGTACGTTATGTTAAAAAAATAATTGTATATTTGAAATCAGCATTAAAAACTACACCAAGTACATCTTGACATATGCTTGATGAAGAATACTTGTTGGCCAGTGTTATTCTATTGATGTGATTGTCAGATCTGTAAAACTCTGTACAAATTATTAACATTAAAAAGTTTTTAAACTTCAATGGCTGCTCATAATTGTGGGCTTAGCAATGAAATATCTCCTGCATAAATTGATTAGTGCATCTTATTACATGTATGTAAGAATATGACTTGAGAAATTCTTATGCAAAATAAAAAATAAAGTTTAGTTTTTCACTTTTGTAACAAGATTTTTTGATCAAAGTGTCTGAATTATTTTATTAGTGATTTCTCTCCTATGCCACCCCACCCACAGATTGTATGCATACATAGGCATGAATGAGAATAGATAAACAGATTTCTCTGCTCGACAGCCTTTTTAAGTCTGGTGATGCGTGTGTTTAAAATTTTCAAACTTCAGTGTTGCCCCAGTATTGTAAATGTCTTATTCATGAACTCTGTTACTGATGCAAACTGGTTCAGGCCCAGCACGAAGCCAGGACAGACACCATAATTTTACATTACTACAAGGATATTCAACATAATTCTGGCTGAAATACCATTGCTGTATCTATGTCTCCCTCTTCCCTCATTTCATTTGAACGTTTGTTCCTAATAGTTGTAGTTTTGTGCTTCAAAATCGCAATTATGGAATGCCAGAAAGTATTGTTGAAAATAGATGGAGTGGGCCTTAATGAAGGAAATAAATTATGGAGGAGGGCAGAATGCACCTTAAAATTCATAAAAATTGCTGGAAAAGGAAAACTTATTTCCTGTATCTGCTTTTGTTACTACTTTTGTACGCGTACATACAACAAGTATACAGCCTGTAGTTAACTACAAGTATTTTCAAGAAAATTAGTCAACTCATCAGTTCGAGCTTTTAAGTCAGACTGATATTCTGTAAAACTTGAAATTTTCTTTACTGGAGTATTACTGCTTTCTTTCTTTCTCTCTCTCTTTTTCAGGACAATTACGATGCTGCACTTGATAGTTACAAAGAAAACTTGGAGAAGATGTTTCAGCTGTGCAACAGGTGCCAGAAATATGTGGAGAATAAAGTCATGGCTCAAGACATTACCCTGATGAAGAGATGGAGAAATTTCCTCAACTCCTCCGCCTACTCTGTGAGCTCTGCATTTGAGGTAAGCAAGAAATAGCAAACGAGAGATTGTGGTGGACAATTTGGGGTTTGAGAATCAAGAGGATGTACATCCAACATCCGGAGTATAAATATACATATCAGTATTACTCAATATTAAAAGGATTCAAGATGCTGCCAATTAAAGAGAAGAAAATCAATTTTGACTTCGCAATTTTAAAATGTTAAATGGTGTAATGTTTATAGATACCACAGCTGTGTAATTCAGGGTGCATTGAAGATAGACTATAATAATTTATGCAGCTTTGTAATGGAGTATTTATTTCAGTCTTTGCAGTCAACAAATTAGTGTCTGGAAATTGATTTTAAAAAAATGAAATCATTCCTGATTTGATGATGTGAAACTGGAATATATCCTCAAAATATTCCCCTGCATCTCACCAGTTTTCTTCTGAGTGTTTTTTTTTGGCAAAATAAACTCAATTTGCTTTATTTATGATGTGAAGTGGCTTTGAATTTGTGTGGAGTTTTCTTGCCAAACATCAGTCTGTCCGAGTTTGTAACATCCTACATGGCTGCTACTAGTGGATGGGACTTCCCAAACAGCCTGTGTGATATGTATTTCTTTTTTTGTTTAATCTCTGCTTGTGTATGAAAACTTTATCGCTGCTATAATTTGAAGAGAGAAAGGAAATATGTACGTGTCATCCTCTAGTTATCCGGATTGGACTAGTTATGTGAACAGTTCTAGAGAGGTACTCCTCGACCTGCGTAAGAGTTGCTTTCTTGAAGGTGTTACATAAGTCGAGTTTTACACAGTAACCTGTCGCCTACCTGCTGAGTGTAATTTGTGCAACACCCAGCGTAAGTCGGCGCAATTTTTAAAACGTAAATAACTCATTTTGTACGTATTGAATTTAAATAAAATACGGTATAGAAATGAGCATTAAATATACAATTACTTGAATATTCACTAGCGCCTTATCTTAATTCCTAGTGTTGGCTTGCTCTCCTGAGGGATGTTAGTGGTGCTGGTTGTGTGTCATTTACATTGTGGATGAGGAGGAGGTAAGGGCAACAAACTGCTCCATAGGGTCATCGTCGCCATCTTTGGGGCTTAAAGACGCCGACATTGCAGGAACAGGAGTTGGAAGACTGGATGTTGAAGGCACGGGTTCATGAGGTGCTGAAGGTCGGAGGGTTGACTGAGCAGTTGCTTGTTGCTTCTGCTCGTAAATAAGCTTGTAGCAGGAGGGGTTATCTTGAGTCACCCTGATGAAGTTTTTGGGGTCAATGTTTTCAAGTGCCACCACCCTAGCATCAAACTGACAAAATGCCTCCCTCTGCTAAGTCCTTCATGGTGAACCTCTTTGGAGGTTGGACAATGTGTTGATCCTCTTCCTGCCTCTTCACCTCAGCAACCTTCTGTGTCCCTTCAACTGCATGAGACCCTCATTCGAGAGCTGCTCCGGATGACTATCCAGGAGCTGTTCCACATCCTTGAGCTGACAAGCCTAGTTAGTGACTTCCTGGAGGGCTCCATGAATCCCCAGAAGCCGCAGACAAGCGAGGGCAGAGATTCTTCCACAATCCATTCATATTGGTAGACTTGATCTCTTTCCAGGATGTTGCAATATTCTTGAGGCATTGTGGGTGTTGCGACCCTTCCAAAACTCCTTCAGCATCATTCTGCTCTCCCCCTCGATAGCCTGGGCAAACATATGACGAAGGTAATACGCCTTAAGTGTTGCAATGACCCCCTGATCCATCCGCTGCAACAGTGAGGTGGAGTTTGGTGGCAAGTACACCACTTTGGTGTCAGGATGGTAATCATCGAGGTATGTTGGATGGCCAGGGGCTTTATCAAGAACAAGGAGATCTTGAATGGAATTCCTTTGGTTTTGGCACCACCTGGTTACCCAGCTGAAGGATCATTTCCAGAACAATCAAATATCTCCAGGTTAACAGTGGCTTTGCTTTGACTTCTAGACGATGGGAAGATAGTCTTTGCACATTCCGTTGGAAGCCTGGGGATTCTTGTAGTGATACACCAAAGGGGGAGGGGGCTTCAGCTTCAAGTCCCCAGCCACATTACTTACCACCAAGCAACAACATAAGACTGTCTTTAGCCGCCTTAAACGCCAGCATTGTCTTCTCTCTCTTTGATATGTATGTGCGGAGTACAATCCGGTTTCATCACAATTAAACACCTTTCCTAGCAAATAACGTCCCCCGCCCTCAATTATCACATCAGGACTAGCGGCCTCACCACTTACTTTCACATTATGAAGATTAGCATACTCATTAAACCGCTGAAACCACCCATAGCTAGCCACAAACGACCCCTTTTTCACCACCCTTAGCATTTAAGGCTTCATAAAGACTTCTCGCCCTCTCCTGAACCAACCCCAGGCTAAGAGGATCATGACGCTGGGTTTGATCTTCAATTTAGAGAATAAAAAATTCTTCTATCTCAGATAAAACCAGTCGTCCTCTTAGTTATTACAGTGGGTTTCATGGGGACAGATCCTTTCACACATTCCTTAATACCATCTTTATCCTTTACAATCTCTAGTTTTTTCTTTCAAGCGAAATTGTCTTGTGCTTCTTAGATCCATTATCTTTCGCAGCACTCTTACACTTTCTAGTCAGGATTGCGACAGCAACAGTTTAGGTGAAAATTAAGGAAAACAATGTAAGTCTTACGGGGCAGCAGGACACTACACACGGTAAGGCGAGTCACACAACAATTCCCATCCGCAAACAAAGTAGTACTTTACGTATGTACGCCGAGTGATACATAATTTGAGGAGTGGCTGTATACTAATGTAAACTAAGTTTGTTTTGTAAGGGCTGCCATGTTTATTAATTGGTCAGAAACTCAGACAGTCATTGCTTACGGTAAATTATTTGAAAGGATCAGTATATTTTAGGTCATTGAAGCTTTGAGCTAGTATAAAATATGTAAGGCGACATGGAAAGGACTTAGCTCAGTTACTGCTATATGAGTTTCCATGTCAGGTCTCTCTTGTGATCAGTTTAGCCTTTGCCACTTTGATTTGCCTCCTGAGTAGTTCTTTGTATAACCAAGTAGCGATATATATGGTTTGGGAATCCCATCTGAGAGGGGGTGACCATCTGTGAAGGTTGGGTACTTGTTGAGTCAGAAGTTTTGTGCAAAATGGCACCAAAATTACTATAACTGACTGAATCCTTTGTTAATGTTCATTTGAGCTGCATGGAATTAATTAAGTCCAGTTTAAGTAATGGTGGGAGTTTCAGTTTGCATTAACATAATCTCTGTCGGCATTTTAAATTTCCTGCACAGCGATCACTTGTGATTTGCCTTATCTTTGGTAAAATCCTACAGCCAAACAACCACAATCTAGTATGCTCTATTCTTGTGATGATGACACACTGAACGTTTGATGGGTTAAGTTTTTGACTGCTCATCAGGAATTGTTGATTGTTATTGGTAACAATTTTGTCTTATGTCTGTGAAACTTCAAATTTCCCCTTTCTGATCCCAAATTCTACTATGAGAGTCTGTTTTGGCTCATTGCTTGAGCTCTTCCACAAGAAGAATACTGTGCTGAATGAGTTTATCTGTTTGAACAATTGTTCATTCCTCTTGAGACTCAGCGGGGAGGGAAAGTCCACTCGAGTTATTGTACATCATTCTGTTTACTGGTAATCTGCTTTGGTCGTCTTTCATTGCAACCGGAAAATGATCAGAAAGTGCATTGTAACTGAAATGTACGGCAGATTGGCTGCTGGACTTGTGTCACGCACAGTTCCCTTTCACTCAGCAGGCTTTCTTTTTTCCAGCCATATCACAATTAACATTTTAAGCTAACAGACTACAGTTTAGGTTGACCTGGTTATTATCATTCATCTGTAAGAGCAACTAAATGTAATGAATATTGACTTAGCAAACTCAAAATTGTGCACCAGATGACCAATGACCTTGTTCTTATGAGTCTCCAACTGTGTCAGTATTTTATAAATAGTGTGTGTGGTGTCTAATATTTAGTATGCATTATTTCTTGGTGTTTTTTTTCCTGCTTTTGCTGATTATCGCATTTTGACATTTGAAAATAAAATAGATAGTATTGTGGGCTTTTTTAAAAAATTCTTTGCCAGGCATGTAAATTTTACCCCGTCATGGCAGGGATGTACCATGATCTTACCTAAGACAGGTGCTTTGTATCACTGTCAACATCAGGCACATACATTAAAGATGAATGGAGATCAAACGTGTGTACATTTTAAAAACTGGTTAACGTTGTGACTTGTTTTCCATGAAGCTGAAAATTGAGAAAGTTTGTTATAAATTTTTTAATGAATATTTTGGCCATTATATATGAACTAAAATAATCTGCATTTGATCTATGGGTGGGAATAGTACTCCTGACAACCTTCACGTGACCTCAGTCTTGAATATATACTCTAAAGTGCATGTGTAAACTGAAATACTGCAAAAAAGCGAAATCTAGAAAATGTTGGCTAGAATATGAGCAATAACAAAAAAAAATTGTCAGAAATGGACAGATGTGACTCTATATTGTCTACAGTTTTGCTACTTAACAGTAATTGTGTTCCATTGATTATACAAACAAGTGTATCAGTGCATCCATTTATTGTCGTCATCAGGAGGCTGAGATCAGACAACACAAGTTTACTTCCTTGGTAAGATATGTAGGTCAGTTCAGACAGCCATTGTGATGCCACTCCACACTATAACACATCCTATCCATATCTGTTGCGAGTATGTGGCAGCCACATGCTGCTGTTGCCTTTGATGTCACCATCCTTGCGCAATTACTCTGAAGTCCAGTTGGATTCTTAACTTGTCCTAGAACATAATGCTCATGGTGTTCACATCAATTTTCAAGAAAGCTTTTAGGCAACCATCTCAGGTTATTTTTAGGAACGCAAGGCAATCTTAGTGACATAACAACCCTTAGGAAAATTCTAACCCAGCAGTCATTGGGTTCAAAAGTTATGGCCCTTTTGAAAATAGTTGTCATGCCCATTCACAAATCAAGCTTGCGCTTTATAGGTTCTTTTGGATAGTTCTATTTGGCCATTTGAGAAAGAGAGAGAGAGAGATATGGAACTTGGAATCTTAGGCAATTCTCACTCATTCTTTCAGTAACTACCAGGAAAATACATAGCCTGTATTTATGATAAAGAGTGGTTCATAAGAAGTATGCTTCATAGCTACAGGGACACTGTGATACCAACAGCCAGCTGTCAAGTAGATACAGTTGTGTAAAATGGCAAATCATTTCTGCATTAATGCATTCATAAACCTGTATTCTGTTTAGCTGAAGTATTCTGACAAATATAGAATTCTTTTGTTTCATGCACTGAATCAAAATCGTGTATTGATAATACGCATAGTACCTAATTAATTTTACCTGTCTGTCTTATAACAGTGGAGCAGGGAAAGTAGTAGCAGCTGCTTTTTCATTAGAGTCTGAATACTACAGCCATATTGTCAATAAGCAAGCCACTTATTTTTCAAAAATGATGTTTACCATAAAAATAGTTGAGCCACAAAAATGAAACTTGATACAGAAGGGGACCAGATGTATAGGTTTTATACTTATGAATTTTGATATTCTAGGTAGTTCCCCACAAGGTCAAACATGCATTACAGATGGCTTGCTTGGCAGATTTTTTTTTCAGAGCTATTTTATCCTGCTTATAACTTGCAATTGGTAAGAGATTTTCTATTTTTAGTGTGGATTCTGAAAGAATTAGTGAAAACTACCTGGGATTCTATGTTTTAGCTCTATAGCTGCTTCAGATGGCCATGTGTGACTATGCTTTACTGTCTGTTTTAAATGGGATTGATTCGTTAGTGGGACGGCCTATTTTCAGAAGACCGTCTCTTTTGGTCCACTGAGTGTTGAAATCAAAAAGGTGGTTATTTGGGGACCCTTTAGGTGACTGGGCATGGAATAACATGGGTGTTTTGTTTGCTTGTTGAAGATGTGTGAAATATCATAGGCTCCCCACTGGGAGCTGCTGCCGCCATTTTTTTTCCCTTTTTTTGTCGATGAAAACTCAAGAGGAAAAAATAAACAGCAACATTAAGCTGTGTCAGGGTGAGTTTTGTGAATACTGAATAACTAATTCCTAATTGCAGAAAAAGTCTGATGCGAAAGAATTCAGTGCTGTGAACGTCCTTGATGTCGCGACCGCGGTGATGGTTCTGCTGCTGCTGGCGCTGTATTCCTACTCCATGTGGAGTGCCTTTGTTCTCAAACATCTGTTCTTCAAGCCCCTGAGTGCTCTGCTGGATGCTTTGGCTTCCAGGGATGACATCATCGCTTTCATCGGACTTTTTCTCTGCCTGGTGTCCAAGATCAGGATAATACACGGGTAAGTTTCTTTCTTTTTTCCCCCCCTCCTCCTATTTTAATCATAGTTCCATTACTTAAAAAAAGCGAGTGCATTAGTTAAGTTACAAGGAGGCAAGAGACCATCATGGTGTGTGGAAGTGAAATGACCATTCGTATGGATTTTTAAATTAATTAATATTACCACTGTTTACCATCCATGCTAGAATTTTAGCTAATCTGTAATTATGACCCCCCTCCCTAGTATTAAATATAACTGCGGATAGCTGAAAAGGTGTACTCCGCTGTCCAAGCACTATGGAAATCCGTAGTTATTTTGAAAATCTTTATTAAGTCTCCTCTTAAACATCTGAGTTTCAAACTCAGATCTGATATTTCTTAAATATCTAATCTTAAAAAAAAAAAAAAAAATAACTTTAGAGTTAAAAGTCCAGGCTGTGTGCGTGCATTTCTCACTGTCTCTTAGCTACCTTTTGTTTTGTGGGAAAAATATCAGATGCTGATAAAAAAAAAAATTTCTTCTGATACTTCATTTAGCCTCCCCTCTGCCTTGGTCTTCATAGAGCTTAATTTAAATGTATTGACATTCCAATAATAAAACAAGCAATGCTTTCTGTCTGTTAGTGGACGCAGTTAATAGAAAAAGATATTTGAAAATAACATTCGGAATTATAGAACTGCAACTGAGGCTGACGTTTGTCACCCCGACAAGATTGTTTCTGTCTGCATCTCTGGGGAAACTGTTGGCTATATTTTCAGGCTTTGCTACTTGGACGCTCTGAGCAGTTTGTTATGGCTGTTGCAGGTACTGCTCAGCACAGTGCTGATGTCCCACATTCCGGATCTGCTCACCTGGCAGGTAGCTTGTGCGGTGACCAACAGCTTCATCTCTATCAGCTGTTGCAGGGCGAGAGAGTTGGAGAGCGCATCATCTGTCCTAAGCAGGTTTTTTTTATTTTTGAATTTCTTAAGTTTTAATGTCAAGATTTTCTCAGTATTGACCAGATTTGTTTCCTTTTGATTCCGATCCTCTGCTCGGTAGATTATTAAAACTTGTTGGATCTTGCTTAGCAAAAGCAAAGGGAGATAAACGTGCGTTCAGATTTGCTATAGTAGTGGACTGGCAAACATAAATTCAGATTCAGCCCCAAAAAAAAAAAAAAAAGTTTTTGATCTCACTTTTGTACCTTTTAAGGATTTCCATTTTGGGAATGGTTTAAAATGTTAGCTCATTACTTTCTTAATGATGGAAAAACAAACAAACAAAACTTTAATGTTTCATTCAAACAGCAGTAATTTATTGTTATAAATGTAGATATAGCTAAGAAATGGTGACGCAACACTTAGTATTTATTAAAGTGTGGAATATATGTATATATATATACATATATTATTAAATTATCTGTGAATGTTCAAATGAAACTTGGCTGAAATAACAAAACCAAAGTATTTTTATCCATCAACTTTTGTCAGAAATGTAAAGAAAATCACTGTTCCTTTGCCTTTCATTTTTAATAAGCAAAGAAACAACTGACTAAAACTCTATGATAAAAGGTATATGAGGACTATTAGATTTTGTAGGTATTTCTGCTTCATGCCACATTTCTATGGAAACCAGTGTCTTCTGGACCTAAGTGTCAGGATATTTTCAGTGCTAATTAGCAAATGTGATTTACACCATCTCTACCAATATTAACTGCTATAAAATGTCTCGTTTAGTGAGTTTGGGAAAAAAGTCTACAGAAGGTTGTTTGTCATTAAGAAACAACTTTAAGTACCAAAGTAAAAAAAATCTCAAAATCTTGATTACAGGAGCGCATCAGAGGGTAGCCTTTCACTGACACCAGAAACGTTGAGTAAAAACGGCAGAAGTTCGTCATTTTTATCCATACCTACAACACTTGGCAAGCGCAAAAGTTCATCGTTGTCATCGCTATTCTCACCGGTCACTGATACAAGGATCACTCAGTTTGTTCCAACAAAGACCCCAGAATTTCTTCACTCACCCGAACTACTAAGGAACAGAGCAGACGGCTCACTAGGTTTCGATTTCAATAACATTTACATTAGCTCTCCATTGACAAGGAAAAGGAAATCAGGTAAGCCAACCATATTGCAGTGTGCTTTCTTGATGGATACAAGTAAATAGTTTACACAACTCCACCAAAAATATACTTGTGTGTGAGGGAGGTTCACAAATGATTTTGTTTTAATTGAATTTTCAGATTTGTTTTCGAGTTCAAGCTCTCTAAATTCATTACACTCAGCCTCTTCATCACTCGTCTCCACAAGACCCATAATTTCCCCTGCCAAACTAAACTTTGTGCAGTTTCAGACTGCACAGGACACAGCAAAATGTAAGTATGGCACATTTTGGTTAAATCTCTAAGTCATAATGTTTATAGATAAACAAGTGGTGGCTGACAAGTCCTTGATCCGTCAATTAGGGGGTTCAGCTTTTTAGTCTGAATTTTCTTTTCTGCTAGACAACAAGACCACTTAGCAACCAACAGATCAACTTCAGTATCTGTTACTGAGAGAGGTTAGGACTAAATCTGACGATGGAAATTGAATTCTTTCTGAAGTGTAGGTCTATTAGCTAAGAGTGCTGACTCTACCTGAGCAATGGATGGCAGATCTTTTGTAAAGTTGAAATTAGAGGGCATCCAATCTCCTGGAAGTTGGTTACAGGTTCTGGTGGAATAGAATTTGAAAGCATCAGATTTTAAGCTAACAATTATCAAATATTAACCCTTTCCAATGTTTTTTTTTTTTTTTTTTTTACTTTCAGATACTTCTCTTAAAATGAGCCTGTTTGCAATGACTGCTACTGTAATTGGCCTTGGCACTGGAGCTGCAGTCTGGAGGAATACTTCAGAATTCTCGGTGAAAACATTTTGGGACTACTTTGAGATCTTTGTTTGGGTTCCTTCGAAGTATTTGCAAAACTCCTGGCTGAACAACACACAGTGAATACCGGTCAAGATGAGTGGCTACAAGCAAGTTTTTACATTATAGCAATTTTTAAGAGAATCATTTGTTTTAATCTCATCAGTAATTAAACATAACGAACAACCCTGTTACCTCCTAAGTTACTAAAGTGTAGCCAACGAAGAATCTAATGGATGACCATGGTGCCTTGAGATCACTCCACTACATTAAGCAGTTGAAAGTTAAGTTCAGCCAATTCAGAGAACCACATAAATGAAAATGCTATAAACTTTATCCTGTTATTTCTCCTCAACTCTGTAGATTGGTGATATATTGCCAGCATCAGCTATTGTTCCGTGTAATTTGTAGAATCCTTTTAAAAAAGCAACTTGCATTTTAAAAACTGATGTTTGTTTCTTTTGAGTTATTTAGCAGCAGCACTAGCCAAAGGGAGGTAATTATAATGCAGGGTTCATTTGGATATTTAAAAAAAATTACAGATGGTCTTGAATAATGCCTGCACATAGACGTTCACAGGTGGGATTGTGCCCTTAAATCCATAGGCTTCTTGTTAGCTTGGCATGTGGCAGCAACAGCTGTAAAAGATCAAACTCAAGTAGAGAAACGATAGATACTGGCTATCAGGAATTCTAAACTGTACCCCAAATAATGAGGGAATATTACAGTTAGTTACTAAAGTATATTAAAAATCTGCATTTATAAGAGACTAATTCTCTTATCCTGAAATACTTATTGGCTCTTCAAAGTAGCAAAACATAGTAAAAAAGGTTAACTAAACTAATTCTATCACGGTTTCTTATTATATGAGCAATTTGTTGGCTTTCAGTTTCTATCCACACCTACTGTAAAATAATCTGCAAGTACTCACTTTTAACAGTTGTTTTTAATGAATGGCAACTGATTGTACTCCCATCTGGTTCGCTGTCATCAACAATTTCAGGCCAGTGCAGAGAAATTAAAGAAGAGTAGACGATCCAGGCTAATATTCCGCCAGTCAAGGGCCCAGCTACTGGGACCCAAAACCAGTTATAATTGCGATAACTGAAATGAGAGAAAGTGTAAAATGAAAACTAGTCTACAAAGCTGCATTCAGTTGAACTATTTTAATTTCTTTTTTTGCTTTCCAGCCCGCTAGCTTTTCTTCTATTAACCTATGAATAAGAGAGACCATAACCATGCATCCTTTCATCTGTTAGAATGAAATGTATACAGCAACCGTGTTACTAAGAAACTTGAATATTGCTTTTGTCAATCTTCAGACTAATGCCAGTGTCCTTACTCGCATCCAACTGGTTGAGGGGGTTTGAGTTCACCTTTTTTAGCGGAACCACATTACACTCGCCTGGCATGTTGGTCATACATTGTTAAATAATGGCGTACAACAACAAGGGAAATTGGGCTAAGCAGTTTTTAACTGTCAGTACAGGCAAACTAAGGGTGGATTGCACAACTCCCCCTTTCCCATGGTAAATGTGTAAAAAAACGCTTCGATTACAGGATCATCTTCTCCTGGGTTAAGGAAAGTAAGTTTTACAAACCTGAAGGGCTCTATTCCCCAGCCGGCAATGATGATAAAGATTCTTGGGGCCAAGTCCCGAGCGGGATTCACAGGGTAGTTGCAGTTGAAACCAAAGCACGCTCCAATGCCAAAAAACAGGATTCCCATGGCGATTGGAAGAAGTCCCTTGCTGGGAAACATGTTTCTTTTGTCTGATATTGCCAGAACAGAACTGATGAGAATGGTGCAACTGAAAACCTGAAAAAAAAAAAAAAAAAAAAATTGTTTAGGTGAATTTTTTTTTTCATGTGAGGAGTTACTTAGCACACTCCACTAATTTCAAGCAGATAGGTGTTGGAGAAATTATATATAATTATGGAAACCTCTCAAAAGTTGCCAGAGTAAAACAGCAAATACTGTAGTTCCAATTCTCATATCAGTGAACCCTGACTTGTACAACGTCCTAAGGGGAGATAAAAATCACGACTGTCTGCCTTTATCAGATCATCTCCCTTGAACATCTAAACCTTTTTAAATATTCTAGTGAATAATGCAATATGGATTCCAGACACAGACAAAGAAAGGGCTTGTAATAATGAAACAAACTACTGTGACTGTTCTTACAAAAAGATGACATGATAGAAAATTCTGGATTTTTGAAAATAGTTTCAAAAGGACCGTAGAATCCACATTCAGGTTAAATATGGGGCACATACTTCTGTAGAAATGATAGCAAAAATTACTCGTGTGAGGCTTACCTGGTCAAAAAATGCATTGCTTGTGCTAACAAACTCCTGAGGAAATGTCACAAAAATTCCTGCTGTAGAACCATTGCCAACTGTTTTCCTGACACCTCCATCATAGTGGTTTATGGCATCTGTAATGTTTTAAAAACCATCTTTATTAAAGTTATTAGAATATGAGAGAAAAAAGCTCTCAAACCAGGAACTAGATATAAGAATTTCAAATTCCCTCATGATCTCACCATCTACATTACTTCTCATAAATAAGTGAAATGACCTATAGTTTGTCCAAACAGATGGAAATTTCATCATACATGAAAACTTTGCAAAGAATTTTATTTAGTATGTGCCATTTAAAAATGTACGAGGTGTAGTCAAAAAGTATCCGACCTTTGGCCAAAAAAACAAGTAATATTAAAAAACTCACCATTTTGATTTAGTCTCCTTCAAAGTATTCACCCTGGGAGTCTACACACTCCTGCCACTGCTGGAAATCACTTTTTGGGATGCTGTAGAGCTGTGCCGTCGAATTTTGCTTAATGTCCTCTGTTGACTCAAATCTCCCTTTGAGTGTTTTTTTTGATCTTTGGGAATAGCCAAAAGTCACACGGAGCCAAGTCTGGGGAGTAGGAAGCCTGACGAACAATGCTTGGACGAGGTGGGCGGAATGAGCGGGTGCGTTGTCGTGGTGGAGTTGCCAGTTCTTTGCTGCCCACAGGTCGGGTCGTTTTCGCCGCACAGCTTCACAAAGGCGACGAAGAACCCCCAGGTAGTATTCTTTGTTAATTGTCTGACCTTGTGGTGCATATTCATGGTGCACAATACCTCTGTAGTCAAAAAAACAAGTCATCATCAGTTTAACATTGCTGCGCACCTGTCTTGCTTTCTTTGGTCTTGGTGAGGATGGATGCTTCCATTGGGATGATTGCAATTTTGTTTCAGGGTCATATCTGTACACCCATGTCTCATCGCCAGCGATGATAGTGTTTGTGAAGTTTTGATCTTGGCTAGCACACTCCAGCATCTCCTGGGAGATTTCCTTTCTGCTGGTCAGACAGAAACTTTGGTACGAACTTGGCCGACACCTTCCTCATGCACGAATCTTCTGTTATAATTGACTGAACTGACCCATGGCTGATTCCAACTTCGGCAACAATCTCCTCAATAGTCACACGACGGTCTTCATAGACTATTCCTCGAACCTTTGCAATCATTTCGTCGTGTCTGCTAGTCGATGGTCTGCCACAACATGCAGCCATCTTTGAACCGGTTGTACCACTCCTTTATTTGTGTTTTTCCCATAGCATCATCTCCAAAGGCCTTCTGAATCGTCTCGATAGTCTGGGCTTGCATATCACCAAGTTTTTGGCAGAATTTGATACAGTATCTTTGCTCAATGCGCTCTGTCATCTTGACTCAAAAAGAAAAATCGCACAGCACACTCTTCACGTCTGGCGACTGGCGCAACCTACAGACACGAAAATTTTTGCTCATGCATTATTATTTTGTTCAAACAAATTCAAGGTTGGATACTTTTTGACTACACCTCATATTACTTGAAGTTTTAGCTATCCAAGCCACCAGCAATTAAGTGATTCTTTTATGATGGTACCAAAGTATTGGTATCTGTGATGTATATGTCAAAGTGATACTTTTCACTTCAATTACTTGTCTTTGCGAAGCATTGCAAGCTGACTGCGAATGCCCCACACGGCAGTGTTAGTAGGGTTGTCAAAATTTATGGTCCGATAAGCCATTGTACACAATTGCTATCTGACTTTACTGGTACACTGGCTGGACACCAACAATTATGGCCACCCCTGACAATGGAGTACATTAAGATGTTACATTTGTTTGCTGTCTAATTATCAGGGCAGTTTTCTCAAACTAATACTGTTAACTGCTAGTGTGATACGGCATTCAACTAATATTTAAATGAAAAAAAATTTATGCTACCTCTTTATCATAACATCTGCCAGGTTATTTGTAAACGAAAGCATGCACATCCTCAAAGTGTACTGAGGTATAATCTAGAAAATCAACCATACTGCCATAAAAAACCTCTGAAGTTTCACAATTTGTAGAAACTGGACTTAGAACCCGGTTAGCATTTGTATTATACAGTCTCGTTGTTTCTGAATTTTCAAGATACAACGTATGATCTCTAAATCTTTTTCATCCATCACATTTGTAGCAATATATCAACACATACCAACTAAGATACGCAGGCTTTAGAGGGTCAGTTTTTTCATCACTACCCAAACACACTGACAATCTTTCACCATCATCAGGGTTTAGACTGTTTTGTAACGTAGTGATGCTAACTTGTAGAAGCTTCTTTTTATATACTCTATTATATAAAATCAGTCTTACTATATAATACTGCAATAGGAAATTATTTAAATACATTTTAAGATAAAGATAGGGTCTCTTCTGACTTCTACTGCACAAAGAAATACTGACCTCACCGGGTTTATGATGTATACTGGTGCATTTATCTAAAGATTCAAAACATCTCTCTCTCTCCTGTCAGTCTTCAGGAAGTACGTACTTACCATAGTAGACACCGTACTGGCAAGCTGCTGCTAAGAATGACCCAATAAACTGCCCAATCACATAGAAGGGATATCTGCTCCATTTTGTCCGTCCATCCAAACAGAAGGCAAGAGTTATGGCTGGGTTTACATGGCCACCTGTAAATAATAATAGTATTTTGGCTTGCTTTTTTTTTTTTTAAAAAAAAAATATCAAACATTCTATAGAACTAACAAGGAAAACATTGCAAAATTACCAAAAAGAATTTTAAAAATTAAGCATTGTAGTTACCGAATATGAAAGGTAAATAAACTGTGTTGTTCCCAATCTCATACTTTACTGGCTGGCACTTTTAAGAGTTTTTATATCTCTCTTAAATTTTAAAAAATAATATATTTTCAACATAATTTACACAATGAGGGAACTCGTCTTAGTACTGATTGGACCCATTGAAAGCACACAGTACAAATAGCCTAGTCAAGAATATTTTTACATTATTCTTAGGACATTGCTGGTTTATAAGCCTTTCTCAAGTAATTAGTTTTACAAGACGATGATGCAAAAAAGAGAATCTGCTAATGCAAAAAATATGCGGATAATAGCAAAACAAACTAGGTCTGATCAGTAACTGACCTAAATCTCGAATGGATTAGAATCAACAAATTGCATATAAATACTAAGTGAATAATTACCAATGATTCTTTAACTTTGGTAAATAACTGTGTGGGCTTATACTCTAGGAAATTCCACACGAAAGAACCCTGAACTCCATTTTATACCGGATATAAAATATTTTATGCATCATTTTAAATCTATAATTACAAGGGCTGAAGTACATGAGACCAAACCTAATAACTGATTTGGAAGTACACACTAAATTTTGGGGAAATAGAAAAGTTGATTGTAGTTTGGCCACCTTTACTGGACTGTTTCTCATCAGAATGAATTACTGATGATTACAGTTGGATATTTAAATTATCAATCATTTTATTTTTGTGATATAATTTTTTAAAAAAAATCCAAGGTGGATGAATACTTATTACAGACTCTGGCTGTTTATAACTGATCGTGTCAAACCAACACTAGGTGCTGGGTGGCAGTAAAGCCGCTACAAATCATGGAAATTAGATTCAACAAGAGATACTGTGCAAGAAAAACAGGAATAGGTTTATATCTCTGCAGGAATCAGAAAACAAGAGAGCGCAACTAATCCTGATGTTATTGTCAGTAAAGCAACAGCTAGAATTTAAAGTGTTTTCATTTCCTTGCTAGTTATGTAAAATTAATTTGTAAAAAGGAGAGATGGGCCTATACTCACAACGGCATAGTATTTGTGCACGAGTGCTGAAAAATTAAGCACCACAAAATCTATTGAGTAGTAAAATCATGCAAATGTATAGTCACACCCCTTTACTCAAGTATCATGCAGTTTTGGGAATGTCAGGTTCAGCAACTGATACGTGGGCATGAAGTATGACTTTGCTAGCTAAAATATGCAATGAAAATGATTAAGTATGCTCTAATGAAGCAGAGAGATGGTGGATCGTCAGAATATTGGCTGCTAACTGGACATCAACCACACTATTGTCAGCTGTCTGTTGCTCAAGTATAAGAAAACAAGTGATGCCACCGGTTCTTGATCTGGACATTCCACGAAGACCAGCCAATAGTGATCTGTAGTACAATTCTTTTGCTAACACGAGTAGCTTCAGATGCACCTGAGCTATCCAGTGCAAAGCGAGCAGAACTCACTGAATGTACACTGCATACATCAGTGTCTTTGGACCAATGCATGCACTGGACGGAACTTGAGAACATGGAGGCGGGTGACTCTGGAGATGGCGACAATCCTACAACCAGAACATCACCACCTGGCAGTTGGTTTTGGGTAGACGATCTATGATCTTGCGCTGCATCTCTTATGATAGCAAGATGGACCTGATTATGCTGATAGGCATTAAATGCAAGGTGTTATAAGGTACTAACATAGTTATCCCTAGTTGTGAAAACCATGCCCTTGCTATGCACCCAATTTTTATGGATGATAATCCAAAACCCTACAGAACAGCATAGCTAATCTTAAAAGCTAATCCCACTGATGTGCTATTCTGGCATGAATCCAGATCTCAACCTAAAATGAGCACTTAAGAGACTAACTGGGATGAAGAGTGAGACTCCTGTAAAGGTTGATTTCTCAATGCTGCAATTAAATGTCAGAATGACTTGCTTTATACGTGTTTATCTTATAATCTGATAACTATAATAATTAGGCCACTTTCTGTTACAATGTTAGTTTGTTTCTGAAATTGTAAATAAAGACAAATGTCAGTGAAATTCTTTGTTGTACTTGGTCTTGCCCCTTGTGCAGCATGAAAAGCCTCTACCGTTTGGTATTGAATTAACAAGATTTTGCCAGTTTCCCCCTATTATCCTTAGAGCACTTCCTTTATTTCCAACATACTGGCAGGGTGTGGATGGATTAAGCACTCAGCTGATGAAGCAGATGCTCACACAGGTGATTGATTGGATTCATATCGGGGCTTTGAAGAAAATGGATAGTTTTTCTTCCAGGCTGTAGTCATACCAGAGGTAGGTGTGTGTGTGTGTGTGTGTAGTTCTTTTTTTCCTAAGAATATAGACACTGAATCTTAGAATGCCTTGTTGATGCCAGTGTACCTGGCAGAATTGAGGTGCCCTTTGACAAACATCAATTACTTTTTCCACCATGCTATATAGCAGTAGCAGCCCACCTCCAAACTTGACTCTAGACTGAAAAAAACACTGGAATTAAAGGTCTTGTTAGGTTCTCTCTAAATCTGGGCAAACCAACACCAGGCTTGAATTGTTGAAACAGGGAATCATTGGAAATAGTATTCTTGCCAGGCATGTCCTCCTCTGACCAGATCTTTCAAAGCACTCTAGTCCTATTGGACAGAAGTGCTACACACACACTGTAGCATGTCGATACCATCTAAAATATTCTGCTGTTGAGAGCAAGTACTGGCGTAGTGTCACTGTTGAAGACCTTTCAGGTCATTTTGGCCCAGCAGCAACATTCAACTCTGTGAACTCTACAGTAATATTACAGCTAGGCCCCCAGGAGTAATGGAATATTTTTTTTTTTTTTAAAAATAAACTATTGCCACACTAATTCCTGCGTAATTACTGATATGACATACCCGTAGTTTGTGTTTCTTAAACTGTGAACGTTTTTGCTGTAAAGAAAAGAAAGCTGTTTCAATTTCTTACCTGATACTTCACCAGCGAAATATATTCCCAGAGTCAATCCAACCCCACTGGCCAAAGTGACAGACAGGTAATTGTTCATCACCTTGTTACTCAGCACATACTGCGCTCCAGAGGCAATGGCAAAGGTCTAGAAAACAACAGAGTTCACAATATTGACTTAAACTGTATTTTAGGAATACCACAAATTATCAGATGCATATGAAAATAAACTAAATACTTTCATATAGATTCATTAAAGAATTGTATTTTTAGCTCTTTGAATTAGCAGAGAGGTGTGGTGGTATCAGGATCCACATTTTCTACAGCTGCACATCCATGACAGTGTAAATTTGGTTCTGGTCTTTCTGATGGGAGAGTTGATGCTGCCATTTCAGAGAAAGAAAACAAACCTGTCATACGGTCAAACGTCCAGAAAATACCCTCAAAGCTAATAATTGACATAGATGTTCTTCTGGAGTAAGACTGGCAATTCTTTTTGTTTCGGCCAAATCAATCAGTCCATCCTTGAGAGAGACAAGACAGCTAATTCATTTGAGAATTGGATTTGGCATCTCACACTTAATGCATTACTAGAGCTGATCGACCGAGGAATTAACTTACTGTTGGATTGGTGTATAGCTATGCTACTGGATTTGGGTGGAAATTGCACTGACAAGAAAAGCAACTCTCTTCAGGTGCAAGCAGCTTTGTGCTGGTTTTATTAAAAACGGGGAGGGGAATGAAAATCTCCAGTTATGTAAAGGAATCATTCAGATAATTCGTTTACGAAAACGGGCATAATTCTAAAGCTGTACAACCGTCAACCACAAACAACCTCCACCAAAACAGGCAAAAAAAAGGAAATAAACTTACCACAAGGATAAAAGTTGCTATGCATTCCGCTAAAATTATCCGGACCGGTTCATTTTTAATCTGAAGAATAGTTTTAAGACGTGACATTCTCCTTTGTGCAGGCTAAGAAAGCAAACCCTGCTGGTTAATAGTGAAGTTATACCACTGATTAGAAAAAAAACACGCGTGGCAGAAGTAGTTGGAGCAGAGAGAAATCTTGGCCTTTGATATTCAAAATGCAGAGTATTGTTCAACTATGTCACGTCATAGGGGTTCAGTATTTGATGTCTGTTGAAATCCAACACCATCTCTAAAATCACAGTTGATATTCTGCTGTGAAATTTAATCCCCACAAATGCTAACTTGTGTACGTCATCATTGGATTTGTATCATATGCCAAAAACAAAAGAAATAATGATAATAAAAGTCCCTGAATTTTTAAACAGCAAGGGCCAAGCTGACATAACTCACAGGAAATTCCAGTCAATGAAATGGTTTATTTATTGCTCCATGTAAATGGCTGGAGTGGCTAATGCTGCTGCAGTCACCTGTCGTGCTCTTAGATGCGCTCAACTAGGAATGGCTAGCCAATGAATATTAATGATACAATGTGGATCGTCTGGCAATGGGGAAAACTTACTGAAGCATACCACTAAGTAATCTGATTTCGCCTTGACAGCACCAATCATACTGGAACACAAGCAAAGTCTTCCCTCAATGAAGCCAATTAGAAATCTACATCAGGATCCATTTATGGGTGATGGAGTGTGATACCTTCCTTGAACGCAGGAGATGAGTCATCACTTGCTGCCCTGAATCCCAAAGTCACCCCCCCCAGAAGCTGAAAGAACATCACACA
This sequence comes from Nautilus pompilius, assembly GCA_018389105.1. Lineage (NCBI taxonomy): Eukaryota > Metazoa > Mollusca > Cephalopoda > Nautilida > Nautilidae > Nautilus > Nautilus pompilius. The sequence goes on along the minus strand of JACATO010001370.1, from coordinate 296,503 downwards.
TACTAAATTTCTATTTTAAACTGTTTTAAGACTCCTAATTTTGCAAAATTTACATAAGATTATTTAAGATCAATGCAAGAGTTGTATGGTCATGAATGACTTTAAGACTTTGCTGTTAAAAAGATCTCCACACCAACAAATAAGAAAATAACTCCACAATAAATATCTTTAGGTTTTTTTTTAACCAATAAAAGAAGTGTGAAACTGTGTCCACGGTTAGTAAGACGAGTATCCAGTACTTTCTCAAGATGAAGTATCTCTCTTAGGCAAGAATAAATAGCTGACACCTCTATTATAATTGTCAAGCAAATACACAAGTATGGTTCTACCACATCTAGCATCAACATATTAAGCTTTTTTTTTTTTTTCCCGCTCGACATTAAATTACATGGTCTCTTATTCCACTAGTTTGAGCCCTTCTTGTCTAATCTACAAGAACATGTTGGCAAATGAAAAAAATTGTCAAGGCCGCCACCAAATTAGCTCATAGTCAGGCTGGTATTGACAAAAAACATCAATTGAAAAACTAACAATTCTACGTAGAGTTCAATCTGAAAACGACACGTACCTCGATTTGGAGAAATTAGAACCAACAAATGTGCACTGAGACTTTTCGTAAGTTTCCAGGGGGTCTATAGGTACAATTTTACTTTTATCCTGAAAAGGTTTTAATAAAAATTCTATATTTTTAAGTCTGAGAAAATTCACAATATAAAAATACTGAGTTTTTTTTTTTTTAAAAAAAAAATTTGAGCCTAAAATTGTGGGGTTTTTTTCCTGGTATTTGATCAAAATTGGTTAATGACTGAAAAGCTTTAAGATGATGAAAACGTAACAGTTAATCAAATCAATCATAGCTATTGATGTTAATTTACAAGATCAAGATTAGTAGGACTGATGATCCACCTTTTTTGTAAATTATACAAGAAAAAAAAAATGCTGAGAAAGCATTAAGAAAATTCTGAGATTACACAGGGTGGCCCAAAAGTCATGCGTCACAGGGGGATGTTATGGTGTGGAAAACAATATGGAAAGATCAGTTAATTAGTCCTTACTCCTTTGATGGCAGTGTTGAACCATCTGCAAATGCTGCGGACATTCCCGATACCCATTCTAGATGACAGTCCAGTGGCACAATGAGCAAAACTATGGTTCCAACAGGATGATGCATCACCACATTTTGCAATCGTCATTTGTGATTCCTTATATACAATAACGTTCCAAAGCAAGTGGATTTGCTGAAAGACTGCCAGGCCTCATGCCTCTCGATTTCTTTCTGCAGGGGCGTCTCAAGTCGATCATCCTGTCCCAGAAAGTGCAATTGAAGAAAGTCAGACTCGAGTGTGTACAGAAGAACATCAAGGTGTTAAGAGCTGTTCAAATGTGCACATCAAATCAAAAAGTGTTTGCAAGGTAATAGCCAACACTGCAATCTACCCTATGATGTGTGACTTCTGTGCAACCTTGGATATCGGTGTAAACTAAACTGATAACTTTTTTAAAACCTGTTTATATATCCAAATAAAAGTAACATGAATGGACAGGAAGCGTTTTGTCTAACAAATGAAGATGTCAAATCGACAATACAAATATCTACAAAATTAAAATCCAAATGTATTCAAAAACATATTATAAAAGTAGATAAATATGATCCACCTGTGGCTGAAATATTCAAAATTAAGACCAAAAGTGTTTTCTTTTTTTTTTTAATGATGTACATTAGTGCACCTTTTATCGTGTTGAATTTGGGGAGAGAATCACCCGAACAGAGTTTCAAAAATACACAGAACATAAAAATAAATTGAACATGACAGAAATAACAACCAGTTGCTGTAAATTTGACGTTAGTAACACTTCTGCTAACGTTTATATGTACAATGAGGTCTTTTAAAAAAAAAGTTGCTTCACATAGAATAACTTCTTTACGTATGGATTTAGTTTTAATAACAAATGACAATAACTGTCACCATACACCCACGTCTCATTATCCGTTCCAGAAACAGTCGCAGATAGCACCATGACCCCCGCGTACTTACCCAAGAAGCACTTTTTGGTCCTAAATACCACGAATAAACACTTACACTACATAATGCAGGAAAAGCTGAAAGGAAAAGATATTAGAACAGTACACGTGCATATCCTAAAAAATACATGACATTCTTCGGGGTAGGTGCGTGCTGCTGCATCTCCTCTGAGCCTCACATTGTGGAACGAAAAGTGATGCTTGAAGTTATCAAACCAGCCCCTAGATGCAGTAAAAGTTTATTTGCTTGTCCCCTCACCACTGGTTTTTTTTTTGTGTGGAAAACCTCATGAAGGTTCATGGCTTTGTCCCATATAACTGCTTGTCAACAGGAACATTCTTTTGGCTTGTCTTCAATCCACATTTTTACGATACCTTTCTCCCTCACAACCTGAGCCACTTTTGCACTTTTAGGGTCAACGAGAGAAACACTGTCACAAATTTCTTTTGCTTTACTCTTAGCAGAGCGCGCAGTTGACTCATTGATGCCAAAGAGCCTGCCCACAGCAGACGCACTTAGGCCCGAGTATAGTTTATCCAGCAATTCCGCTTTTGTATTGAAGTCATTACTTTTTTCACAGATTTAGGCCCTTTGACACAGTCGCTTTCACTCACCCATTTTTGGGTTAGTTTTTGGCATGTGGTTTTCAAGGAAAACTGACTGCGATGGACCAGGACGAAACAAGGTGATGTGGATGCTTATTGGATCGTGAGGCAGAGGAAAGATGCTGCACATACTTACTTCTTCTTGCAGATGTGTGTAAGAGACTCAGAGATGCTTCTGGAACATTCGGAAAGTATCTCCGAACATTTGCAAGAGTTGTGCTGGTGCCTTGGCCCAAACCTCTCAAATTCACGGATAACGAGGGAGGAAGTGCACCTTAACAAGACTAGTGAGATCGTAAACAACACAACAAAAAAATACATCTGTTACATTTAACATATCTTTAAACTTTATTCCATTTATAACAAATCTTGCACATCGAATAAATGCTTATTAAGTAAAAGTAAAAAGGATTAAAGGAGAAACTGGATGTGGAAAAATCCACTATTTATTGTGTTGTTAGATCCAGGGTTTTTAGATTGTGTTTTGAAAATCTTTATATCAACCTGAATATTAGAATAATAATAATAAAGGGGGGTATTATTTGATAAGCTTAGTAATTGGATAAATAAACCTTCTTAAAAATAAAAATACATTAAAAATTCATTTATTTTTTATGGCTTATGAAAGACAAAAATCAAATAAAACCCTAATCCTTCTAAATATACTAATGTTTATAGTTTTGAAAAAATACAAAAGTATTATGAACTTTCCAGACAAACTATCAGAAGTAATTCAAATGTTATTTATTCTCATATTTTAGATAATGGAAAACATCCAACATAATTGGGGTGACCTTGGTTAGTAAAGATGAGTACTGATGAATCTAATTATTTTACAGACAAGGGCTTGGGAACCAAAATTAGGGGTTTTCAGTTGAAGACAAATCACCTAATAACTCTGACGCGAGGCACTGATTGAAGTACCGTGAATTTTAATTTATCCGGCCTAACGAAGATATTTAACAATAATAATTTTTAATATATTAGATGTTTTATAAAATAAGTAAAAGTAAAAAAAAAACAAAGAGAGAAAACAATTTTAAAAAATTGATCTTGGAGAGAGGGAGAGGGTTAATAAAACAGTTATTTCAGCTGATCACAGGTAGAAGCCTAACCTTCCACATCTGCACTCCCAAATCTAGAGTGTATCAGTAACCACTCCAGTTATTATTGACAGATTCAGCTCCATTTCATTTGCTCCACCTCTAAAAGCAAACATAATTCCATTAAAAACACACACACACATACATATATATATATATATATATCCTGCTCACCTGTTAGACCTGACATTCTACAAAGTAAACAGTGTCTTCTGTCAGCACAGAGTAAACTTGTTCAACTTTGGATCTAACTGTTTAAGATGGTCGTCATCCGTTACAAAGAAATTCTATTTATAAAAATATTCTTATTTGAGAAACCTGTTCACTTAAAAACCTGCATAAAGAGGAAAAGACAGCAGGAGGGGAAAATATAAAATAGTTCAATAATCAACGGTCACAAAATTCATTGGTAACTAATGCAAAAATTATTATCCAGTAAATAATCTGCCGCCATAAGATGATGTATGGAGCAACTTCAATTTTTTATGATTGCCATAGCATTCAACCTACTAACATTCAAATTTCATCAATGGAAATTACATGCAACATTCAATGCACATTAAAACTGAGAATCTACACAGATTTGTAAATAGCAAATGCTGCTTAACAATACATTTGCATCCCAGCCTAGAAGCACTAGTTAGTATTTGTGTTGAACTTGCTATATATTTAGTCAACAAAATGTGGAATGACAAATGGATTTGTCATTACAAAGGCTAATCTGCCACAACCCCTATGGCTCAAGTTGTACTGAGTAATACTTCTTCTGTCACCACTTAAGAATAACCTTTGTGAACCTTATACTCATAAATACCGACAAAGTTGATTTTATGCTTCACCACAACTTCCCTGCACCGGTATTTTAAAACCGTTTTATCACTGGTGTCAGGTCTTAGCTTCAAATATTTTATTTTATTTCCTCCATCCAAGTTTCAGGTAGCAATCCTTCCCACTACGAAGGCCTCAGGGTTAAGCAGACAGGCCACTCTGGGCCTCTGTGTTGTATACCATATTTCTCATCGGTCACTCAGTGGACATGATATTGTTGGCTGACAGATGTGGATAATCTTGTCTACAATCGCAGACCCCTTGACCAGAGATCTTTCCTGCCCAAGTAAGCTTATCTTCTAAAATCTCTCCTTCAACATCTAATTTCATTTTCAAAACAATATAAATTAGGACAGACCATTATCATTATTAATGTGTTTACAGTCCATTGTATACACCTTGAAAGACAGATGGCACATCCAACCTTTTGAGCTGTTTTGTTTCTAGCTGACAAATGTAAAATTCAGTTGGAGTTTACTCTGATAAACAGATGACACAATGTTCTGGACACACTCCATTATATTTTGAAGACTCAACAGCCACTTGGGGTTTCCAAGATTTTTGATATTTCTGGAAAAAAAAAAGAAGTTTTTAATTGTAATCAATGGAATATATGAACTCAATGCTTCTGCAAGTGACTGACATCTGTAAACTCAAGAATAACAGTTTTAAATAGAAAGTAAACATAGCAAAAAAAAAAAAAAAGGCACTTGAGAGAGATTTGGAAATTGTAAACACTGAGGAGATGGAGTTGTGGCAAAATGGGTAGCGAGTTTGCTCGTCAATCCTTGTGTCGCAGGTTCGATCCCCAGAGGGGGGGTCAGAGGTACGTGCTGCTGCTGATGGCTAAAAGTCCGAAAAAGCTATACAGCCCTCCTCTGGACACTGACATTCACCTTGATTCTCAACCTAGAGAGAGATTGGCTCTGCCAGGTTGTAAAATGCCCTAGACACACCTCTCGAGGTGGCCCAAAATGACCTGTAGGTCATGGGACAAGTGAAGTGAAGTGAAACAATGAGCGGGTAATATTCAAACCATCAAGTTTAATTTATTAATTATTTAGTTTTATTCACATTAAATGACGTTTGGCTGCCATTTTGTCTATTTTTGAATATTGCAGTGGAAATACATTGCAGGGAAGATAATTCAATCATACTTTTGAAATATTTTGCTCCTTTGCTTCCTCAACAAATCTGTATGAAAGCTTAAGAGAGAAGGAAAATTAGCACGTTATAATACACATATCCAAAAGATGGCATATGTGATGTACACTGGCTGCTCATATCTCTGCAGACCCAGCATTAATTTGACAACAGAAGTAATCAAAGTTCCAAATGTTTTAAAACAAATTTTACGCACATATGAAAAGTAGCTATTCTTTCTAAAAAAAAATAATCTTACATTGAAATAACTGTTCAAGTAAATACAGTTTCTTCCTATTTTTAATTATTGCATTTGAGTGAGTGGGCTAAAGTTGGCAGGGAAGTGTCAGGGATCTTAGCACGATGAAGAATCTGCTCATGGCAGCCAATGTAATACTCACTAGGTCAGCAGTGTGCTGCTCATTTTCAGAGAACTAAACAGCACATCCTTTTTTCCCCCTTCCTCAGATGAATTCTAGTTTTACCTGCAGCGATGCTTTAGATATAAAAATGAACAAGTCCACCGAACTCAGATAAAAAAAAGAGGAGAAATAAAGGAGTTGGCAGTAGCAGTGCCATTGTATGGAGAAGCACCAGGAAACTAAAACAGCAGCAAACTGGAAGTTCAGGGGAAAGAGAACAAATCGAGGTGCTTCGGTATCATTCTCCAACAATTAAAAAAGCAAAAAAAAAAAAACTTAATTTCACTTTCCTACAGGCAAAGAATCTTCCTTGTATTTTTTTTTTTTTTAAAAAAAAAGAAAATGTTAAAGTTACTGGTAATGCATTATTTAAAAAAAGTAGGGGTTATGTTACTAGAGGTATTTCCCATTACCCTATTAGTAGTAACTGGTCTAACAAAAACCCGTTTCAGATTCCTATCATCATCAGGGTGTAGAGAGATAGATGCTAAAAATGCAGCAGGTGTTTCTATTTCTGATTGCGCAAGTGGCTTGAGCTGGTCTTTTTGTACAATTTTGGCCAATGCTCCAGCTCACTGTGGTACTAAAGCATTGGTTAGTCCAGCCACCACAACTGGGCAATGGAAAATGCCCACCAAGGCAATCTCCTATTTTATGAGCATCGGCTACAGCTGCAATTCTGCTGCCAAAAGACAAAAGCAGAAATGGGACCCCACACGTTAAAGAGAGTTAGCATTCATCATGGAAAAATTTCTGCAATTTTCAGTGGATAGAAAAAACAACAACACTGTTTTAGATTCCAAACACATCCATCTTACCTGTATAGATATTTTAGTACCAGATAAACTTGCTCCAAGTTTTTATCCATGATTAGGTCATTCAAGTAAGTCACCACAAACTGTTCATCTTGAGCATCTGGCTCTGAAATTTCCAATATATTTGTTAAAATAAAATCAGATCACATTTGGTATCCTATTTTGCTTATCCCTTACACTGATAAGAAACCCAAGAAATTAAAAGATATTGTTGTAGTATACTTTTTTTATTTTTAAAGATAAGAACATTTTAGAAAATAGCCAGAAAGTAGCTTCAAACAAACAAACAAACATTTTCCATTCAATAAGTCTTTGGTGGAGTGCTACAGAGTTAAACCCTGAATCCTCACTTATTCTTGATTTAAATAAACTACAGTGAATATCAATATTAAGTTTGTAGGTAATACTAACAACAACAACAACAAAAAAAAACATGCTGGAGTTAACAGAGAAAGGACACACATGATTTTAAGATAAATGCAAATAATTATTTTATTGAACAACAGTGTAAAATGGGTTTCAATATTAAAAATAGTAGAATTATTCAATCTAGAGAGAGAGAGAGAGAGAGAGATGGAGAGAGAGAGAGAGAGAGAGAGAGATATGGAGATGGAGAGAGAGAACTATATATTCATTATCATATAGGAGATAATAAACTGAAAATTGTTTTTAAAAAAATGTTCTTGAGGTTACTTTTTAACAAGAATCTGAAATACAAAAAACAATTTATTTCATCAAAGCTAAGAGAGAGAAAGATGTGGGATCACCAGAAAGATTCTCTAGAATGTTTCCAGGTTTCAAACATTTGAAAATGTGCTAGCCAACTTGCAAGTGGACAGCAATAAGTTTGTTTGTTTATCTAGTTACTAATACTGCCCTGGTTGAGGAGGACCCGAGTTCACGTTGCAGCCAGACTGGTTCGGCATGCCACCCCCTGGAATGGTCGGCCATGCGAGTTTCCTCCCATAGCTGGAAGTAGAGAGCTCTAGTGGGGGACTGCTGCCTCAAACAAATCTGAAGGGAGGGGTGGGATGAGCAGGGAACAAAGTAAAACTATAAAAAAAAACATTTTTAAACAAAGCCGCAGGGGTGACCCCTTAGCCCTGTTTCATTTGTGTCTTTTAGGTCACTGTTTTCAAAAATTCTCTTGCGCTATAAAGAATCTAAGTCGGCCTCTTCTATTTCACGACTTCAGAGATTGTGTTACAGCAATGAGCTTAAACAGGCATACCTGAGCAATTGAACTCTGACCCTGCCACCCCACAGGAAATGCTCAGCCAAGTTAGTGAATCCAAAGTCAAACTTCAAACAACTGATGAAAAATAACCTCTCAGATTCAGTTTTTTTTAAAAAAAAAAAAAAAAGACAACAACAACAAAAATTAATAAAGTAGAATTATATTTTAAAATGTGCCACGTGAACCAAATTAGTATCAAAAAAAAAGCGGACATCGCTGAACTCACCCTGACCCTAAATACTGGGGGGGGGGTGTCGGGGCTGAAATAGTCAGGCCATAATGGCATCTGGCCGGCTTTCGTTGGAATAACCCTAGGATAAAGGCGCCACAGAATAAAAGCCAAGGTACACCTTGCGTATCCTACTTCTGCTGAGCTTGCAAGGTGAGGAATTTTCTTGTTTGCCAACATATTCATATAAATTGTGATGTGTTCGGATGCAACATCACAGTTATTAAAATTCAGAATTTTACAATGAGTCGGTGCAGCAGTAATCTACCGAGTAAACCGTGCGGTTAGGGTTGGTGCACAGATAAGAGGATGCCTGGGCCTGCATTTTAGTACAATTATGCACCTTCGCAGAACAGAAAATAAAACTCACTATAGCAAAACTGGCACCAGAACAAGGATAATCCAACATAGAAAGTCGGGGTGAGGAGCAGCATGCTATGCCCGCCAGGCGTCTAGCCAGTGGTCAGCATCCAGCTCTTCTGCTATCTACTCCCTTCTGATCTAAAGAATTCTAGTGCACTTTCATCAGGATGGGTAAATTAGGTGTGCATTGGATGACTTTGTGTTAGCCATTTCTTCTGATGATGCCCAACCTCTCCCTAAACCCCTGCCCAATGCTTCGGATTTGCTGTGAGCTATCATTCGACAAGGTAACCAGGGGACGTAACAACACAGACAGATGCATTTATTGTCAGCAGATACTTCAGGTGAGACAGAATCACACATCACCTGAAAAGTCTTAATGATTCAATGCCCATTTATTCCTACCTTAATTAAATTTAAAAGTAATAAAATTCAAAGGATGTTGATTTTGTTTAGCATCTCTACTCTTTATATCCGTTAATGAAAAAGTGAATAGATCACAGACCTACATAACTTATTTTTCTCCCAGTTCCTTGCAAAACAAATATTTTTTTTCTTCTTTTAAACCATTTTTATTTCATTTGTCTCCCAGCACCAGAGGCAGCACATAGGTGGAAACCAAATCTGATTTAGTTTCCATAAACAGTGGCCATTTTGCAAGGTCAGGTGGTTAGCCTGGCACTGATCCCTCCCAATGTTAACCAGGCAAGGGACCAGCTACTACACATCGCAAAAGAGCAGATATTCCCTTCTATAACCATTTAATTCCAGATATGGGCTCAAAAACCATCGCAATAGCCATATGTATTATGGGCAGGTCTGTGACTCAGAGCCATACTAGGAAAATGAATAGTTGAGGTGGACTCCTGTTCTCTCCTCAAAGAATGGAAAAGTATATTGTATAATATCTCGTAAACATATAACCAACTACTGAAGGCCATTTTGTTATCGTGCAATTGTCACACCACCTGTAGACAATGAGCGCTTGATATTATGAGCATTTAAACAAGAAGAAAGCTGAACCTGTTAATAAAGCAAGCACTTTAAAAATAAGAAATATGAGCAAATTTCAACTTTCAATACTTTCCAGACATGAATGGGTGACACCAGAGCTCCCTGTCGAGATGACGCTAACTACTTTGTGCATGTCATAGTTGTGCGTAATGCTGTACAGTGTTCTTATGGGTTCTGATGCCACCACCTTCTTCAATCTCCAGTCAAAGAAGCAGAACTGTGCCAATGAAGTACTGATATGACAATGTTTACCTGTTCATTTCTCAAGTTAATTTTTCATTAGTAATTCCAATATTGAAACTAAGTCATAAGTAGCAGTGATACAAGTTAAAGCTGTGTCAACTTCAATTTCTTATTATACGCAATGATAAGCAACAGTGATACATGTAAAACTGACAGAAATGGCATTTAAAATTGTTGAACATCAAATCAACAGTTCAGTTTAACACTCACACTCCTGGATGACAATGCCATACACCACCAGAATCCAGCAAGTCAGTCCAGTCCCCTTTATGGCCCCAACTTGCTATGGCTCACTGGCTGGCATAGACATTGTGTTCTAGATGAAGGAAAGTTGCTTCACTCCTGGTACAGGAACTAGATGTTAAGGTAGTGAAGAACCTGCCAAAGCTCACTCAGAACAGGCTTGAGATTAAATCTGCACAGCCAGCCAGCCAGTCAAGCACATCAATGCTGTGAGGCCTAAGAAAACTTAAATCCACAATGCGTGTAGGAGCAGGCATTGCCCATCCTCCTGGAATGCATAATGCCGAAGGAACAAATAAATGGTTGCAGAACACCAATGGTCACACCAATGGGTTATCAGACTAGGGTTCAGAGGAACTGTGAAAATCATTGTTTACAGCAGCTCATGACATGATGCCACCACCACTAAATGTGTCATGCTGTCGTGCAACCTACAAGTTGTTCATGCAGATAGCATTAAACCCGAACCCTTCCATCAACAGATGACAAACTGAATCTGGACCCATCAGAGAAAATAACATTTGTCCAAAATCTATAATGGTGAACACATGTCTGGAAATTGCTAAATGCATGAAGATGCCATTCAGAACTGTCCCATTGCATAACCTTGTTAATCAACTTCCTGATGATAAGATGCTTCGCTACTTCTCATTTACTTGCAGTTATTGACACATTGGGTCACTGTTAAGCAGCAATTCTGTAGATCAGTGGTTCCCAACCTTTTTCTAATACTCAAAAGACCTGCAACCCCCTGCTACACTTCCATAATTGAAAAAAAAATCAACGAGTAAATTTTGCAAAAAAAATAATCATATAAATAAGAGTTTTATTTGAATATATTGACAGTTTGGTGCCTAAGTTTGCCTAAAATCAAGCTGGCTAGTGTGTGTCCGGCTGAAGTCACAGTCCAGTCCTTGTAGCAGGCTCTGCCCCAGGTGTCGTGGTCCGAGTCTTTCAGCTGCAGGCCCCAATGGCGTTAGCCAATGGGAGCGTGGCTCGATTGCATCAGCATGTATTGTCCGCATTTCTATGAGGGTGGCAGAGCAACAGGAAGCCACGAAGGGCGAGTGATGCAAGTGTGTTACCGCAGAGGCCTGTGACATAACCGGGAGTGGCTGCTGTGGGAGACGAGCCTTACACCTTCGGCACTCGGCCTCCCATTGGTGATACCAGCGTATTGGACGCAGGGTAATTTTTGTATACTTTTAGTACATCTTATAAGCCATCAAAATTACATACTCATGAACAGTTTCTTGACTCAGTCATACGACAAAAACTGAAACTTCCAGGGTTCCGTGATTCCCTCCAGAAAACACTTCGCGACCCCTTAGGAGGTCGCAACCCACTGTTTGGGAACCACTGCTGTAGATGCTGAAGCCATCTTTTTCAACCTCAGCCACACCTAGATCTATGCTATGATAGACAAGGGGAAGGGGTTATCGCTGGTAGAGACTATAAATATTACTTTGGGGTGGTTTGATTGTTTTGGAAGAGCTTATTTTTGGCAAGTTACAATTCAGTTAAATATAAAGGGAGAAGGATGTCTGAGTTGTTTCATAAAACCTCAATCTTTTCAAGATCATGCAAGCCACACTGTGCAAGTGGCGTTGCTGACCTGAAGTGCAGCACTGACATCTATGAAAATGAAGCTGAGACCTTGACATTAGACCAGAGGAATGACTACAAGTGAGCTGTAATGATCTCACCCTGTATCTGGCATCAGTTATGAACGACACCCCTAACGATGACAAGATCAGTTCTTTGACCAACTTGAATTCCAGCCAATTGTCTCCATCCTTTAGCTCATCCATTATTTGTCTAGACAGAATCTAGACTCGTTGGTGAAAAGCCACACGAGGGGTTATAACCTGTGGGTGATCTGAACAAAGTCTCTCCTTGAACTGACCATCCTGATGGTTACATAATTGACAAAGAAACAAACACTGTACCATCTCGATGATCTGAGCCATCTTATTTTGTGTTAAATGATACCTAGGCATTCCTAAACTGAGCCACACCACATGCTTGACCACTTTATGGAAATGGCAATGGGTCATGTGCAAGGATGCATGCAAAGTAGTTGGGAAGTGATTTACAGGTGAGTTTTCAAGGTGACTCAGTTCTGGGGATGTAATTGCATGTGCAATGCTGTGTTTGGGTTTTTTCTCAATATGCAGGCCCTCTTCAACCAGAATTTGAATACATTTAAACAATGCACCACACAAACACTGCAGGCTAGGAAGCACTTGTTGGTTATTTCTTTGAGGAGGAGATTTATCCACTGCATTTCTGAAAGCAATTACTGAATCACTTCAACAGTTTCCTTAGAAAGAAATTAATCATTCTATATATTTACAGAGCAGCATGGTAGTCCAGTAATTATTCTAGTGGACTGTTAAGGTCAAAGACCAGTGTGTGATTCCTGCAGGTGACTGACTTGGCCTGTACCTCCTTGGCACAGGTTCTCTCTCTTCTTTACCAGCCGCCAATGTGGATTTCCTCTGGGTGCTCTGTTTCCTCCCGCAGTTAAAAATGGCAAGATATAGTAGGGCCTTTCAACAGATTAATTACTGGAAAGGAGACATTCTGAGTACCCTTTCTCCTAGTCTATCTTAGATGATGGAAAAGAGCTCCTACACTGTCAGCCCCTGGATTGCAGATGGCACATGATGATGATGCTATTTACTATATGGTCACTTTAAAAAAAAAAAAAAGTATTTTTTATGTAATTAATCTACCTACTGCATGCTTAAATAAGTCTGAGTTCGCTGTCTCTTCGTCTTGAAAACATTATACAAAAAATGGGGACCTGTATAACCTTGATCGCTGTAAACCTATACAGTAGGTAAGACGTGTTTGATAATAAAAAAAACAATCAGAATAAGCATGACCTCTTTGTTTGCTACACCTTTCTCCTGAACTTAATAGGGATGCTGTTCAAGCAAAATCTGGCCAGATACCATTACGGCATCTTGTTTCAGTTGAAAAAACATCCCTAATGCAGTGCACTTTTCCTGATTGGTAATATTATTTTAAAATTGACTAGACACACCTTGGCCGAACAGCATATTGAACCAGTGCCTTATTCACCCAAGGGCACTATAAGGGCTTTTCTTGCAAATTCTATCACGATGCTAAAGAGGAAGCTGCTAAACCTGGAGACGAAAATCTCAACTATGTCACATTCAAAGTGTTTTTTTTTTGAGAAAAATTTTGCATCCTTTGTTAAGCCCTAACCCAACTCACCTGTACAAGTAGTCAGCCACTCCTTTAACAAAGATCGGACTTCACCTAGTTCCACCGCTCCACAGAGACTAACCCTTTTAATGCTGCTAGTCTCTGGTCTGCCAGTCTGTGGCTGTTGCTCCAGGGCATGGCTAGGAGCAGCATCCATCTCACTCTGTGTTTTAAAAAGATGCTAAAAAAAAAAATAAATAATTAAGTATGAAAAAATGTTAGAAAAGGTGACAAATTTTGCAATTATGCTCATATCTGACATAATCAACACTGGGTGACAATTCATCTCTGATAATGTGAAAATAAAGAGTCAAAGACCATATTTACAGTAGCTATTAAATATCTTGGTCATGAAAGGTAAAGTACAAGCTACTGTCACCAAATTACCATGTTCACGTCATAATAAATGGTCAGGTGCACAAATTAAACGTTTCAGAACCTATTAGACTTTTTAAGTTTCCTTTTGTTACAAAAGAGTAAAATCTTGACATTTGAATGATCTTTTAAATTGTGTGGAGACTAAAATGAAATCAATAACATCACAGAGCCAAACTCACTAAATGGCAAAATTACTGCCAAGCTTGGGTGGCAGGGTGCTGTACTTGAGGATGTTGCCCATGGCTTGTTCTACAGTGGATGGGCCAAGCTGGCTGTCTAGCTTGGGGTATGTCTTCTCTCCCTCACCTGTTGTAAATTTCTTCCTGGTGCTATCGTTTACTTTCCTTCCCTCTTTAGAATCTCCCCTTTTCCCTATAGATATTTACCAGGTCTCCATACAGGCAAGAGCCAGTTATCACCGTTAAAACACTAATTCCTTGACTGGTTACATGCACATACAAACAATCACCAGCAATTACTGGGAAATGCATATGCACAAAACTAACCACACTCCATGCAGACTTTTCATATACCAGCATCCACCCACAGTAACACTCCTAATTCTCACAGCTGCTGTTGGGTTTGCCATTCAGACTAGAAAATGATATAAGGTCAATTTGGGAAGATAAAAAAATGAATCTCAAGAATAAAAGTGCGAGGCACTTTTTTATTTTTTTTTTAGATTTCTAGAAAAATGAATACAAACTTAGAACATTCCAGGGTTTCATGCAGTGCTCAGACTCGCTTAGATTACTCAAATGGTAGACTGATCACGATGAAGCAGAGAGTTCCAAGATTCATGGGGAATATGTGCAAGTTTCAAAACTGCATCAGGTAAGATGGTGGGTTCAGCTGGAAATACAAACTAAATATATTGCCAGAAATGCCTGCTTGTGTCATCAAACATCAAAAGTCAGTAGGAAAAAAGAAAAGGGGAGTTCTATTAACTGATGAGGTCATGCTTTCACTCCACCAGTGAGCGGTTCTTGCAGCAGCTGATGAGAGACCAAGGCTGCACTGTTGCAGCGGTAACATGCATGAAAATGAATCTGGAAAAACATCTTCACACTTTCAAGTTCCACAATGTAGATATTCAAAAACGGCACCTCACCTTTCTGACAGATTTTGTTGGGCTGGAATGCTTTCCAAATTTGGGCTTTCTTGAACCTTCAACTTTCTTCAAAGGGACCTTGAACAATGGGCTGTTCCTCTGGTTTTTCCGTGGTGATCTGATCTTTCTTGGGGAGGTGTCAGCCTGTTTTAATGTCTTCAGTGACAGTGTAGCTTTCAGAAATGGCAAAGAACTGTGTCCACCCCCTTGAGTTTCATCATGTAAATTCCTGTCCACATCACCTGCTTGAGCTATCTCAGTCTGTAATTAAAGACAAATTTTCAGGCAAATGAACATTTAATAAAGAACCATACTTAGAATCATCTAGATATATTATATTTGCATAGTTATCTTAAAGCAAATGTATCCCAGAGAAAGTTAATGATTACGTATTTAAATATTTAGCTTTATTTTATAAACGGGCCGTTGCAGCATTTGTGTTCGGATGAAATACATTTAAAAATCTGCAAGCCTCTTCTAGGTTTAAAGTTTTGTATTATTTCATTCTTTAAGAGACCTACCTTATTGATACAGAAATACAACAAAATCCAAATATTAGGTCATTATAAAAGTTGTATCAGTTAATTTGGGATTCTTTACATGCTTGTGAAGGTGTATGTAGATAAGTTATATGTCGTTTTGTAGTGTATGATTTGGCAGACATTATGCAAAACCTACGTTTTTAAAGATCATAAAATGGATATTTGTTTCAGGTTTCTGAATGAAGCAGGGATGGAAAGGTTTTCGTGCCATTTTGCTTCACAAGTTCAAACCAGGCCACAAAGCGAGCGAGGCAACTCATAACATTAAATGAGCATGGGATGAGGACACAGCAAATGAGCACACGGTACAACGATGGTTTGCAAAGTTTCGACCAGATGTGAGCCTCGAAGATAAGGAACGTGGCGGCCATCCTTCCAGCTGTGATGACGACCGTCTGAAAGCCTCAGTTGAAGCTGATCCAAGAAAAACTGCAAGAAATTGCTGGAGAGTTTGACATAAGCACTACAACTGTTTCCCGGCATCTTGACACAATCAGCCAGGTGAAAAGGCTTGACAGGTGGGTGTCTCACAAGTTGAATGAACAACAACAAAATTGTTGGTTGGAGATCTGCTCTTCACTTGTCATAAGAAACAAAAAGGACCCATTTCTTGACCGAATCATTACCCGTGATTAAAAATGGAACCTTTACGACAATCACAAATGATCAGCACAGTGGCTCGACAGAGACAGGGCACCTAACCACATTCCACAACCCAGCCTCCATCCAAAGAAGGTCCTGGTCACTGTCTGGTGGACTGCAACTGGTGTCATCCACTATAACTTCATGCACTTGTAACTTGTTGGCAGAAGCGTATCGATTGTAATGGAACTTACTTTGATTAATAAACTTCACGTTCAGCAACGATTTGAAGTCTCATTGTTGCGGTACAAAACTGACAAAACATTTGTAAACGACCTAATATAAGGAGGTACACGCAATATCAAATCTGCACTTTCCCTGTTATTAAAAAAAAAAGTTTTTCTTCTTGCCCATTAAACAGATCAGACGCAGACCAATTAACTTTACCCTGCTAGAGTTTTTTATGATTTTGTTCTTCGGATTGTGGTTCAATCCAGCAACATCAGGCCAAAAAGAACACCCTGGTTTGTCTGCATCATAAGATATGGAGCGGGGTATCGTTTCTGCTCTTTCTCTTGCCAAAGATGATTGCTTCTGCTTTTTCAGCTGGATGTCGATCTTGATTTGTTCTTGCATATCTGCTGGCAATTCTCTAAGAATGTCTTTGTCTATCTGAAACAACAAAAAGACAGAAGCCAGACCAATAATGAAACTAATGGCAAAGTATCCCCTCTTTTTTCAAAAGACTGCTTTAAAATGCTGAACTCAGAAGTGAGTTTTTTCTTCAAACAGGACAAGTAAGTAACGTTTGAAAGTTTGTTAATGTATGTACACACAAAGTACCCATAAAAGTTGGCTGAAGTACAAATTACAGTGTGTTTGGGAATACTGTAAATGTTGATTTAAAAAAAAAGAGAACAAGATCCTTTTTAACTGCTGTTTTGAATAAAAGGTTCTCACTGAGTGATGAACAAAATGAGAATGCTAATGTACACCACAGCTAGCGTAAGTAGAGAGTTCATGTCGGACATGACTGCACTAATGAACATTAGAATACATGTAAAACAAACCTATTAGAATCCGTATCAAAGAGGACTGCTAATAAACAGTAGAACAGTATAAGTGACTTATAAAGTGTCTTCTATTCCTACCTGAGATGCTGACGGGAGATCATAATGGGGCTGGCGTTCAGAAAAATCCTCTTCGTTCTCTGGTGAAGTGGAGAAGTCAGGCAGTGTTGGTAATGGAGGGAAAGTAGATTTATCAAATTTTTTTCTGAAAAAGAAATTGACAGACAAGAAACAAATAGGAAAAAAGAAGAAAAATGATGGATGCCAGTAAATGATCTTGAAGCCTGAATTTATAACCAACCAGTAATCATTTAAAAAATAAAGACATTTATTATAAATTACCCTTTTATTAACACCCCAAAAAAGCCTAGATCATGTTGTCATCATCAAACCTATCTGGATGCAAGTTCCAACTTTTTTTTTTAGAACTGTGGCAGTTATTTACCTCAACCTATGAGCCTGGATTAGTTGCTTTCTTTGCTGTCAATATCAATCTAAAGTCTGTAACAATTTCAATTTTTAAATTTATTTTAATGTTGTTTATTAGTAAACAGTTTTCCTATGAATAATTTTCAGCCATGTTGTAATCTTTGGATCATTAACCAACATCAACACCAGCATCAGTTTTCATCTTCTGGACAGCAAGTTTGCACAGTATGCAGTGCGCTCAACAGTTATGGCAGCATTGGCAGCCGCAGTCCAGTCCCTTGTTAATCTTTTGTACCGGCAGGTTTCTTTCCAGGCACCATACTACATTTCCCACCTGTTGAGAGTTCCAAGTAAGACCACAAAGTAAATACATTGCCTTGAAAGGTTAGGTCTTATACACTAAAAAGTTAGTTATAACCACTAACCAACAATCGTGGACTTTCGTTTTGGTTACTAACAAATACAAATCTTCAATGACCATGTGTTCATCAGAGCAAGAGGAAGAATCCATTTATGAACAACACCTTTCAGTATTAAGAATGCCTATTTTTATTCCCTGCTGAAATTCAAACAAGAAACAAATTAAATTTAACGCATATATACACACCTCGTTAGCTCAGCTGCCAGGTTGTCACTTCCAAAACTTGTTAATGTCAACGTACGAGATGGACCAAAAATCTCAGGGTGGTTCTGCGGAGACTTAGCTGCTGCTGCTGCTTCAGTGACAACATAGCTTAAGAGACTCTGCCTGCCAAGTGCTTGTGGCCTCGTCGGGTCAGCAGCAACAGTTGATTCGAGCCGATTAATGTGAATACCAACCTGCAGAAAAAAAATTATAGTAGTTTGGTGAGTTGTCATTGTTGGTGGTAGTAGCAGCAGGTAACAAAGCAAGCATCTCAAACTCTGCATTTTGTATTTCAAGCTGCTCTAATGATCATAGTTTCACAGCCATGTACATTAGGGTGATGACTACAGAACTTATTTTTAAATATCAAAATTCCTGCTATGACATGGGGTGAACTTTTGCATATAAAACATTAATATAGAGCTCGTTTTTGATTTGTGTGAAAAAAGTTGCCCCAGGGCTGCCAAATAAAAATTTTCATTTTATGCTCTAATAGGGCAAATTTCATAAATATTGATGTATTGGCATTCTCATACAAATTTATTCATAACTGAAACATTGTTTGGGTCTCTTCTGTTCTTTGCCCTCTAGGGTTGCAAGATGCTAAGAAATAGCGATTTTGGTAAATCATGTGATTTCTGGGTGAAAGAAAAATCAGCGTACGGAAATTAGAAAACAGTGTTGAATTGGCTGTCGTGAGAGGTGGATGTGCGACATGCGTTTCAGTGTCGAAAACTTGGTTGTTTATATATTGAATTAACTTGAAAAAATGCATAATATTTAAACTTCACCTATTTTTAAATTTTACTTTTTATAAAGTTAATATTTTTTTATTATTTTTCCTTTTCTTTTTCAGATTAACTCCTATAATAAAGTTTAGTCTAATGGCTGATTTTAAGTCAAGTGATACAATAGACAAAAATGCTAAAATTTGGACCAAAAATTTGCCAAGTACAACTAAAAGACATAAAAGAAATTTGCCAAGAATTGAAAATTTCAAAGATTACGTTAGGTTACCTTTAAAAAAAGATGTTTTAGGATGTTACCATACACTACTTGATAATGAAAAATGAAAACAAAAAAGAGTTAAAATTATTCATGAAGAATTAATTAATCTATGGAAGAAGATGAGTTTTCGCAAACTCAGTGAGCAGGCAATCAGTGCTCGTATTAATAAACTAATATTAGAATATGAAAAAAATCAAAGATATCCAAAAGAAGAATTTTAAAAAAAATTAGATACTGTATTTGACATTACAAAGCCAGAAGGACAATGGTTATGTGAAGACAAGAAACTTTATGAAAAACAGATGAATCTGAAGGAAAAATAGGCTATGCAACTCATAAACCAGCTCCAATTTCAATTCATCCATCAAAAAGACAGAGATGCACTCAAAAAGACAATAAAACTGTGCCACAAGATGATATAAAAGATGACAAATCAAGTAGTTCAACCACCAATTCCGATACCAGTTCTAATGAAAGCATCTATGAATCTTCCCCTAAAGCAAAGCAAAAATTTTCTACGTCTCTGCCTACCAAATTAGTTACTGAACTATCACTTTCTACTCATAAAGCATCAAAAGTTTGTTTAAATCTTGCAAAAGAGGAGATAAATCTGCCAACTCCTTCTCAGTCTGTAATATTCAAACGTATGATTTGATGTGGGGAAGAGCAAAAGTTGAAACTAAAAAAATCTTCTTAGAGAAGAGAAAGATTACTGCTTGCATTTTGATGGAAAAAGGTTACCAGGAGAAAAAGGAAAAGTTAAGCATGGAGAAGAGTATCAAGTTGTATGCCTTCAAAGTCCCATGAAAAAAATTTAATTAGGGGTGGTCAGATCTGAAAGTGGTTCAGCCGAAAGTATATTTAAAGGAATTGTTAGTATTCTTGACGACAATGATGCATGGTCTAGCATCAAAATGATCATTTGTGATACTACTGCTGTAAATACTGGCCATATTAATGGGGTTGTAGTTAGAATACAGCAAAAAATGTTACAAATGGGTCTAAATGTACCTCAGTACATAGGTTGCCAACACCACGTTTTGGACAGAATATTAAAACGTGTTTCTGACTTCTATCTTGATAAGCATACCCACAGGTCCTAATTTGAATTATAAATTTATAGATGAAGTAACTGAAGGGTATGAGGTCTTAAAAGAATCATATACTCTGGAGGTAGAGATGCGCATTGTGGAAAATCCTGGATGGAGGGACGATTTCAGGTTCCTTTATATTCTGTGCTTTGCATTTCGACAATATAAGGAAAATCGCAAATTACCGAAAGTAATTTGGCGATCTCCGCCATCAATTCATAGTGCTTGATGGAATTCCAGAGCAATTTATTCCCTTATTGCTTATTTTCTGTAACCAAACTGGAGAGCAATACTTGAAAAACCAGTTACTTTCATAGCTTTTGGTTGGCAGGAAGTATGGTTTTCTAACCAAAAAATTTAAGAATGAAATATATGACAAACTCCTGTCAAATATTAAAGAAACTAAGTGCAGAACTGCTGAAAAACGCTTCAAAACTCACTGGTCCCAAGAAAATTCTGTTATTGATATACCGCGATCAAATATTGCTGAAAGGGGAATTAAACTAATGGAAGAATTAAGGGAAACTTGTAAAACTGATTAGTATTTAAATATAAAATTTGTTTCAAAAAAACTACTTCTAATTATTTTAATAAGTAGTATTATACGATTTGTTACTTTTTAAAAAAGAAATAAAGTCTTTCTTTGTTTTTTTTTTACTTTGTTTTTAAATCTTTAAATCAAATCACTCTCGTGTTTTGGAAAATTAAAAAAAAAAACACTATATTAAAAACTTTAAGTCTAACCCTGGGGGAACTTTTTTCAAAATTCAGAAGAATGATCAGCATATTCTTAATTCGTACCAAAAAGTTCATCGAATCCCACTGCAGGGTAATAAAAATTTTTTTTGTCATTACCCTAATGTATATACATTGAACAAACACAAAAATTACCATCCGCTGCTAATAAAAACCTTCATGTGATTCCAATGAAGCCAAGAAACGGTACTGCAACTGTAATAAGATCACACCCATGTCTAATCAAGGTTGGAGACTCACCTCTGTAGCATTGCATTGTGAAATTGTTTTTGTAATTACTGGTGGAATGCACTAATCACTGTAACCCTAGAAGGGTGTAAACTCACCCCTCTGACATCAGATGCTGCTTCTCCTAGTAATCCAAACATCTTGAAGCATTCTTTTGCTATTATCTGGGCGTTATCAGTAGCCAGTGGCAGAGAGGTGGATCTAGAGATGTTCTTGCAGATTCCATGGCCTGAAAGTAAAATTAAATTATAAAAAAAAAAAAAAAACAACAAACCTCCCTCCAGAAGCCCAGTGACAACTAGCAGCTGTTCCACTGAGCAAAATCTGACAAACACCAGTAATGGCTGTTATCCAGTTAACAACGTTCATGTTGAGCTGGGGCAGTAACATCTTCAAAAAAAAAAAAAGAAGTGGCTGTGCACCACAATCCAAATCAGAGTTCTGTCTGCTGATGAGTTAGTAGACCTCACACTGTAACAACCGGAATGAGCTACTCACCCATATACTTGGAAGTTTCCAAGGGAGCATCCTGCCGCCTTATCATCATTTTAAGAGTCACTGTTTTCCCCTGCATGTTGATGTGTTCAAGACGAGCTTGGACTTCCTCTGCTAGTTTCTGCAGGAAGTTTTGTACCTCACATTTCTGAGAGGAAAAAAATTGTAAAAGATTGGAAAACAAAACAAAAAAAAAAAAATGCCAATACAAGATCTAATGCTAATAAAATGCATATTGGTGATGTGTTGTTTGCAGAAAGAAGAGAGTTAGTTCAGATTTTTCCTGTCACCATATTAGTCGTAATACAGCTAACTAATGAACCTACATCTTGACAATCTTTCCCTGCTCCCATCATCAGATTATTCATCCTGAAGAGGAGGAGTCTTTTGGTGAGCTGTGTTTTTAACATACAGTTGATTTTATTTCAGTCTTCTCCTGGCTTGAGCCGCTTTTGCGCGTTAGAGAGATTGGCACCATAAATCGTCCAGACTTGGCAACCAGCAGGTTGTTGGTTCGAAACCAGTTCAGGCCTCTTTAAAATTCCAGACACAAGCGACTAATAAAAAAAGATAGTGTCAGTGCACTTGAAGACATTCCGCTACAAAAAATAAACCCTGAAAGAGGCAAGAGGGAAAGATCTCTGAAACAGCTTCATTAGTTAGTTCTGCTACTACAATTAAGGTGGTTAGAAAAGCTTGTAATCTGTCTACAGCATTTTTATTCAAGTATCTCTTAAAACTTTATAATTTTAAAGAAAAAAAGCAACCAAGATGCGCTTTTTTAACTTTAGAAATACAACATGACAAGAAGGGCTGCATGAATTTGTTGTAAGTGATAACATTTTTTCGTGGATCAGTACCAATCTATAGACAAGATGGTGGTAGATCTGGAGTTCTGAATATCACCAGTGGGGTGACTTAGGGTTCAGTTCTTTGGCCTATTAGTTTTCTAATGGACTCAGACTAGATTGATAAAAGAATCTAATTCATTAAATTTGCAAACAATAATGAATTACATGACAAGGCTAACAGCAGTGAAAATATAGTTTACAATCTGATTTAAATCATTTTGGAGATTGCTCCAACAAATAGAAAATGTCATTTAATGCCTCTAAGTACCCAATTCGTGGGCAAACTGATGCAAATCAGTCATGTACTAGTACAATCAAAATAACAAATATAAGGGAGAAAAACAATTTAGCACCATTAGTAATAATACTTTAAAAGGTCAGATGCAATGTAAGAATGTATGTATTTAAGCTAACTGGGTCTTGAGTAAGCTAAATGAGACTGAAGAGAAAACCGTTTAATGTTCTAGTTCCTTTTTATAAATTATTGATTACACCAATTCTTTGAGTATTTGGTCAAGTCATAAAATCTTCATTATTGAACAAATAAAGAAATCTTAGAGAAATTTCAGAGAAAGATTAATACAATTAGTGGTATTCATGATCTTAATGATGAAGGAAGACTGAAGAGGCTCCAGCCACCTATTTTGAATTATGGAATTTTTTTCAGTAACATGATTGAAGTATTCAGAATTTTTCCTGGTTAACAAAACACAAAAGCAAAGCATCGACTGCACTGTGTTAAGGAACATTTGAGAAGACCAGACAACTTACTAATCTCACTCCACATCCATCTACAACATCCCAGCAACAACCAGCTGGTGAAAAGAGTGACAAGAAACCATGCTGGAGAGGTACACCAAACCAGTCCCAACTGAGCCAGCAGTCCACTAGTCTACCCACTGGGACATCGGAAGCATCAGCTGAACAATGTGCACGCTAACATAAACTCGAAACTCCCCGACATCTTCTTTACCTTTTTAAATCTGATCCCATAGTTGATCTCGGCGGACACAGACTTCCTTTGATGTTCCACCCTGACAGACTCATCACCCTGGCCACGACAAGCCCTGTACAGTCTATGCGCAGTTCTGGGGCCAAAATGTTGCTCCAGGGTCTTCGAAGAAATCTTCTGCAAGTCTCCACACACAGAGACACCCAGGTTTTTTAGTTTTTTGCCCAGAGACCAGCCAACACCTACAAAAAAAATTACAATCAGAAACTCAGATGACAACTTCCATATTTAATTTGAGGAGAACACTGGCAGGAGAAATGATAACAAGTGTGTAAAGAGGCATTCCTCAAAACAAACAGAACAGCCCTGTTAAAATATTTGATGTCGACAATTCTTGGCAACTGCTCAAATTCAATTTATTAAATACAATTTTCAAGAAAAAAAACATTTAACCCATCCGCTGCTTTAGACTTATTGTGTCCTGATTAAGAGGAACCCCATGTCCAACTCATTCCAAGAATTGGATGCACTACTAGACACAGACAATTAAACCATCTTCTCTACTTTACCACTTAAGAGGGTTAATAAACCACTATATAAAAAGAAAAGAAAAACTGTATTCATAACTTGAAGCAAGAAAATCATTTTCAAAACAGTAATGTTAACTTCTTTCGTGAGACATTTGTATAAATAAAAGGAAGATAAAATAAGTAATGAATGTTTTCATACCCAGTCTGTTTGTAAACTTTACCTGGGAGACTGGTGACTAACTGGCTAGAGACAAACTCCAACACTTTATCTGGCTCCACATACAGCACACCATTTGGCTTGGCTTGTTGCGTAGCCAAGCGGGCTAACAGAACATTGGCACCTAAAGCAAACAAATGAGACAACAAAAAGATTCAGGAAAAATTTGTTCCTCTTTCATCAAGTAATCACATTTGGATAAAAGGCAGGCAAAACTGAATATACTGTAGCGCAGGGCCAGTGTTTTGAGAAGTGACATGATGCTTTAACATCCAAAGTATAAACTGAAAGGTTTTTGGGAAGCAATCATTCCCTGCTAATGTACCAAATATTTTAAAAATAGCAAATGCAGGATACAGTAGTTATTTATAGTTCCTATCTTACCGCAAGGTATAAACAGATTACCAAAAAAAGTGTGTGTGTGTGTGTATATATATAAGAACTCCAATACACAGTAATCATCTACCCCCCTCCTTTCACCTCACTACCCTTCAAATCTGTATTATCAAAGCACAGATTGAGCCATGGAAGGGAGGCAGCCACGACAAACAGTACCTTTCTTTTTAAATATAACCTTTGTAACGATAAATCTGTGTATTGTTTCATGTGATTTGCATAATGAACATGTTGGATAAATATACGACTAATTCACTATAAATTCTAACTACTGCTTCGAGACTGGGGTTATATACAGTATGTTAAGGTCTGAGTTAACATTAAAGTCTAAACACATTAACTTTATTAACAAATTATAAATGCTATGGGTGGTCATTCAATTCTGACCTTGAGTCTCAGGAGTTCATGAGAAACCTAAAGGGAAAATTGACTGAATTTTTTTCTTTTCTAATTGCAAATACAGAGTACAGGGTATGACATGTAGATTTGGAGGAGTTTGTGATGAAATCAGACTAAGAAATAACATTCATTCAAAGTGTTGCCTATGAAGTCTTAAAGGTGAACTACTATTAGAGACATAACTTTGCCAATATGCTTTGAGACAAGAGAATAAAATAGTCTATACCAGGCATGTCAAACTGAGGGTCCCCCGAGGGCCACATGGGTCACGTGTGTGTTGTCATGTCATGAGGGCCACACACGACAACCAATTGCGCACATTACAACTAATTGAAGTCATTTAATAAAATTTATTGCAGAATATTTTTGTTGCAAATTAGTATCCTTTGTGCGGGCCGCAGGTGTGCTTGTAAAGGGCCGCGTGTTTGACATGCCTGGTCTATACAGTGTATACACCTAGAGCAAATAAGACAAACAGAATGCTAGATATGGTCCACTGCAATGAATGTCAGCTGAGATGTCACCTGTTTGTCGTTGTTGTACAGTTTACAAGCGAAACAATCCTAGTGAGAAAGTGTAGTGCTGCAGTTGGACAAGCCATTATCTAGATGACAATATGACCGCTTCTTTAATGCTTAAAGCTACTTTGTTATTGTCTTTGTTGACATGGCTTCTTTCTTGTTGCCAATAAGTGTCATTATAGTTTGTTGATTTAGCATACACTTTCAGAGAATAAGCCTGTCTTTGCTTTCTCATCACAACAGTAGTCAGATGGTTTCCCAGTAAAATTTTTGCACTTTTTTATTATTTGCTTTGAACATAATATACATATATATATTAACCCTTTAATACCTAATAAGTCCAAGGAAATGAATCATAATTACCAATCCTCGGATCAGAATCAGTTACTAGAGGTGCAAACACAAAAAATTTTTTTTTTAATGCTTTGAATAGTCCAGAAGACCAATACAGTTAATCCAAATAGCTTATGTATTCACAAGTCCTGAGCTACATAAGGACGGTTTACTCACCCAATCCTGCTGAGGCTGTGCATTTGGTTTTAGTGTAAATGTCTAGAGTCAGCGCTCTGGCAAAGTCGAGTGGAGATATTCCAGTCTCAGACAGAACACCCGTACAATCAACCAGCATCTCATCGCAACTCACAGCCTCAATGTCGTGAGTATAACTGGAACAAATGAAAACACCGCAATCCAAGCCATGCACAATCATTTTAGCATTCAACATTTTCATGCATCTTTTAAAAAAAAAAAACCCCGATAACAACACACTCTTTGAATTTTGCAGCTTCAGCAGAGAGATATTTCCATTTGTCCAGTGCATACATTTTTCAAAAGGAAACAAACTTTGCACACAACTGTATTCATGCACAATTTTGGATCCTGTCTCTAGCAAAAGGTTGAAAGCCCCTGTTAGAACTCCTCTATCTGGCTGTTGGAGGAAAAGGACCCACACCGACAGACCGGTACAGAAGAGTGAAAAGGAAGCCCTGCTATGAAAGATGTGCCAAACGGAGTTAGTCCTCGGTAACTCAGAGCAACTGCGGTTATTTACAGAAGTGGTTCATAGATCTTCACCGTCTCTTGACTCTGAAAATCTCTAAGATCCTCAAAACCATCTCAGACTTAGAACAACAGACATTTATTTTCATTCCTGATTGAGAACTCCAAATTCACAGATCCTAGTGCATCTAACATTACCTGGTGGGGGGAAAAGTGAGCACATTTTTAGGCTGTATTATCAAACAAATCATTTTCAGTGGCAGTTGTGTAAGATCACCCCTCAATCTTCTACACACTAAGAAATGAAATCAATTGTTAAAGTCACTAACACAAGCTAACTCTTCCTTATTCAATTAAAGAAGAATGAATCAGTAAACTCCAATAAAATACTCTTTGCAACATTTTGGCCTCCACGGTATATAATTTGTAAGCACTACTTCACACACGTCCTGCATGAGGAGCAGCACTCACAAAATGTTTCTTGACTAACTTTTATAAAATAAAGCAATAAGTTTATCTTACTTTTTAAAACTACAGCCAAGTAGTTAGGACATCGGAATCCTAAACACACCAACTTCCCTACAGTCATCTGTTGCTGTTGACACACAAACAATCCAAAAACACGTACGGATCGCATCTCATTCATTGTATTAAATTACCTATTAGAAAAACAAAAACAACACCCAACCACCATCCACACCCACAAAGGTAAATCACCTTGCTACGGTCTCATACAGAACTGTTGACACCTGTTTGTAGTCTTCGAAGTTGTATGGTATGGTGATCAGATCAGGACAGAGTCTCTTTGCTTCCCCAACAAACATGCCATTTTTCACTCCTGTCTGCAATGATAAAAACAACAACAAATAACTGAAGACCATTTTCTGGTTATTTATCAGCAAAATTTCTCTTTTTTGCTTAATCTTTAGAAATGAAGTAAAGGATATTAAAGAAAAACAAACCTCACATTGAGAAAGTATTAATGTTAAGTGCTGTTGGTCAATCTAAAGTCTAAATAATACTTTGTTCAAGATTTGTGTAAGGAAAAGCTAAGAATAATACTCTTGTTTTTTCGTTTTTTTTTTTAAACATCTGTCACTTTGCCTGGCAGTTTCTCACAAAGATGTTTTCATTCCCACACACAAACAGATAGAAGTTAGATTTCTTATGCATAAACTCATATAACTGCATGGATTCTCTGTGACTTGAACTCTTGACCACAGCATGCACCACCTGGCAATGAAGTGCCCATAACCCCTCTGAAGCAATGGAAAACACTTTGATTCATGGCTAGTGTTATGAAAACTACTCGCTGGCTACACGTGCCAAAATTTCTAGTGTGTGTCTCCACCCACTTTAGAAAGGTAACTGTTAAACCAATATAATACTAACTGCCATTGTTGGGAAGTTATTTCATTCATTTACAAGTCTGTTACCAAGTGTTCTTCTTAATCAATTTCTAATTATGACTAATAGCTCTACAGAACTATTTTTTTACTATCCACATGTTAATTACTTTGAAAACCTTTATCAGATCTCCCCTCAGATGTTTAAAATCCAAAATGAGTGAATCAAATCTTCCAGTAAATTCTATGACATCTCAGTATCTTTAAAGGAAGTTCTCCAAGACTGTATAGCACATTTATAATATGAACAAACCAAAGACATAATAAAGTAGAATTTTATTTGGCTTTGTGTTTGACAGCGTGGCTATTTACGCAATTATTTTTAATTGTTTCTCCTTAAATTGAAGAGTTAAAATTTTTTTTTCTGAATATTTAAATAACTTAAAAATAAAAGAACATAGATAATAGCTTTGTTGTTTTTGTTAAACCACCTCTATCCTATTTACTCACCTCACGAGCTTTATAGCTGCAACAAGCTATTTCAGCCAAAGATGTATAATCATCCCTGTGCTCAGGGTTACGTGCTAATACCTCAGGTTGCATCACATCATCACCATCGTCAAAGTCTGCCGCATTGTCGTTGTAACCCTGCACAGCGTTTTTCCCATGGGCCAGTTGCCGCTTCAGTTTCCACTCCCGCTTTTCAAATTCTGGGTCCGTACCGGGTCTGAACCGTGGCATACCACGGCCTTTGGAGTGGGTCACCGCAACAGGTTTGTCTTAAAACATTAAAAAAAAAAAATACAAACAGATTACATACACACCACATAGCTGGCATCTATGGAGTAAGATGATCTTTTTAGATATTTAAGAAATATTTCTGTTTCTCAAAGAATGAGTCTCAAACCCACTCTTAGCACTTTGTACACCCAGTCCTTTTACCTTACTTACACCACTGGCAACATTAATTAGTACTTTGTAACCTGTGCTAAGTAATACAAATCTTTAAAACAGCAGAGTGCAAATTAGCATACAGAAGGCTAAAAATGTTTCTTGCTTCACTTAAATAATTACAGTACTTTAAAAACATTTCCTAATAGTTAATAGAGTGGATTAAATCATTTTGTGATTACAGCTTCTTAGTGCTTGTGGATAAATGTGCACACAACTTCATTAGTGGAGTAAATGACTTGTATAAACTACAGAATGATTATCTATCATTAAAACTGATAAACAAGATAATTGCAAAGCAGTTTCAGCTGGATAATTTGGAGAATGAAGCTCTGAGCAATATTAAAGTTCCAAGTGTTGAACCCCTACCACCTGTTCCTTTTTTTTTTGTTATTTCAGGCTCTCAGCTTATAAGGAATTATGACATGATCCTTTATAAATGCTAAAGAAAGCTAGCCATGCCAGCTCATATACACAGAATAATCTGCCTAGTGCATGTTTAAAAATTTTGTTAGACAGTTCGAAGGGACATGGGCTCAATAGAAGTTGAAAGATTTCCTGCCACTTTATAGATAAATAAAACTCAAATTTTCATAAAAACTGAAGAAGAATCATGTTTTTCCACGCTAATAAATCTGGAGCCATGCAACTACCTGAATTCTAGGATGATAAAGTGATTTATTAGATGGTTTAATAATAAAAGGGAAATAAATCCCACTGAATAGTTTTGTAAATCCAATGCTGGCAAGGTTACAAAATTTGCCATTACAAAGAAAGTTTAAGACTGGATAAAGGTGAAAAATGAGAATTACCTTTTAGTTCAGGTCTGTCTCGAATTCCAACTGACAAAAAGAAGCAGTCTATATCGACATGCATGAGAATTTTTTCTGGTTTTTCAGGCTTCTTCTGGATTGCAGGTGCCACATCTGCAATTCTTTCATTGCTGTCAGCCACAAGTTTTCTGAGTTTTTCCCTTCCTGGAAAGCAGGTATCTCCCTTGGTTTGCAGCTCACTGACAAAGGCCCTGAACTCTGCTTTCCAGGTGGACAAGTGATGAAGCCTGGAGTGCTTGTAAAATTCATTTATAAATGTAGGCTCACCAAACTTTGCAGAATTTGTCTCTCCATCCAAAGATGAAGTACAGGCATGATCAACTGAACATTTTGATAAAGTTTTCTTCCCAACAGTATCTGTATTTTCTGACATATAGTCTGAATTTTGTTCCTCAGTTTTTTTAGGTATGGCAGAAATTTCAGGAAAAGCAGCAAATGAATCATCTGAATTAGATTTTTCACCACCTATGGAACTTTCAGACATGGTTTCGATACATTCTGATACTATCCCGCCAGATTTGGACACATTAGGAAATTGAGCCAACTGATTTTCCTCCAAGCTCATAATGCTCGCAGCAGCTTTAGCATCATTCTTCAATGCATATTTATGAAATCCTTTCTGAAACATGGACTTCGCTGTGTATAATTGATATGGACCATCAGACAGTAACTTTGCAGCTTTGATGCTGTTTAAAAAAAAAATGGAAATGGATGACTAAACTCTGATGGTGGTAAGAGGAAAAGGACTGTCAAAACTCACCAGCAAGGCAGTGGGAAATGTCTAAAGTAATCTTGCACTTTTCTTACATAATATCACTGATTAACTTTCCTTTATCAAAGAAATGTCCCTCAGCTATGATTGGGTCTTGATCTCTGTTAAACACCCTGCTTAATGAGAAGTTGTCTCTAATGTGCCACAACTCTTGTAAAATTTAAATAATATGAAACTGGCAACAAAAAATCACAGTATTAATTGCACAATCCTGATTGAAAGAGACTCCTGATATAAGAAACTCATCTTATTATTAATTCTTTTCAAAGAATTACTGGATTATTCAGGAAAAATCTTAAAAGGACATGTTGTTACCATTCAGTTAATAAGAAGATACAGTTAATCAAAAAGTATAACTAGAGTCATCTTCCTCATGATATAATTCTGGATTTTCACCTATTTTTTATTTTTGCTCCTAATATCAACATCATGCAAGAACTTTTTAATCTGCTTTTGAAATTTGCTTCATTTTGCTTCATTTTGCTTCATTGTTTATCATGCTCTGGTTTGATCCCCCCTCCCAAATAGATCCCTGCCATAATGGTTCTAATACTCCCCCAAAAAAAGGGGGAACTGCATGTATAACCATCGTTCCCCCGTAAAGTGGCTCATCAATGTAAAGACGCTTCCTAGAAATTGTTAGAAATTGTGATGCTGAAAGCACATGGTATAAGTAATGCCCTGTCACTATCATCATATGCACACATTTTCCACCAACAATGTCTTTCTTAGCTGTTGCAGCATCAACATTACTAAGCTGACATTTTAGAACTGCTCTTGCATACACCTCATATAATGGCCAAATCGTTTTGTGAAAGCTGCTGGTGATGAAAACCATGGCCTGGTGGCCTCTTACATAATGGATCTCACAAGAATACTCCCTTAGCCTACATTAGTGTCATTATACATGTGCAAGCATGTTTCCTTTAAACTCTTACCAATCCAAGATCCATTGTGGGTTCACTACCTTTGTACCTAGGAATTTCTTGATCTTGCTGTCGGGGAGGTTCCTAGCCACAATGTGTGTTACCCTAGACTTGGAAAAATAATGTTCACACCTCCCTCCGTGAAGCATCATCAGCCGCTTTAATTCATCGCTAGAGGGTTCTGCAAAAGCATATGTAACAACAATACAATAATTATTTTTAAAAAATCAGTAATTAATAGAAAAACTTATTTTATAATTATTCAACCCTTCACTAACTACCACCTTCAAAAGACAACTTATTATTTAAAAAAGAAAAGAAACAAAGCATAACAGAAAATAGTTAAGACATGTTAGTACCAAATACAAGAGAAAAATCAAATATAACTAAATATAACTATACAGGGTCTTTTTCAGATATGAAGGCAGAAAAACACCTCATTAACAGGGGTTTTGTAGCATGCATAAAATAAAAGAAAATTGAGTTCATTAATTTATTATAACCTTTTCCTCAGTCACAGCTCAAGAAAGAAAAATGACAGTTGCATAGGATGAAAGCAGTTGAAATATTGGTCAGCTCCGCATAGGTTTCAGACAGATAAAAAACAAAGAAAAAATAATTTTGAGTTATTCCCATTTAACAGGGGTAGAGATTGAAGGAATGCACTTGAAATTAAGAACAAATGATTAATCAAAAGGAAATTAAATGCCTTACGTGTGTAACCATTTACATAAATGGCCACGCCTTGAAATATGTTTGAACTCTGACAAGCTTTTGATATTTCTCTGGGCTGATCAACATCAAACTGTGCTTGCAGTTTCTGCCTTTTTGCATTCATATAACCTCCCTAAAATACAGAAATTACAGAAGTGCTAAGAATTTCAAAATCATCAAGTACCAATAAATTGATACATACAGACTGACATAAATAAAAAGTATTTCCCCTCAGACTAAAACAAACCATTCCACTCACGTGATAATCATATAATTGCAAGCAATAAGAACATGTGCATACCAGAGGAAGCTTCAGTCTACAGACAGACATCCCACAAACAGAAGGTTCATGAAAACTAGTAGACTTTAAGAAAAGTCAAATGACTGGGCAATGGAATGTTAGCAGAGTATAAAACCTCCACAAGACTGGATGTTCCAATATCAACTGCTAAGAGGTAATTGTCCAATTCAAGAATAGCCATAAAATGCCCAAAGCCAACAGAATGGACAATGTGTGCTGTGAATAGGAATGTGATAGCCAAATCCAAACAGTTGGCCAAAAGTGTGGCAGAACACATACAGGTAACCATGAGAACCATCACATGTTGTCTCCACAGTATGGGGTACAAAGTAAGAGCAGCAAGATACCAACCATGCCATTGTCAACTGCAATGTGAAACGCAGATCCTACCACACCCTCCTGCCTTTTGAAACTTTTTTTTCTGATTGGTGTGTGCATGTTTTTGCAGTTCTCAGGGGTGTGTATGGGCGTGGCACATTTTGCTTTCTCATTGTGAAAAAGTTTCAAACCAGCTGGTTTTAGCAGGATTCACTGAAATTCATTTTCTGGACGTTGATATATATATATATATACTTTCTGGAGGAGATTTATGCACCCCTGGAAGTTCTATTAGGCTCACTACCACCAACAAAATCTTCGGGAAGCCTACCAAAGACCCCAGCTTCCATGCCGCAAATGAAATCCGTTGTCTTGCATTGGATTCTGGCAGTAAGGCGGTTAATTTCCACCTCAAATTAGCTAGAACCTTACAAAACATTCTAGAACATTTCAAAATATAGAAACTCGTAGGGCAGTTCTCGATTAGTACCCTGCAGTTTATAACACAAAGGGGTGCCTCACAATAAAGATAGGGCTGACTAATTCCCTGCTCGAGGGAGGGGGGTCGGTCGTGGGGGAGAGAGTTAGGCTGCACTCCCCCCCCCCAAACAAGTCCGAGTGCTGGCTGGACCCAAATAAGGTGTGACCAAAAGCTTTATAATTACTATCCCCTTCTCGTACCACAAAGACAGACGGCTGAGGCACTTACCAAAGCGTGCCAGCCATTTCCACCAACCTTCCCCCGACCTGGAAGGTTCAGACGCCTCCTCTCTCTGGGCTGCTGCTGCCGTTTAATTAGCTGCCCTCCTCCTCTTCCCTGCTCACCGTCAGACGACCGCGGCTGTGCTACGGACATTGCCGGCTGCCCCTCTACACCATACCAGCCAACAACTAACCAATCCTTCTAACTAAGCTAACTACCTACCTAACAGATCGAAGTTCAGGTGACAAACAAAAAAAAACAAACCCCCCCCCCACCAATTTACACCTTTTCTTCTACCCCCGTCTTTTCCTTTGCTACCATTTTGAGCTGCCGACCAATTTTCCGGTGTCGACCCCAGAGTCGTCCCCCCCTTAAACATTCCCCCGGAAAATATCTCATACGGACGAAAAGAAAGAATTATTAAAATATTCTAGTGATTAAAAATACATTATAACGAATGATGATACCGGGAGGAGGAGGGGGGAGGTATTGTCCGGTATAACAATAATAATAATAATAATAGAATAAATAAAATCTGGGGGGGGCTGAAGTAAATGAGATAAATCGGTATGATTAATATTGACAAAACAAAAGAAAAACAAAGTTTTCCCGGCTGTCGGGCCCCCCCAAACCCAGACTCTTCCAAGGATTTATTAATGCTAATTATTTGAACGGAGTAGTAAAGATATTAAAATGAAATTAACCCCCCCCCCTGCTTGTTCAGTCAGGTTTTCTCAAAACGACAAACCCCCCCCAACCAAGTTCGTTCCGTCTTATTGCAAGGGAGATAACCTCTCCCAAACGACGAAGTGCTTCCGGGGAGACAACAAACGAGTGTTTTTTTTAAAAAAAAAAATGCTCGCTCTGTTTAAGGATTGAGTTTGCCAAAAAAAACCTTTAGTCTTTGTTTCTGTGATTTAATTAATGCTAGCGAAATTGTGACGAAGAATATGATGCTGTAAGGTTTGGTTAGGCGAATTAATAGAGAGATTAAAGGAGAAGCTGCTCTGCGGCGAGCCAGGGTTGGGAGAAGTCTGGGAACACCTGCGGTCAATACAATTTTTAAGTATGTATCGGACAGACGATCTGAAAGGACCCCTCTCTCCCATCCCCCCCCCCCCGGGGGTGGGGTGGGGTGATCTAGCATTATCCTCGCGGCCATAAAGAACCGAACGGTAGTCTTTCGGCTTTTAAGTCTGTTATTAAAGATGTGGCTGCACCTGGAAGAGTAAGAGTGGTAAGGGTTCGGTTCGCATTCCGTGCAGAAATAAGATCCATTTGTTTTGTTGTTGTTTTTTTTTATGTCCGGCATCGAAGACGAATTTTGATCGGTGATCAGTGGATCGAAGGAAAACCGATCTAAATCGTCCGGGAAAGTTCTCGTTGGAGACAAACGGATTTTCGAGTATATATTCTCGTTCTTCCATAGGTACGCTATCGTGAGAAGATGGACTGAGTGAGCGGCTGTTCCGGAAGTCTGCTAACTTAGGTATTCCCGTGGGCGTACGGGGTCCATCACGACTCCCTTTCGACACCTACAGAAAATTAAAGCAAGTAGTGTCGGTTTCCGCACGCAAGCGCCACCTTTCGGTGAGGATCGCATTCACATTCGTTCCCCTTCGGTTAATTACGCCAAGTTTGTCGATATCTGGTAAAAACGAGGTGGGTGGGGGAGGGAGGTCCTTGATTTTGCACTTTCTTCACAAGCAGCCCACGCCCCCGTGATGTCGAGACAGCTTAAGGAATTTCTCTTCCTGAATGAATCCTTTTATCTCCCCTCAGAAATCGATGAAGCCAACGGTTCTTAAGACGGAAGCCAGCCGATATCCGAACAGTCAGCGCGGTGCACTGGAAATTATTCCTCGGTGTTCTCTCTCCCCACCGGGGATGTTGCCATAGCGACGACGGGCTTAGGGTTACGGTTAGGGTTAAGCGAGTTTGAAGCTCGATGGATAATACCACCGCAACTGCGATCCACGATCCCCTAACCCTTCCTCGAACAGCGGCCATGGGCCACTCGTGAAGACAGAACAGGTGTCGCCAACGTCTTGTATTGTTTGTCTCTGTAACTGAAAGGTAATCGTTATCGGGAGAGGGAACCGACCCCCCGTCGTGGCTGGCTAGAAATGCGACGTTGGACCTCGAAGACTCGGCGACTTCCGTGACTGCATTGTTAGCCGAATTCCCATTGGTTCATTCGCACGCATTTCCGAACATGGCGCCCTCCCAGCAGAATTCTTGCAGGAGGCTGATGGTGCATCCCTGCTTCTAAGTAAACTTAACACCTCTCTGCTTATTTTTTATGTCTTGTATCAATTTCCGACGGGGAATCTGGGCTTCCTTCCATCTCTTTGCCTTCCCTTTATGGTAATAACCAAAAAAAAAAAAAAACAACAGGAATGGTGACGTCACAATACTTATAAATTAAAAGAAAACAATATAAAGAATTCTTGAATTCTCAAAATTTTATAAACAATTAAAATATATATATTTACTCATTTAAAAGATCATGAATTTATAAGTAGGATAATAATTTCAGAAATAAGAGCCAGTATTACGTAAATGCGCTAACTTTTATTGTTTATCTAAAAGACACCTAATCCTACACCATTTCCTACCGACACAACTTAGTAAAATAAGAAACAACATTTATTTAAATTTATTTTCTTAAATATGTTTTTTTTTTTAAATTTAAGCATCCGTTTTACTAAAAAAAAAAAACACTGCTATATATTATATTCTTGAAGCTTTAATTTTATGCATCAAGTTTTAAAATTATTTCAAATTACCTTTTCTTGATCTATACGTATTCCATCAATTTCTGGGGATTTCCTTCATTTTTAAACGGTATTCTAAGGTATACGTTGAGTTATTTATTATTATTTTTTTTACAGAAATGCTTCATACAAGCATTAAGCAGCACTTGATGCATTCATCCCGTTTTTAATTAAAGAGTATAAGAGAAAATATGGACTATGATGCATGTATTTCGATCCACTTTAGGAGAGTGACAGTCCACTTGACCACCATCGACTTGGCCTCCGCAGAGCGCCTGAGTACATCCATGTAGCGATGCACTTTGATTCTGGGCGTATTTCATAGCAGATCAAGAGCTTGGGTGGAAATCGGCTCAGGACGGGTGATCGATAAGGACTAAATGTGAGGCTAACATCAGGACAAATGACCTTTGTTGATGGTGAGCCGTTCTTAAAGATATACGTGTGCGCGTAAACTCAACAATGGTTGGTTTTTAAAGGAATTCTCAGTTTCGGAGAGATGGGGGAGATGAAAGCGAAAGAGAGGAAGTGATGGAGAGAGAGAGATGAAAGCGAGAGAGGAAGAGAAAGAGAGAGAGAGAGATGGGGGGATGTAGAGGGGAAGAAATGGAGAAAAAGAAGAGAGATGAGAGAGAAGAGAGAGAGAGAGAGAGAGAGAAGAGAGAGAGAGAGATAGAGAGAGGAGAGAGAGAGAGAGAGTATAAAGAGAGATGGAGAGAGAAAGAGAGAGATAAGAGAGAGAGAGAGAGAGAGAGAGAGAGAGAGAGAGATAGAGAGAGGAGAGAGATAGAGATATGTCGAGAGAAAGATAGAGAGAGAGAGAGAGAGAGAGAGAGAGAGAGAGAGAGAGAGAGAGAGAGGAGCGATGAGAGAGAGAATGGAGAGCTATCCAGCATCGAGAATTAACTCTAGAGAGAGAGAGAGAGAGAGAGAGAGCTGGAGAGAGCGACATCTCGATGGATCGCAGAAAGAGAGAGAGAGATCGAGAGAGATAGATAGAGAGAGAGATGGAGATAGAAAGAGAGAGAGAGAGATAGCAGATGGAGATCCAAGAGAGATCTAGAGAGAGAGAGAGAGAGAGAGAGAGCTCTCTCCAGAGCTTATAGAGAGCTAGAGAGAGAGAGAGAGAGAGAATCTCGAGAGAGAGCTAGAGCTCTCTCTAGAGAGAGAGAGAGAGAGAGAGAGAGAGAGCTCTATCGAGAGAGAGAGAGAAAGAGAGATTTCGAGAAAAAGATTAGAGAGAGAGAGATCTCTAGAGAGAGAGAGAGAGAGAGAGAGAGAGAGAGAGAGAGAGAGAGAGAGAGATCGCGAGCCTAGAGAGTTTGAATCGAGATCTCTCTCTCTCTGGAATTTCTCTGTGGAATTGGTTCCTCTCTATCTCTCTTCTCCTTTTATCTCGGGTTCATTCCTAGCGAGCGCGTGTTGTTTGTCTGTCTCTACAATGTATAAATGGATACCTTTTATCCTCCTCCTACCTTTCCTCATTATTTTTCTCCCTTTACAGCCTCTCCTCTCTTCGCATATACTCCTTGTGGAGATGCAACTATACAATAATAAATTGGCAAACTGCACCAGAAACACAATTTCCACTGTTGTTTTGACTGAAGATATAAAAATAAATCAGAAAGAAAACAAACGGTCAAACGTTGCTTTAGTTAAATATCCGCCACCCGAGTGAAGGAAGTCGTGTAACGCGAATTTTGCTTACAAATCCTCTATGACAGCAACGTGGGGGGTGGGGGAGACCGGTCGCGGTTTCAGACAAAGTTCCCGCCATCTATTAAGTCCACCATCCGTCATGCCCTTTACCGCCTTAGTGGCGACAACCCGCCGGCAATAAATGCCGCTCACCTTAGAGCTGGGAAAGGCCGACCCATCTGCGGATCGCAGCCCATCGCCCTAAAAGACCTCGCCTCGAGGCCGGTGTCCACTCTCGTTAATTGGGCATAACACGAGAGGTGGCGACGGCCCCTTCTCTCGTGATCTATCCTTCGTCGACACCGTGATAAATACATGTAGTTGCTGCGCACCTCGTCAAAAATCAAAGGATCTATTCTCCCTCAAAACACCGGGAAGGACCTCGCGAGATCTGTTGGTCTACAGCACATATAAACAGACCAATTCAATGGACTTCCGGGTAGAATTAAATCATGCGGTATGCAGGAGTATTGCGCTTGGGAATCTGTACATACAAAATTACAGTAAGTAGGTTGTTAGGACAGAGGAGACCCAAGACCCAAACGTTCTTTTCTCGGTTTCGGAGGGCGTATTTAAAAATCACGTGAGAAAAAACGTCACAAGGGGGCCTAAAAATATGTGACGTCACTACCGTTGTTATCTCCAGTAATGTCATCAGGAGCATAGTTGATGAGTTTTCGCTTTTCGCATGCAGCGAGACTTGTCTTTAAAGACAGCAGTATCCCTGAATGGAGATGGCTGCCTAATGACACGTCAACGGGGGTTACTTGTTCGAGGGATTCCTGATTTAAAATATAGAGCTGTAATCGATGTCCTATGCTTTGACTTGAGATCAGAAAGTGAAAGTATACGACGTCAGTTATAGTATGGCTTTATCTCCACACTTAATGAAGTTAGCTGTAACAACTTATGTCTACTGATACTTTGTCCTTTTATTTGTAACTATTTTTATAAACGGCGATATTGTTATTGAAAATACATTGCGTGATTTATTTCATTTATTTCTGCTTTGTTCAAAGTCAATATTTACGATACTTAATTCTCTACCTTTAGCTAATCTTTGGGTCATTCATTTTCACGAATAGAGTAAAAATAGATTTTATTAACCAATTTTCCTTTCGTTTAATTATAAATTCAGTGGGAATCTAACGGTATTGAGTTCTGCTTGGTAATAATTGAAGTTATTTTTATAGAAGCAGGAAGCATTTCAATTGATTTACAGCCTGTTTCCATTCTGGCCATCAAACAATATATTCATAATGAATTCATTGTATTATGCTAGAGAGAGAGAGAGAGAGAGAGAGAGAGAGAGAGAGAGAGAGAGAGAGAGAGAGAGAGAGAGAGAGAGAGAGAGAGAGAGAGAGAGAGAGATGGAGAGAAAGAGAGAGAGGGGAGAGAGAGATAGAGATAGAGAGAGAGATGAGGAGAGAGGGAAGAGATGCCAGTGAAGGGAAATATCTATCAGTATGGCTATTAGATTGATTTAGGCTATGATCCTTAATCATTACGATTATTCTTATGTCCTCTCCTCAACTGGTCTTCTCTTAAAGATCTGGAAAGAACTAAATAGCTATATAAATCTAGTTCGTTTTTCTTTCAGACGTTCAGAGCCTATTCAAAAACACTTTCTAATAATTCCACTTCTCTTCTTAAATAAGAACTCTGCATCTGCACAAAATATTCAAGATGCTGACGAACCAAGATAAGATCTTGTATAATAGGACTGAAGTCTGTTTATTTTTGTTTGGTATTTTAAATTACTCCTTACATCCTATCTTAGCAGCTGGCGACCAATGGCCCTCAGATCTAAGATCTCTTTCGTGATAAC
The DNA here is from genome assembly GCA_018389105.1 of Nautilus pompilius. Classification (NCBI taxonomy): domain Eukaryota; kingdom Metazoa; phylum Mollusca; class Cephalopoda; order Nautilida; family Nautilidae; genus Nautilus; species Nautilus pompilius. The sequence continues at coordinate 256,650 of JACATO010001370.1, read as the reverse complement.
TTCGAAATTCTTTTCTGAATCTTAATTTTCCCCTTATACTTTCTTCCAAATATGGATAATTGCAATTCATTTAAATTTCTGTTTAAGTATTTTTACATATTTCACCACTGAACTCGATTACTCACTTTTACTGACAAGTTTAGTAAATTATTAAGGTTTTCCTTTCCATTCTCATCGCCAATGAACATAGAATAAATTTTTACCATCAACTACAGACATCTCAACACTTATGCCCTCTACACCACGATATCAACGTCATTAATGTACATTAAAAACAGGAGCTAACCAAGAACAGAACCCCGTGGCACACCACTCGAAACTCGCCAAGCTGAAGATGCTACTCCGTTTAAAAAAATACTCATTTCTAAGAATTTTTACCATATTTAAAAAGCACTACAAACGCCTATTCTAACCATTTCCATTAATCTTTTATCCGGAATTTCTTCGAAACCTCTACTAAAGCCTAAATATGCAATATAAACTTGTTCTCTCTCATTAATTAAATTTCTTCTCTTCAGATGGTTTTTGTTGCAAGACTGCGTCATCGTGGAGCCCGTGCTGAAGATGTTCATCCTTACCAGACGTGCAGAAACTTATACTGTGTTGGGCCGCTGTGACACAGACGTCTGTAACGACAAACCCATCAACCTGGCATCATCGCGACTTCACCGCCGGTTCATTTCGAATACTAACCAATGCCTCTAGCTCTTGGGCGATAGCAAGTGAGGTAAAAACGGACGTGGTACACTGAGCTAAATACTTGAGATCGAACTAACCGGCTTAACTAAGATATCTTTATCGCTTGTTTTAAATACGGCTAAAACACCAGCAACTTTCTACTTGTTTGGAAGAATGCTTGCTTGTTTATAAGAACGAATTAAACAAAATAGATATAGGTTAAGGGAATAGTAATTTTTGGACGAATATTATCAAGCTCTGCAGAGTTATCGACCGTAATTCACTACAAATTATTTCCATTCCTATTCTCTCCAATGACCATTGTATCGGTATTTTTCTCACAAGTTCGCTTTGCAACGGCTATATTAACGATGTTTCCTCAGGTAGAAACTCTATGGAAATAGTTACTAAAACCTTTTTTTTTATGTTCTAAAATGGAATTTCAGTACACCGTTTTAGGTTCTTAACTGGCCCAATTTTATTAGATCTTTTTGTCTTTAAGATAGGATGGGTTAAAAGATTTACAAATAATGTTGGATACTGCTAGCAAACGTTAGTTTTATAATCCATTTTTCTGCACTTCCGGTTGCTCTAGAATATTCTACACCGTTTATATACATCGCCTACATCCGGAAAAAAAGTTCCTTAATTCCATTAATATGCCAATTCAGCTCGCCAAATCTCCTTTTAGTCCAATGTTTTGTCACGGGTGTTTGGCGATTGTTGTTCGCCATCGTCTAGCTGTTTCGAAATGTCTACTTTACTTATGGAACCTCACTCTTATGACCGCCTGCCAAAAGGCGCTGATTCATCCTCACAAACTGTACAGTTGCTTTAATGTTTTTCACAGCATCTCGGCAGTGCCCGGGGACCGCTGATCTGCCAGTCCTCGATGTACAGTAATTTAGATATTCTCTGAAATAGGGTTCAGCACTTTCAGCCACACCGAAAATCGAGGAATGCTTTTTAAATAACCACTCCTATTCAATGATCATGGGGCCATTTTAGAGAGGAGAGGGAGAGAGAAGACCTCATCGCCTGCTAATCTTTACCTGTAAGTCCCCGGGAAACATGTGAATTTCTCCGTACAACCATAATTGCTATGACGATACCAACTTATGAGGTGAACAACCCTCATTAATAGAACTGCTATTCTTTAAAGCTTTTGTATTGTTGGTATTTCCATTTATTTATTATTATTTAGATTGGATGGATGGTTTTTAAATGGCAGAGAATGGAGCTATTCACCTCGCCACTTTGGTATAGGAATAAAATAGCTTCATTACTGTAAGCTATCGATCCTATTCTTCAGTCATATTCTCCACACGATAATGGACTTCGATCAAGCATCGGCAGCACAATAACAATATTACAACAACAGAAAGGGGAGCTCTCGTGGTGTGTTTAGCTATCGAGGAATGTTTGAAAACGTATCACTGAAGGAAATGACGTCATGTTAAAGGGAGGAAACACCCGACATACCGTCAACGGGTTTTTAATCAGTCACATGCACCGACGCTCACGCGATGCATTCGCGGTATCTCTCGCCCGCGAGACAATTTTCACGTCGTGCACTAGCTTCTTTTTTTTTTCGAGGATGTCTTTCCACACCATGACGCATCTATCACTATTTATTTAGATGTCTGACTGGTTTGAGCTGGTCTCGAAACTCATGCGGCCTTTTGGGTAGCTGAGTTTTTCGATCTCGCGCCACCTGGAGGCAGGCATAAGCCTGTAACTTTATCTATTAAAACTAACTCAGAATGTACTCTTCCAATGTTTCTTTAGATGCGCTTTTGATTTAGCCTTGCGTCGGATCTGATTGTTACGCTCTCTGGTGGGAAACATGCTTACTAAGGAAGACAAGAGAATAATGTGAGAAATAAAGCGAATAATTTTAATTTGTTATTGGTACATAACTGAATATGTATTGAACGAATGTAAATATTATATACTGACAGATTTTCAAAAGTTAAATGTTGAATATTAGTGTTTACTTTTTTTAAAAAGTACCACGATGTAGGATTTAGATGGTGAATAGTGTTCCCTCACAGAGAGTCATTTTGATTATCCACCAATTGGGCTCAAATGATTCCTAGAAAATCTCTCGATGCATAGATTCCGGCGCGAACAGGTGCACGGTCTACGCGATGATAATGCCACTAGAAACTAGGAAATTAATATTTGTTTTTATATGACAGCCGTTAATATTAATTAACACTAATGCTAAAACAGACAGCCATGGCTTGTGAACGTCGTGAAAGACGGCTTAGCGCATTGAGTTCGTATTCGGCATCTCCGGAGTATCGGCTGAGATTATCTAATTGTTTCTCGTCTCTCCTGATGGGCAGTGATTAATAATTAAGCATTGGAACTTAACCATAAATAATTTTAATGCCTACAAAAATGTGCAGAAATCTCAAGTGTTATTTTCATCTGATTCCCAGCTGAAATCTTCTGCTGTTGGTTACGATCATCACAAGGAAAAGACAGAAAGAGTCGAGACAGAGACTTGCAATGTAAAAGTGAAAGTCGAAAAATGGGCGTTCGTACCCGCGACTGTTAACGACTAGGATACAAATGGAAACACGATGAGTTATCCATAGACGGTGAGAGCATTTACCCGCGTTGGGCTAAAGTTGTAGTAAGTGTCAACAAACGAATGAATGGGAGTGACCAATGGTCCGGTTATTACCCTGCTGGTCGGCCATGATTGAGCGTCTCGAGTTCGAATCCCAGTCGGAACCGGCTCGGCTTGACGCACCTTCCTGGCATTGGGTCTTCTCGCGTTTCTTCATCAGCTGACCGCGTGAGTTCCCTTCTACACCTAAACGTGAACTGTTCTACCGCTGGACTTTGACCACCGCCAAAAGGGCTTTCGCCCATAGATCTCTCGGTCGCCAAGGAGACCCATCACCTCACCGATGTGAGATGTCCTTAGATTTCCCGACAAGGGGATTTTGGCAAGAAACGAATGAACGTCGTACTTGATAACCACGAGATCGCGGCTTCAAAAAAGAGAAAAACCGGCTGAAACCGCAAATCAAGCTTTCGGGATATAAACAACTTTCTCTGATGTCGAGCGGCTCGGTTCCATCATTCCTGAAGAGGACGACAGAGAATGATGCTCGAAACGTAAGTTTATAAATTAGTTATAAGGATGAAACGATATGGATAGTAGGAATAAATTCTTACTTTCTAATTATAATTTTTCCACATCATTACTTGGCTGTTTCTGACGTTATTAGACCTCTCAGCCTTCGCCGTAAGGCCGCACACCTTTGGTGAACATTTCAGATGTGGACAAAACACGGAAACCAATTACAGAACAAGAAACGGAGTTTGCTGCAATCTGGCTGCTTGAGCGACGGTCGGGTGATCTCGAGTGGATGGCAGCTTTAATGCCTGCTTGTGTTTCGCACGGCGGTTTGCGGCAGATGAGATAATTGGAATGCCAGCACCGAGAGTGGGGAATCGATGATTAGAGGAAAGGCGAATAGCCACCACCAGGGGGAGATATTCACGGCGAACCTGGCGACGCCTGTAAATTGGCGCTCTCCATTCGAAGAGAAAAGAAGAAGCTCATTGCGTGAGTTGGTACTCTGTGATGGTGAAGCCGACTATCGCGAATGTACTGGAGCTATTTACTTGCGTTACGCGGGAAAGTAGTTCCTGTTCGAGTTTTCATAGCAGTTCCGCTGGTACAATCTCTGAAAACGTTATGGTTGTTAGTTCGTAAACCCCGGTACGCTGTCAGTACCAAAGCCTCAAGCGGACATACATTTATAGATAAATCGTAGTAGCGATCGATGGACGCCTTTCTAAAAGTAATTTCAGGTGGGGAAAAAAAACAAAAAAAAAAAAACGAGCGAGTAAAAATGGAGATTTGTCGGAAAGCTGTAGATATGACTTGGTACGATTTTTTTTTAAATCAAAGACAGCGGCGTTTAGATTAGTCTCTCTCTCTCTCTCTCTCTCTCTCTCTCTCTCTCTCTCTCTCTCTCCCTGACATGATGTCATATCTCTCTATGTAACGATGTCATATCTCTCTCTCTCTGACATGATGTCATATCTCTCTATATAACGACGTCATATCTCTCTATGTAACGACGTCATATCTCTCTCTCTGACATGATGTCATATCTCTCTATATAACGACGTCATATCTCTCTATGTAACGACGTCATATCTCTCTATGTAACGACGTCATATCTCTCTCTCTGACATGATGTCATATCTCACTATATAACGACGTCATATCTCTCTATGTAACGACGTCATATCTCTCTATATAACGACGTCATAGCTCTCTCTCCATCTCTCTCTCTTCTCCTCTCCTTTCTCTCTCTCCCTGACATGATGTCATATCTCTCTATATAACGACGTCATATCTCTCTCTGACATGATGTCATATCTCTCTATATAACGACGTCATATCTCTTTCTCCCTGACATGATGTCATATCTCTCTCTCTCTGACATGATGTCATATCTCACTATGTAACGACGTCATATCTCTCTCTCTGACATGATGTCATATCTCTCTCTCTCTGACATGATGTCATATCTCACTATATAACGACGTCATATCTCTCTATGTAACGACGTCATGTCTCTCTATATAACGACGTCATATCTCTCGCCATCTCTCTCTCTCTTTCTCTCTCTGACATGATGTCATATCTCTCTATATAACGACGTCATATCTCTCTATGTAACGACGTCATATCTCTCTCTCTGACATGATGTCATATCTCTCTCTCTCTGACATGATGTCATATCTCACTATATAACGACGTCATATCTCTCTATGTAACGACGTCATATCTCTCTATATAACGACGTCATATCTCTCTATGTAACGACGTCATATCTCTCTATATAACGACGTCATATCTCTCTCTCCCTGACATGATGTCATATCTCTCTATATAACGACGTCATATCTCTTTCTCCCTGATATGATGTCATATCTCTCTCTATAACGACGTCATCTCTCTCTCCATCTCTCTCTCTCTTTCTCTCTCTCCCTGACATGATGTCATATCTCTCTATATAACGACGTCATATCTCTCTATGTAACGACGTCATATTTCTCTATATAACGACGTCATATCTCTCTCTATAACGACGTCATCTCTCTTTCTATAACGACGTCATCTCTCTTTCTATAACGACGTCATCTCTCTTTCTATAACGACGTCATATCTCTCTATGTAACGACGTCATCTCTCTCTCTCTCTTCTCTCTCTCGCTCTCTCTCTCTCTCTCCGGCTCTACTGAAGTCGGCTGGCATGGTCGGCTACGAACCTGCCGGTCCTGACGGCGTTGTTCAGGAACTTGGCGTTAAACTCTGGCTTCCGACACTAACGTCATAGACAGACTGGAGCGCGGTAACAAATTTATAATGGTCTGTCACTTCTTAGAAAAGTCTTCCATTGGTGACAGAAAATATATTACTGAAGAAAAACCAGCTTCTTACTGACTTCGCCTGAACGCCCATTCCAGATTTTGGATTTTAGAAAAAAAGGGAGGGGATAGGAGACAGAAAAAAAAAAACTATACTGCAATAAACATAATAACCATTTTTAAAATCTAAATATTAAACTCAAATTACATAATTACATTTTCAGCTAAGCTGGAAAATCTCCCAAACCAATCACGATTGAGACACACATGGATTTCATCAATCTGGGAACCCAATACATTTGTTTTGAAAGGCATACTGACGATCATATTCCGTATTCTTCAGATGGACATAAACACGTTATATGTTTCAAAGAGAGGTAACTGTGTAAACATTAATTTTACCGCCATGCTGGCCTTATTATCAATAGGTGTTGACCCAAGTTATTGCAATATTTATATTCTTCAGAGGATATAATTTTTATTTGCATTCGGTTACGTGTGGCCGCCAGATACACACGCTGGCAGACTTCTCGTCAACAAGACTAAGGTTCGTTGTGTGAATCTCTGGTGTACAAATGAGAACATGCCCATCTAGTATCGCTATATTTTTAAAGCCGGTGAACCATCGGAGTCGGACAACAAGCCCCCGTCTGCCCAGCAGTATAAGTAAAATTATTACTACTTCACTTTAAAAAAAAAAAAAAAGAATTAAATTCGAATTTTAACGAAATTACTTCAAGACCAATTTCCCTGCGCCGATTTGTTTAACCGAGACGTTTGGTCACATCTTGGAAACTGTTCTGAGATGGCCTTCGATGGATTTTACTGCAATATGGAAATCTCTCTTCATCCGATAGACTTCTGTATCCAAGCAGTCTCCGCAATTTCGATCGAACTTGTGGTTAAAGCGCCCACTCATTGCCTAGCAACTGACAAACTCGAAGCCATTGCTTTTCAGCTTATTTCTGAAGCCTATAAATCTGGTTCAGGGAAAGAAATAGAGAACCCACTAGCCGATTACATAAAGGCTATTTCCCCTCCCCCCCGTATGTCTCGCGAGTTCGAAGTTTACTTAGTAAGGGGGGGGGGGTAACTCCCAAAGTTTGCTGGGTCACAGATGCCGTCGTCACGAGTTCTTGCCAAAAACGTCGAACCAGTGCGGCTACGTAAATCCTTCGGGAGAATCAGAAGGTACATCCATTTGTTCGCTTATGGAAATAAACTGGCTGCTCTCATGCTAGACTTCCACGTGTGTGTGTACGGGGGGCTGTCCGTGAGTACGTTAGCTGGGGGGGGGGTCTTTCGTTAACTTACCTCGAGGGTCGCCCATCTCCATCGCACCTGCTTCGTGATTTGACCGAAGTTTTAGCTGACATCTGGGCGTGGTTTGAGAGCCGGGAGACCCTCCGAAATGGGTACGGCTTAGGTGGGAGGAGGGGCGGCGGCAAAGGATGTACGGAGCTTGAGGAACTGTGGTAGAAAACGTCGCTACCCTGGTTTAAGAAGCTTTCGAAAAGTCTCTTGGTACTGATCTATCCTTAAGACAAACGACGTGGAAACTGACCGAGAAATTCAACTCAGCGGAGTGGTACGATGGCAGATGCAGCAGCAAAAGGGCAGAAAGCCGATTTCTGCAACAGCAGAGATAAATGCAGGAAGTTGTTCCTTTCGCAGTTTTTGAAGACTCCCTGAAAATCCACCGGAGTATGACGTCAGTACAGAGAGAGAGATGGATGATGATGGTGCTGATGTCGGTACAGAGAGAGATATGACGTCAGTACAGAGAGAGAGAGAGATGATGATGATGCTGATGTCGGTACAGAGAGAGAGAGAGAAAAGAGAGAGAGAGAGAGAGAGATGATGTCAGTACAGAGGAAGATATGACATCAGTACAGAGGGAGGAGAAAGAGAGAGATGATGGCAGTACAGAGAGAGGGAGAGGGGGGAGAGAGGAGAGAGAGAGAGAGATGATGTCAGTACAGAGGAAGATATGACATCAGTACAGAGGGAGAGAAAGAAAGAGAGAGATGATGTCAGTACAGAGAGAGGGAGAGGGGGAGAGAGAGAGAGAGATGATGTCAGTACGGAGGGAGATATGACGTCAGTACAAGGCGGGGAGAGGGAGAGAGAGATGATGTCAGTACAATGGGGGAGAGAGAGAGAGAGATGATGTCAGTTCGGAGGAAGATATGATGTCAGGACATACGGATGGTAGAGAGAGAGAGAGAGAGCTAGAGAGATAGAGAGATGATGTCAGTACGGAGGGAGATATGACGTCAGTACAGAGGGGTTTGAGATGATGTCAGTACGGAGAGAGAGAAGAGAGAGAGAGATGATGTCAGTATGGGAGAGAGAGAGAGGAGAGACAGAAGCTATGACGTCAGTACAGAGAGAGAGAGATGGATGATGATGATGGTGCTGATGTCGGTACAGAGAGAGATATGACGTCAGTACAGAGAGAGAGAGATGGATGATGCTGATGGTGCTGATGTCGGTACAGAGAGAGATCTGACGTCAGTACAGAGAGCGAGAGATGGATAATGATGGTGCTGATGTCGGGCCAGAGAGGGCTATGACGTCAGTACGAGAGAGAGAGAGGAGAGAGAGAGAGAATGATGATGCTGCTGGGTCGGTACCGAGAGAGATATGACGTCAGTACAGAGAGAGAGATGGATGATGATGGTGCTGATGTCGGTCCAGAGAGAGATGACGTCCGTACCGAGAGCGAGCTGATGATGGTGCTGATGTCGGTCCCGAGAGAGAGAATGACGTCAGTACAGAGAGAGCGATGATGATGGTGCTGATGTCGGTACAGAGAGAGATATGACGTCAGTACAGAGAGAGAGAGAGATGGATGATGTTGATGATGATGATGGTGCTGATGTCGGTACAGAGAGAGATATGACGTCAGTACAGAGAGAGATATGACGTCAGTACAGAGAGAGAGAGAGATGGATGATGATGATGATGATGATGGTGCTGCTGTCGGTACAGAGAGAGAGAGAGTGGGCGTACAGATTAGGGCTAGGGTGTATTGCGACTGTTTGGGGGGCGGGCTGGATCGTGGAGCGGGAGCAGACAAGCGCGTCTCGTAGCTTGTTTTCCGCCAGGTGTCTGCGCCGTGCCGTGAGCGTTGTTGGTTGGTCGGGGCGGAGCCTGCCACCTCGGTCACGTGGTGTGGGGCTAAAATGTTCGTCAAACTGAGTCATCCCCTTAGAGAGAGAGAGAGAGAACTCTGTCAACGTTACTTATTTATTTAATCTAATTTCTCTCCCCTCCCAGACCACTCTGGAAATTAGCCTGTCGGCCCGACACCGTCGACGCCATTCCATCACGCAAGATTTTAAAATCCCGTTTCAGATCACGCGCCGACACTGGAACACGATTCCCCCCCCCCCCCACGGACCGGAGCTCGTTCGCATCTCCATCCTCCGAACAAAGAAGGTTGTTGGCAGAGGAGAGAGCCAACCCTCTTCGCGCAGTGCCCGGGAGCCTAGTAATGGAACACATTCAATTATTCCATCTCATTTCGTACTCATTCATCCTTTTTTCTCTTTTCTAGCATACTTACGAAGCAGTTTCCCTGTCCCCCTCCCGCGTCTGCGCACAGCCGACTGGACCGTCCGCTAACCACTTTCTCTGTCTCTCGCAGGGAGGGAAACTTAAAGCTGGCTACGCGTCGTCTACTGCCCCGGTAATATTCTCTGACGCATTCCCTTTACGTATCAGAGGAAGCGCATTTCCGGTTTTCTTCTTTAAGGAGGAAAGCATCATCATCAGCTAAGAAAAATGTTGTTTTTTTGAAATTGAACGAGCATCGCTAGAGTCAGGTATCTATTTATTTGGCGCTTCGATTGTCCCCTGTAAAGCCAGGCGATGAAGGAAACAAGATCACGTGATTCCGAGAAAACATCCGTAGTTGACAAGACGATGGAAGCGAACAAATGCCGTTTTTAATGTTGTCCAAACACCGACGAAGCGCGAAGAGAGTGACTTCGCTGAGTCCGACGAACAGGGCAAGCAGATCGGCCGCCTCGTTCTCTCCTTCCTGTCTCTAAACCTTTCGCCACACCAGAATTTCGAGAAGAGACCTAAGTCGTACGTCACGCGGTCCCCGATTGGCCTACATTTTGAAAACAGTGGGCGAAAAAAAAAGAAAAAAAAACGCTTCCGGTGAGTTATCGGACTTTCTTCGCATCCTGACGAGGGTGTCGCTAGTGCAGCGGCGATAGGATACAGACAAGCGCAAAACGTTCCGTCCGTGCACAAACTCGTCGCACATTATAATGATAAATTGTTAATGGATGGTCTAGAAGTATCGCACATCGATAATTTCATGCCCTACATTATCATGTACACTATTTCAACCCCTGACGCGACGATGGGATATTTCTCCGTTCAGTCATTAATACTGCATGGAATGTATGGAGCCAGGTAGGGGAGAAGATCGCGATGGCGAACCCATCTCGCGGATGATCAGAGATCGTGAGATTGTGCTGATGCTTCAAGTCTCTGTCATGTTCCTCAAACCATGCACGCACCAAGTGGATGGTAGCCTCTGTCTTCTTGTAAGTAACCGTTCGGTCAGGCTTTATGCATAAGGCATCGCTGAATTCACTTATCGGAAATGATGGTGAGGCAAACTTTGTCATTCATTCGGCTCTCTAAAGAGACTAAGGGGTTCGGAGTATACCAGAAAAACATGCCCCAAACCGTAACTCTACCACCGCCGCTGGCCTGGACATTTTGGGACCACACGAGAGGGAGGGGGCGGGGTCAAGTGATTTGCGTGACTTTCGCCGAATCTCTTATCCCAACGGTGCAAAAAATGGGGGGGTCTTGAAGCCCGACAGCTCCTCAGACCACGCGGATCAGCTTTACAAATTGGTAACTGTGATCAGTGGTTTATGCATTGGACTCCTACCGCCATAGTCCATTCGTTCTGTGTCTGAAGATAGGTGTGGACTGAACATCTCTCTCAGTTGGTCTATTGCTTGACGACGGTCGGACTTCACTATCCTGACTAGCCGTTCTTCTCTTTTCCCTTCCGCTTCGTATTTACGGCCACAATTCCTTCTCGCAGCAGATATTTTTTCCCCACCTTTCTTTCTTTCGTTTCTGATGAACTCGAATAACCGATGTCTTGTTGTTGTTGTTGTTAAGCGAGTTAGACGTCCAAATGCCGAGTCCTCGTAACTGAGAGATGTTCGTCGAGCCGACAAGCGGCCCGGTCCCCCGACACCGGGGGCCCCAAGGACCCGGGAGGTCTCTCTCACGTCGGACACCAAGGAGACGTCGTACAGCTGTTTCACGCTATGGCGATCGTCAGCGACAACTCTCCTCCGACCCCAACCTGGGATCGAACCCGGTACAGGAGCAACGGTCCCCTTACGGAGCTAACCCGCTACCACCTGCCCCACCGGGCCGGCTAACCGATGTCTAGAAGCAGCCTGCTAACGAAGCCGTTCTGACTACTGTGGAACCTGCTGGATGTGCACCCGGTATCACGTCTTAGCTTTCCCCATATTTGCTGGACTGACTACAAAATGCGCGCTTGGCCAGTCGGTGTGGATCGCCTGTCACACCACGTGGTCAGCCTAATCTGCGTCTCCTTTGCAGCTCAGGTCAGGCTCAAGTCTGAAAGGGTACATAGGTTCTAACAAAAGGGCCGGTGTGGAGTATCAGTGAAGCAATGTGCGTCACGAAGACACCAAGTTCGTCGTCTTTCAATGAGATACGGAGGAAGCTGTCGAGGTGTTTGGAAAGGTGGTAGTCCGTGGGAGAAAGGTCTGGTGAATAGGCTGGGTGAGGGAGGAGAACTTCGTACCCCAACGGGTTCAGCTTCTGAAGAGTCACGAGGACGAGCATTGTCGTGGAGCGGGATTAGGCCCTCTTCGATTCACCGATGGCGGCTGTCGTTGGGAGAGTTTCTCATGAACAACGTTTAATTTGCGACAGCGCCTTTCAGCTGTGATGGTTTTGCCAGGTTTTGATTCTTACGACAAGCGAAGAGCGGATCTCCGATCGATGATTTTGTTGTTGTTCAGTCAACTCGTGGGACACCCCCACCCGTCAGGCTGTTTCAGCTTTCCTATTGCGAAAAGATGGCCGGGAAACACAGTCATCACAGTCCTTACGTCGAGTTCCCCGGCAATTTCTCGCACTGTTTTTCTAGGATCGGCTTCAACTGGGGCTTTCAAACGGTCGACATCGCAGCTGGAAGGACGTCCGCTGTTCCTCATCTTCGAGGCTCACATCTCCTGGTCGAAACTTTGCAAACCATCGTCGTACCGTGCGCTCGTTCGCTGTGTCCTCGCCCCGTGCTCGCTTAATGTCACGAGTCGCCTCCCTCATTTTGTGGCCCGGTTTGCGCTCGTGAAGCAAAATGGCACGAAGAGCTTTCTACCCCCTGCTTCAGTCGGGACCCTGAAACAAATATCCATTTTTATGATTTTTGAAAAGGTAGGTTTCGCACAATGTGCGCCAATCCAAAAAATGAACACCAAATTAACATAATACAAAAACCGACAAAACGTTTGTAAAGACCTAACAAATATGAATGATAGACAAAGTTTTTGTTGTACACTGCCACAAGGGAGACAACTGTGTTTTTTTCCGTTAACGCCTTCTTCGTCGTCTAAATAAAACTACAAACGTATTTTAATATTTTTAGAAGAAGAAAAATAAAAAAAAGCAATTTTAAAATAAGTAACTGGAAATGCTGGTAAACTTTAATGAAGAACCTCTGTGATTTTAGGAAACAGAATTGCAAAACCGTGCGACGGAGGATAGGTTATGCGCGTCTCCACCTGTCGGCAGTGACGTCATACTTTTCGTGTGATAGGCTGAATACGACACAGGACGAGAATTTCTCTTCGCCAGGCAGGACGTTAGCCTGCCTCGACACGCACCTGTTCGGATTTCTGTTTTCCTCATGACACACTGTATTCACCAAACGTGGGGGGATCTTGACTCTCGGAATCCACCGCCCGAGGTTTCAGCAGAACCCTTGTTGAGAGTCCGACATATAAACAAACCGGGGACAAAAAAAAAAAAAATGTTTTAAGATCTTTGCGCGTGACAAAAACGGTAGAAACGAGATAAATACATTTAATGGTGATACTGAATGGACAGTAATGTCTAAACACAATTTGTCGCATAGAGTCTGAGTTCGATTTCTCTCTTCAAAGCACGTGAACAACCAAACGGAGTTTCCATCCCACGTGACCTATGGGCAAACCCATCTACACCCCTCTTTCCTTGCACGAGAAAAGGAGGTTGGGAACAGATTTTACTGACGAGATCTCGACGTCTCATCTCCCTCTTGTCGTTGTCATCAAGTATTAAAGCCACAGATGAAAACAATCGCAAATGTCGTCTAGAAAGCCCATAAATACGCTGCCATCTCTGTGTGAAAAGTGTTGCGAGCTTAATAAGAAAGACTGCTTAAGTCGCGATGACATTTCACGGACTTAAAGATGAAGTTTAATTGAAATGGGGCATGATGTATGATAACAAAGAATGGAATGGAAGTCACCTTAAGCTCATCTTTAATGACTGACATGCAGTTATAAAAGACTTTCTCTATGTGGTACGCGTATAAAATTTACTATCATTCATGCTTAATATCCTGCGAAGTCAAGTTTTTTTTTTTATTTATGACTTGTAATTAAATATCTGTTTATCGTTTATCGAAATCAACGTATACAGTTGAAAAATCTGTAATAATGGTTATCTAGCCATCAATGTATTTTGGCCTAGTTATTAGTGTATGGATGTAATCAGACATTGGTATAGGTTAGTTCGATTAGCTCTCAGTGTTATCTTGGTTTAGTTATATTATCGTGCATTTGATCAGCCATCAGTGTGGCTTGAAGCAGAACTCAATCTACGTATTTCTTTTCAATTCTAGTTCTATTATAGAATCCGCTAGTTCGTCCATATCTTGAATATGCTGTGCAGGTGTAGAGACCTTAGAAATAGTTCGCTATAGTTTCGTTGGTTTCAGCTTGGAAACATTCAAAGTCTGCAGAAAAAGAAACTTATAAAGATGGCTTCATGCCTTCTCAAAATCACTAGATTAAATCGTTCTTGTCTGTTCGATTTAATAGTAGATTATAAGGATTGTCATATATCAGGACTATATTTTTGTGTTAGCTGCATGGTTATGTATACATGCGCACTTTGCGTAGTGATAGGTTGAGTCGGCCATGACACCATCGATGTCGTACATGTGCTTCGAGGTTGCCTGTTTGATATAAATTGTGTGCGATTTACCCAGTTGCACACCGGTGCAACAAGGATGAAAATGGTTGGAACAGGTCGTGATGTTTGGAATAAGACGGGCCGTTGAAAAACTTAACACAAGTAGTTGTATGCGAAATACACGAACCTATATGTTAATCCCTAACAGTCGGTAGCACACAACCAAGAAGTCCTGGTTTGAATTCCACTAGTCAAATATGTGAATAGTATTATCATTGGACACTAACTATATCCCTGAAGACGGCAAGAAATAAACTTTTCGATATGTAAAAATTTAAAAAAAAAAAGAAAACAACGGTGACGAGGATAACAGTCCACCGTTTACTAGGTTCCAGTTCCCGTCAAACCAAACCTTTGGTATGCTATTTAACACTTAATAGGCGCATTTAAGACGGGCCGACTTCTTCAAAAGCATAATTTATTTCCATTAAATAACAAAGAGATATATGCGATAATTGGAGATGCTATACGAACATAAAACTGTCAGGTATTTATTCTTTATGTATACGTAACAAATAAACTTGCTTTATATGCCTCAGAAAAGCTAGAAATTAAATCTTGCGAATAATAATAATAATAATAATAATAATAATAATAATAATAATAATAATAATAATAATAATAATAATAATAATAAATAATAGCGATTCTGAGACAAGATGGGATGAAACGCTAACTACATTCTGTGGGGAAGCTAACTACCGTTGCTGACCCTAACTACTACATTCGCTGGTGACGCAACCTAGCGGCAGTGACCCTAACTACACTCGCTATTGACGCTAACTACCGTTGGTGACCCTAACTACACTCGCTGGTGATGAAACCTACCGGTGGTGACCCTAACTACACTCGCTATTGACGCTAACTACCGTTGGTGACCCTAACTACACTCGCTGGTGATGAAACCTACCGGTGGTGACCCTAACTACACTCGCTATTGACGCTAACTACCGTTGGTGACCCTAATACACTCGCTGCTGTGATGTGAAACCTACCGGTGGTGACCCTAACTACACTCGCTATTGACGCTAACTACCGGTGGTGACCCTAACTACACTCGCTGGTGATGAAACCTACCGGTGGTGACCCTAACTACACTCGCTAGTGACGTTAACTACCGCTAGTGACCCCCGCTTAACGTTGCATACATTCCTTTTGTAGTTTACATTTTTTTTACAAATATATTTTGTTTCTTCGATTCGGTTTTATGTAGGAAGCCTTGCACTGTGGTTAAGAAGGATCTCTCTAAAAGAAGGTCAATAAAACCGAGGGAACCACATTAAGAGAGATGTAAAACAAAACTAAACTAAAAAAAAAAAAAAATCTCTTCAAACAAAACCGCGAAGCTGTAAAATAGCTATGATAAAGAAAAATACTTTCACAATAAACCTCACTAGACAGCGGACATCCCCCAGGGACCGATCTTGTTCAGCTTCCAGCGAAAGCTATCACGTGGTGGGCGGGGGAGTCGGAGTAGCTGGAAAGTGACGAGAAGTCGGGGCTGCCACAAAGACATAAGAAAACAAACATGAACATGCACGAGAGAGAGCGAGAGAGAGATGATCTTGTCAGTACAGAGGGAGAGAGGGAGAGGGGGAGAGAGAGAGAGAGAGAGAGAGAGAGAGAGAGAGAGAGATGTCAGTACAGAGGAAGATATGACATCAGTACAGAGGGAGGGAGGAAGAGAGAGATGATGGCCATTACAGAGAGAGGGAGAGGGGGGGAGGGGAGAGAGAGAGACTGGAGAGAGAGAGAGAGAGTAGAGGAGGAGAGGAGAGAGGAGAGGAGAGAGAGAGATGATGTCAGTACAGAGGAAGATATGACATCAGTACAGAGGGAGGAGAAAGAGAGAGATGATGTCAGTACAGAGAGAGGGAGAGGGGGGAGAGAGAGAGAGATGATGTCAGTACGGAGGGAGATATGACGTCAGTACAGAAGGCGGGAGAGGGAGAGAGAGATGATGTCAGTACAGTGGGGGAGAGAGAGAGAGATGATGTCAGTTCGGAGGAAGATATGATGTCAGTACAGAGGGAGGGAGAGAGAGAGAGAGAGAGAGATGATGTCAGTACGGAGGGAGATATGACGTCAGTACAGAAGGCGGGAGAGGGAGAGAGAGATGATGTCAGTACAGTGGGGGAGAGAGAGAGAGATGATGTCAGTACGGAGGAAGATATGATGTCAGTACAGAGGGGGTGGAGATGATGTCAGTACGGAGAGAGAGAGAGAGAGAGAGATGATGTCAGTCAGTACGGAGGAAGATATGATTGTCAGTACAGAGGGGGTGGAGATGATGTCAGTACGGAGAGAGAGAGAGAGAGAGAGAGAGAGAGAGATTGACATCAATACAGAGGGGGGGGAGAGGGGTGGGGGGAGAGAGATATATTCTAAAAAGCACTAAGTCTTTTGAGTGGAACAGTTGTATTCAGCATTGCATCTCTGATAAATCACTCCACAGCCACATATTTCTGTTGTGATGAGGATATTAACGCCAAAATATTTAAAAAACAAAAGCGGTTGACGAGGACACAGCCACTAAATGTAAGACAAATACAAATAAACAAACAGAACAAAACAACAACAAGAACAAGAGACGGACGAGGCCAGGATTTTGAGCCGTGGGAGGGAGGGAGGCCCCATGTAAATGGCTCCACTGAAAGTAAACCCCGGCGCGAGAAAGATTTTAATTCCTTTCCCATTCCCCCTTTTCGGGAGACCCCACCCACCCGCCCACGCCGCTTCTCGGGGGCCGATCGAAGGGGGAAAGGTCGAGTCAGGAAGACCCACTGTTCCGTATCCCGGAAGCGCGGAAGGTTTTCCCGCCGGCGGGGAGTGAACGAACTGGCTCTCGTCTGAAGATTAACCGGGCAGAACCGAAACAAGACAAAAGAAAAAAAAAAAAAACAGAGAGCCGACATTGCAGCTTTTGTCTGTTTCGGAGCCGCCCCGACGTCACGAGGTTCGCCGATCATGTGACGGCGCGGACGGGTACAGTCATCGTCGCGCGAGAGAGAGAAGTCCCCCCCCCCCCAGCTGGCTGATTATTTAAATGCGGTGCTGCGGACTTACCCACTTCTGTTCGGGTAAACTAGGTCACTGGCGCCGAGTCGGGCGGTGCTGACCGTCAGCTGCTACCACCTGAGAGAGAGGGAAGACGGACAGAGAGCGGACGGTAAGTGCTTCTGTTGTCGCTCGCTTCTGCTGGGTGTGTGACGTTTCCTTCCTTCCTTCCTTCCTTCCTTCCTTGTTTGTTTGTTTGCCGTCGCTGGCTGTGTGGGGGGGGGGGGTGAGCGCGCAGACGGATCAGCGACCGGAATCGATCGGACTACTTTCCGAACGTCTCACTGTCGCCAGCTAAGCGGTCCGGTCCCCGTCCGGTCCGGGTCCGGGTCCGGTCCGGTCCGGTCCGACCATTCGCAGCCGGGACGGAACGGTAATTCCGCGCGAGGATGAAGAAACCTCCACTCAGCCACCGGCGGTCGGTTAGGGAGGGAAACCCCTCAGCTGTATCAATAAACAATGCCGGCCGTATAAGGGCCAGTCGTTCGCATTACACCGCAGAGTCTTGACCGTGCGAGCCCTCCAATGTCTGCCTCACTGGCAGCCCGAATGAATCGCTGGTTGCGAAAGCTGCATCAGAGCTGACGATAGATACATCTACTATCTCGGTCTGAGTCGCCTTTCCCCCTCACGGTGATGTGTGTTCTCTGCTCTGTTGTCTGAGAGGCCACGTCACCAACTACCCCGATATACGGGTAGGCAAGCGCGTAATACACGTTATGTATGCATGTATAGTGCGCGAGTACATGTATTCACGCAGCATCTATGCAAATTAGATAGGTCCAAGGCCATTTGTGTTCATTAATAGGTTTAAGAACGCTCTTGATGTAAATTGATTTTGAATTTACCTAATGGGCTCCGCAGTAGTCATTACCTGCTCACCGTCTTTGTTTATTTCACTTGGTTAAATGTGAGCATCAAGGTATAACTCAGGCCGCGCTTGATGCATGCTCCATACCACATCAGAGAGAGAGAGAGCAATGCATGAAAGTGATAAATCATACATAAAACAAGAAAACATCACAATGGTGAAGATATTTTGTTAATGATATGCAGAGATCCGACCTACTCTACACCCATATCCATTTTTTTTCTTTAGCCGAGTTATGCTATCGTGGAGGTTATCTAAATAGTGTAATGAAACGCATAGCGCTGCGTTCAATCTGTCTACTGTACACCCAACTATACACAAATCCAAACTGCTTAGTGTACAGTAATCTACCATTAACGTTGTGTTCAATCAGTCTACTGTACACCCATCTACCATTAACGTTGTGTTCAATCTGTCTACTGTACACCCATCTACCATTAACGTTGTGTTCAATCTGTCTACTGTACACCCATCTACCATTAACGTTGTGTTCAATCTGTCTACTGTACACCCATCTACCATTAACGTTGTGTTCAATCTGTCTACTGTACACCCATCTACCATTAACGTTGTGTTCAATCTGTCTACTGTACACCCATCTACCATTAACGTTGTGTTCAATCTGTCTACTGTACACCCAACTACCATTAACGTTGTGTTCAATCGTCTACTGTACACCCAACTACATTAACGTTGTGTTCAATCTGTCTACTGTACACCCATCTACCATTAACGTTGTGTTCAATCTGTCTACTGTACACCCATCTACCATTAACGTTGTGTTCAATCTGTCTACTGTACACCCATCTACCATTAACGTTGTGTTCAATCTGTCTACTGTACACCCATCTACCATTAACGTTGTGTTCAATCTGTCTACTGTACACCCATTACCATTAACGTTTGTTCAATCTGTCTACTGTACACCCAACTACCATTAACGTTGTGTTCAATCTGTCTACTGTACACCCAACTACCATTAACGTTGGTTCAATCTGTCTACTGTACACCCATCTTACCATTAACGTTGTGTTCAATCTGTCTACTGTACACCCATCTACCATTAACGTTGTGTTCAATCTGTCTATGTACACCCAACTACCATTAACGTTGTGTTCAATCTGTCTACTGTACACCCATCTACCATTAACGTTGTGTTCAATCTGTTTCCTGTACACCCATCTACCATTAACGTTGTGTTCAATCTGTCTACTGTACACCCATCTACCATTAACGTTGTGTTCAATCTGTCTACTGTACACCCATCTATGCATAGTGCAGTGTACAATATGGAAATTAAAAGATATTTTATTTTTTTCTAATAAATGATTCGTAATTTTATGACTAAAACACGTCCATAAATATGTAAACTGTAATTTCCCTAGAGATGAAAAGAATGCACAAAAAATATTTCATTTTTTATTCTTTTTTTTTAATAATCGTGTGTCTGTGTGTGTCTGTGTGTGTGTGTGTGTGTCTCTGTGTGTCTCTGTGTGTGTCTCTGTGTGTGTGTGTGCGCTGTCCAGCCATTTAAAAAGAAAACTTTTTTTTTTTAATTTCGTTTTTTCTGCATATAATGGGTGTCGGGGAATACCTATCGCCGCAGCTTAAGGGTTAATCTCGTGTACCAGAAGGTAGACAACTCGGGTGACGGAGCGTGGTGTCCGCTAGGGAAATTTGCTAACCCTGCGGCACGTGGTGCCAAAATACTTCCGATTTTGGCAGTGTATCTAACGTGAAGATACACACACACACATATATACATATGTTTATTTAAGGTGCTAGCCTTTTAAATATGAAGATCTTGCGTTTGTTTACGGAATACCGTCATATAGCAGGTTGTCTGAAAGCGTTAAACCGATCAGTTTCATTATCGGCTTCGTCAGAAACAGGTGCAAGCTGATGGAGCTGTCTTTATTATATCCCACGCGGTAGGATGCAGATTGCGAAGTGGCTCAGAACCTCACCAGGCTGCAGTTGGGGGCGGACCGCGGCCGGTTCCCAGAATTCGCTGTATCAAGTGACCTCGAAACGGCGCAGTTTTCGCGGGATCCTATTAAGTCGATCAGAATTCAAAGAATCGGGGCAAATAGAAAGACAAAAAAAAAAACACGATACAGCAAATTTTAAACAGTGTGAAGAACTCGGTGTAAGCAGCGGAGTCAGGGCGTCTTTCCCTAGTGTTGAAGGCCTGAATACCACAGTGCAAAATGATGGTGTTCATGAATCACCAAGGCGACAGGCACCATTCTCTGCTGATCGAATTGCCTGCCGCTAGAGGACGCGCGCGTAGCATTTTTGATTAGCTACAAATAGAGTACTTAGTTACCACCACCCTAACTTACTCCCTCCCCCACCAAACTTTACCCTTCTCATCTGCAACATATATCTTCGAACAAAAAAGAGAAATCAGTTTCTAATTACACCTGTCAGATAACCGCGTCCGTGTTGGTATTTTTGAAAACCTCGCTATCTCGTCAACAGCCAAAACCAAAACATTTAACGGATCGGCGCAAAGTGTTTATTCCCCCCCTCCAAACCCTTTATTTCCAGGTTGTTTTTTTTTTTTTGATGGCACGAAGGTGTAGGGTTATATACTTTCTGATCTGACATCAAAGCGCCTTCTCGCTGACTACAAGAAAGGGTAGCGATTGTCTTTCGTTGTTGTTGTTGTTGTTGTCGCGTTTTAAAGGCGCAGCGACAGATTCGCGAGTCTACTCAGCCTGTCTGGTAAAGAGCTGAGGAATAGCAACATCTGGGCCAGCCATCGAAATCATCTGATGAAGCGCCTGAGTGGAATCGGCGAGAACACGCACACGCACACACACACAGAGTTGTGCTCTATTCTAATCTTTTTTAAAAAATCCAATTCCTTAAAAACAAATTTTTAAGTACAATATTTTGGAGATCAATAGAATTCAGTTGGATTTCTTAAGCCTGCTGCTGCTCGCGTTCCGGCTACCCTTTTGGGATGTCATCTTTCAAATCGTCAAGTAAGTTAATGACAAGCGGAGGAGGCGGAGGAGGAGGAGGAGGAGAGAAAAGCAAAAACAAAAACTGACAATAATTGGAGAATGTAATGTGGCAAAAAAAAATCACGAATTTTTGGTCGGAGTCCCGGCAGCGTTGGTCTGCCGCGTTTCTCGCCAGGTGGCGTTGACGCGCCGATCTGCCACCATCCGCAGGACAGTAAAAGGTGGGGGGGGTGGCTAACTGTTCATTGAACCGACTTCGCTGCAAAGGTTAACGAATCTCGATTTAGATGGATTACTCCCGGGGACTTCGCCCACCCGAACCATTCGGAGGGAGGGGACGTGCCGGAAAGAATGCAGACGCTGCGATTCTGAGGCTCCATCGTTCGTGCGAAATGGTATCAACTTTGAGGCACCACCCCCCCACCTCCATACACACACACATTGAACTCTTCTGAAATCGATACGTCTAATCTAGTTACAGCTTATTTACCTAAAGCGATTGGACTTTCCTTGATTTATGATAATGCGGAGCGTACAAGCGGAAATGTAACTTAACAACCAACAGCAGATCGCGGGTTCAAGACCATCTCTGGCCGCTTGTATTTTTCACCTACCTGTGTTTTTCCCTCTCCGTTGTTGTTTCTTTTTTTTTTCTTTCTTTTTTTCTTCCCTGGATGGAATTTTGGTCTTCTGTGCATCGATATAAAGACTGTGTAGGCCTCTGCAAAAAAAGAGAGAGAGAGAGAGAAAGATCAATAACTTTGAATAAGAATTGTCTAAATAAAACATTTGCGAAGTAATGGATAATTGTACTAAGTCGATCTGTCAAGGATTTATTTAAACAAGACGAAAGAAAACGTCAGCACAGTGTTGTGTAAACGAAGGAAACTGAAGAGCAAAACCAGATTTCCCTGAAGACCGGTCTCGTTGTCGCGCGGTCGGAACTCCTTCTCCTCTCTCTCTCTCTCTCACTTGCAGTATGCCCATTACACTTGCAGCTTAACTCTTTCCCCTGTCAAAGTCGGGGTTTTTCGACCGATGATCACATCCCACTGAGTGCCAAAGTCGAGGATCACCACCGACGTAGCGTAGTTTCTGTGACACTCGGTAGGTGGCTGGTCAGTAGCACCGGATATATTTAGTTTAAGCATTGGCGAATGCCCGTGAAGAGGGATTCCGAATCATCTGTCAATGAAGGAGTGGACCCGTTAATGGAAGTGACGCCAAAAAAAAAAACCTTGAGAGGGAAGGGGTTAACAGATGCGCGTGGGGACGCATTTGCCTTCCTACGTTGATAGACTACTGGCTATAGAAATGTCAGAAATCAATACTGCCACCAAAGGAATGAGGAATCAGAGACTCAGACTCACCAGAGTCTGAAGAAATAACAGGACAGATGGAGAAGTTGGAGAGGATGATTGTCTCTTGTTCAGATGGGGGGGGGTTCTTTTCTCCCTCCCGCTCTTCCCAGTCTTCATGTGTTTTTGTTGTCCGGTTTTACTTCCACCACCTGAGAGATGAGATCTGGTTCGCGGTAGTGTATCGGGGCATCAAGGCGATTTCCTTCCAACCAGTTTCGCCGTGATTTCTTATTTGTAACATTTATGAGGCCGGAGCCAGGCTCTTCCGTGCAAATTTAGGGGACTCGCGGATCTATTGGCTCACGACGAGCTCTCTTGTGTCCAGAAGAACTTACGTGATCGAGGATCAGGATCTGTCTGTATTTTTCAACCGATTTTTCAGTATTCTGAGTGCCGAGTTCACGGCTGGTCTGCTTTGGTGCTGAAAGCGGACCATTCTTCGAGTCCCATTTTTCTATATTCTGCGACCCTTCCAAGATGATTATACACTATGGCCAGAATTAATTCTATAACGAATGGCTCATCTTTTATGCATTGGGCAATTCGATTTTTCACCCTGTCGCCCCAGAAAGACTGTTTCGCTGAGATACTGCCATATGTGATTGTGCGGTTCTTGGCAGCTTAGACTGCTATTAAAGCAGCTCCTCTCACCAAATCTGCATGATTCTGCCAGCTCACGCAGAATATCCTTGCGTGCGGCTACGGTGATTCGGTGAGGAAAATATGAGAACTTCGTCAGGCAATAGGCGGGTCTTTGCTCACTGGCTTTCCATGCTGAGGGTATTAAAAAGGAAGCATGCAGGGTACTGACGGCAAAACGTCCCGATAGCCACCTCACTTCATTTAGAGAATTTGCAATTTCCTCAAAATTGATCTTTTCGAACTGAAGATCCGCAGAAGAGTGTATAAACGGTCTTCTTTCTCATCGTCACCGTGTTACAGGCATCAGTTATTCCCAAAATCTTCTCGATGGGCGACAGTGTTGCTGTACTAAACATTAGGTGGACTGCTTAAGCTGCGTGGCAAAACCATTGTTTTTCCCCAGCACGATATTTTCATCATACTTAGCTGATTTAGAGTGTAAAAGTCTTTGATAGACGTCGAGACTGCCTGAGCACTTGAAGAATAATTTAACAGTTCCACTCAACATTGCTTTACGCATTGTAGATGCAGCTTCCCTGAACAGAATAGATGGTGAGCGTCTTGTTGTCTGAAATATCCACGCGTCTCCAACATAATTTCTGCAAAAGACAGCGTTGATTGATTCCAAAAGTCAAAGGCATAGATTTTGGTAAGCCATCTCGCTGGTACCTGGAGATACTTATTCATGTGATCGTGTATATTTTTCGCAGAGCGCTCGGAGAGGTTCATTTGTACTCCAGGCAGCGCATTGGTTTTGAGAAGGTCGACTTTATCTAGCTTCGATTGCTCTCTCTCCACTAAGTTCGTTCTATTCGCTCTGCCAGCAGCAGTTCACACGAGCCAAATCAAAGTGGACAAGAATTTCTGGTACTGAGAACAACCATAGCAGATTTACTTGATAAACGTCTCTCCATATAGTCAAACTTCCATCCGTTTTCCAATTTGCTGTCAGTAGAGAAATTACTTGGTTTTTTTGTTGTTGTTGCTACAGCGCACGTTTTGCTGATGAAGCCCATATCGACGCTTGGGATATCTCTCTTAGTTGCTCGAGGATCTTGCTTCTTGATTCTTGAAAATCTGCCTATAAGCCACTCTTTGAATGTGAAGCAGCATTTCTCCCCTACCACCCCGCTTCTACTGTTGGCTGATGCTGCTGTCTTCCGCTTTAACGGGGCTCTGATAGTCTCTGGTGTGCGCTAATGACTATCTTTGTTTTAAGATCACCCGCTTTGGAAATGTGAACTTATTAATGTTCACTGCTTATCACCAACTGCAACTTCTGCTTTAAGCTCTTTATTTGATTCCGAGAAGGGATGGTTAAAACTAAGAAGTAGTATTCTCAGTATGTTTGATATCACAGTAGAACCCCACTCATCAGACACGTACAGTTTGATATCACAGTAGAACCCCACTCATCAGACACGTACAGTTTGATATCACAGTAGAACCTCATCCGACACGTACAGTTTGATATCACAGTAGAAACCCCACTTATCCGACACGTGCAATTTGATATCACAGTAGAAACCCCACTTATCCGACACGTGCAATTTGATATCACAGTAGAAATCCCACTCATCCGACACGTGCAATTTGATATCACAGTAGAAACCCCACTCATCCGACACGTACAGTTTGATATCACAGTAGAAACCCCACTCATCCGACACGTACAGTTTGATATCACAGTAGAAACCCCACTCATCCGACACGTACAGTTTGATATCACAGTAGAAACCCCACTCATCCGACACGTACAGTTTGATATCACAGTAGAAACCCCACTCATCCGACACGTGCAGTTTGATATCACAGTAGAAACCCCAGTCATCCGACACGTGCAGTTTGATATCACAGTAGAAACCCCAGTCATCCGACACGTGCAGTTTGATATCACAGTAGAAACCCCAGTCATCCGACACGTGCAGTTTGATATCACAGTAGAAACCCCACTCATCCGACACGTGCAGTTTGATATCACAGTAGAAACCCCACTCATCCGACACGTGCAGTTTGATATCACAGTAGAAACCCCACTCATCCGACACGTGCAGTTTGATATCACAGTAGAAACCCCACTCATCCGACACGTGCAGTTTGATATCACAGTAGAAACCCCACTCATCCGACACGTGCAGTTTGATATCACAGTAGAAACCCCACTCATCCGACACGTGCAGTTTGATATCACAGTAGAAACCCCACTCATCCGACACGTACAGTTTGATATCACAGTAGAAACCCCACTCATCCGACACGTGCAGTTTGATATCACAGTAGGAACCCCACTCATCCGACACGTGCAGTTTGATAGGGGCATTCAGACGTTCGAGCGCTAGATGTCGAGATGACGTAGCCGGCCGGCCACGGCCACCTCTCTCTCTTCCTAGCTCCGGTTGCAGTCTGCCAGCCATGACATTTGCCTGAATTAATTAATTCAAGGGGCCTAGCAAAGTGAGAGCCTTTTAAAGAGCAGACAAGACGCGATGGATTGTGAGACGCTGTGATTTTACCCCGCCAGGAGGTGGACGGCCACGCACGCGCGCGGCTTAGAGGAAACAACGCCCCCTACCAGAACAAAGCGGATCGGGACAAAGCGTTGATGATGGCGGCAGGAAAACAATTTTCGAAACGTAGGTTTATTTCTTCATTCTGTCGCTGTTAATGAGGCGGCGAGAAATGCTCTAACTAGCCGTCTGTTTTTGGTACCACGTGGACGTGCTGTCGGGGTGATGTCAGTCGGGCTCGGGTCCCAGTGTTCATCGACCACTGCACGTGACCGTTTTCTCGGAAGCCCATGAAACTGCCCATTTAGTCTCTGGCGAATTTACAGCCTTTCACAGGAAACCTCACGGTTGCTCGATGTTTCATCGCAAGAACGCTGACGCCGCTGCCCTCCATTTTGAATGACTTTTGGTGCTATGCATTCTGGGAGCTCACATACTGCCCTCTCTAGCCAACGTAACTCCCTGCACGCCATACTAAATATATATATATAATACGATTACTTTAGTTCGTTTTTCACGGCAAATTTTAATACATTTTCATTTACTTTTTCTTTATATAAATCTTTGAAATAATGATTTAAAAGGCCTCCATTCCACTGTCCTCGTGTCGTGTATGATTAATATGCGGAAATGAACTTCCAAAAATTGATAGATGAGAATTTATTACGTCTTATATTTCTAATCGTATTTGCCGAATTTTTTTGTATAATTAAAATTTTTGTATAGATCATGTATCAATACTGGGAATTTAATAGCGAGGGCTGATATTTTGTGCTCGCTACACTTTGTCATTATCGAAAAGTCAATATCGATCTCGATTTCGGATTAGAACCTTCCGATCGCTACTTAGATTAAGTCGTGCGATTACCTGTGATACCAGAATCAAAATTAAACTAGCTTCTAAAACTTTCTTCTTCTTTTTTTTTTTTTTACATGTTAATAAATTTGGAAGGGAGAATTTAACCTTTTAGTCTAAAAATCAGCGCATTCGTAACGTTGGGGAGAATGGAAAACGGAACTTGCCCGAGATAAACTAGCGAAAGAAAAAGAGAGGCTGTGGTTGAATGGAAACCGGATGTTGGTAAGCGGTTTCCGGGCCGAACGGGAATCCACCAAATTTTATGTCGCCATATGGCTTCCACTGTCATTCTGATCGCAGTGATTTGCGGGGGGTCTTGTTTCCGGGCCGAACGGGAACCCACCAAATTTTATGTCGCCATATGGCTTCCACTGTCATCCTGATCGCAGTGATTTGCGGGGGGGGGTCTTCTCATCAGCTAGTGTTGTGTGCATGCGGCTGGTGTACTCTGCTTCCAACCTTCCGTATACCACCTGGGATGCGTCTGCACCCGACCACCCATCGCATCTTTTTGCTCGGCACAGGTTTGGCCATAGAAGATGTGACGCGTGATACCTTCCCCATTAGCTTGACCCTTGCTAGCGACAAATCTCCAGCCCCACGTCTGTTGACTAAGCGTACATGCAGCCGGTCCAGCACAGTCTGTGGTGGGATCAGTCAGGTGACAACCGACGAGGAATACCGAAGGTAAAGCGCATCTGAATCTTAGCTTAGGCTCTAACATTTGTATTAACCCTCTAGAAAGCTTTACATCAATTATATGCTGTATATAGAAAGTAGATCAGAGTCTCAGGTGCTATACCATCTTGTTTTCTCTTTTAAATTAGCCTGAGCAGGTTTATTAGCCCCATCAGCGAACTGCCTTCGTGTTTTAAGCATCCATTATGCTCAGCAGCTGTTAGTAGGTTTCCTGATGTATGTTTTCGAAACTCCAAATACGTCGACAGCAACGTTATATATATTCTACAATAATAATGCAAAACTTTAATTATGAAATATACCTTGAGGATTTATTATTGTGCATACATGTATATATATATATTTCCATGTTCCCCCTTCGGTGTGGATTTGGAATTAATTTCCACACCTAAAACAACCTACAAATCGACTTTTCGTTTTCATCGGCGTGAGATTTCTATAAAGCTCGGAGTCTACGCTGCTGCTTGGCTTCTAGCGGAGTTATTTTAATTAACATGGCATTCCTGCTTTCCGCCACCCGATAACCAAGTCGCGCCACCAGAGGGGGGCGGGAGCGCGACGATACTGACGCTATGCAGTCGCTTGCGCTTCTTCTGGTCATGGCGCCATCTGACTGCCTTAATTGGCGATCGCATCCTCGTCGGCTTCCTTCTGTTGCAAACTGCCCTCAAAATCGCGAAATACGAGCGTCATAAACGGCGCGTGTTCGATCGCCCGAGACAAGACATCCCGGAAGTGACGTCGGAGGAGGAGACGGCGACGTGTTGAAATGAAGGGTTATGTAAGCGGGAAAAGTTAAGCCAGTATGGAAATGAGGCACGAGGTCCTCTCCCAGGATTTTCCCTCGTTTAAGAGTGAATGCCAAACACCCGTAAGCATCCTGATTGATGTATTTCGTTGATGGACGACAAGGTAAAAGCGGATGAATAACCGCGTCTAGGGGGGTTATTCAGGGGCGGTTAATAAGTCTAAGAAGCAGATTTTCATTTATCAGGTAATGGCTATTGCATTTCCCCCACCCAACCCCCCACAACACCTTGTCATAATAGCGACTTGACTATCAGTCTTACTTTGTTGTTGTTGTTGTTTTTGGCTTTAAGATCTTCCCGTCTTCTAACGTTACCTACTTCTGCATTGTTTCTCTCGTAAAGGCTGTCATCATAATACAGTCATCCGACTTCTCTGTTGTTGTTTTCTTTGATGGGGGAGGAGGAGGAGGAGGACTGATGTGGCCGGGGAAGAAGTCAGTACCCGCAAAAACATTCGGCACTCCGATTGGTCGCTTTCCCCGCCGCGCCCCCCCCCGGTCGACCAATTAAACAGCGCGTCTGAAGGTCGGTCGGGTTTTTCGGTCGCCACGCCGGATCTTGAAAGCGAGAGGAAGGTGAGGCTTCCGAATGACGGACCAAAAAATCGCAGCCAACAGGTAATTAAGCCCTTTCCGATCTTTTGCCCCAGTTTAAATCTTAGCTTCTTTTATTATGCGAGCTGTAAATTGTCGGCGGGAGACACGACCACTGATTGGCCTAACACGCCCAGGAATCCTCGTCTTTATTGATAATACACGTTATGCCCTGATGTGGGATAAGGAAGGCTCTTAGCTGGGATATCAGCTGTGTGTGTGGGATACGCTAACCCTGAGCAGATAAGGAAGGCTCTTAGCTGGGATATCAGCTGTGTGTGGGATACGCTAACCCTGAGCGGATAAGGAAGGCTCTTAGCTGGGATGTCAGCTGTGTGTGTGGGATACGCTAACCCTGAGCAGATAAGGAAGGCTCTTAGCTGGGATATCAGCTGTGTGTGTGGGATACGCTAACCCTGAGCAGATAAGGAAGGCTCTTAGCTGGGATATCAGCTGTGTGTGTGGGATACGCTAACCCTGAGCAGATAAGAAAGGCTCTTAGCTGGGATATCAGCTGTGTGTGTGGGATACGCTAACCCTGAGCAGATAAGGAAGGCTCTTAGCTGGGATATCAGCTGTGTGTGTGGGATACGCTAACCCTGAGCAGATAAGGAAGGCTCTTAGCTGGGATATCAGCTGTGTGTGTGGGATACGCTAACCCTGAGCAGATAAGGAAGGCTCTTAGCTGGGATATCAGCTGTGTGTGGGATACGCTAACCCTGAGCAGATAAGGAAGGCTCTTAGCTGGGATATCAGCTGTGTGTGGGATACGCTAACCCTGAGCACGGGCTATTATGTCCTTATCAAAGATATGTAAATATTTTTTAATAATATATTTGATGCTTCCTGCATCATCATCAGCAATTCAGTAAATAAGCTTAAGTTTGGTATAATTGACTGGTATACGTACATATTATTTATTACATAGTTCATTAAATTATGCTACATTTTTATCATCTTTCTCTTTATTGCTTTTCTGAATAGAACTACGCACGATAAAACATTTGTCAATTGAGATAAAGTTTATACTGTGCTTTTTAGATATATAACTGTGTATATTTACACTGATTCGTGTAACAAACGCATTCTAGCATAGATATGCATAAACTCAAATGCACCACCAAGGAAAAAGGTTCTAATTCCATATTCGTTTTCATATGTCATTTATTTGCTGCAAGATGTCAACTGCAACACGTCTTTAAGTGTAGCATTAGAATTATTTACCCAACTCTTACCTGGTCTGTTTATTTTAGGTTTGCCAACCATGTACATACAATCACAAGGCATCTTAAGTGGGTAGCACAAGACTGTTCGTCCCTAAAAAAAATTACAGAGCAAAACCGGACATGAGCAAGATAACATTACAACGAAACAGGGTGCTGGCTTTTTTCCAACTACGGTCTACTTTGGACGAAGCAACAGACTGACGCATCACCCCCTCCCACGCCAACCTCTCCCCCCTCCCATTTGGCTGCTCTGAAAGAAATCTGTCGGTCTGTTGAATTAAAATCGCAACCAAAGTCAGGCAGATAACTAACTCACTCACTCCGGCCTCTCTTCAAGCCATATCCGACGCGCCACGAATCGGCATGTCCCAATCGAGAAACGTTTTAAACCCGCCTGATTGTTCCTACGGCCGGTTATGCGGGCAAGATATACTCCATCGAACATAATCTTGCCCGGTAAGGAATATAAAGATAAAGAAGAGAAGGGGGGATTCTCGGAGAGGAAAGCAGTTCGGCTTACGTCTCTCTCTCTCTCTCCTCCCCATCTCACACTCTCTCTCTCCCCCATCTCACTCTCTCTCTCTCTCCTCCCCATCTCACTCTCTCTCTCTCTCCCCATCTCACTCTCCCCATCTCACTCTCTCCCCCCATCTCACTCTCTCTCTCTCTCCCCATATCTCTCTCTCGCTCTCCCTCCATATCTCTCTCTCTCTCCCCCATCTCACTCTCTCTCCCCCATCTCTCGCTCTCTCTCTCCTCCCCATCTCACTCTCTCTCTCTCCATCTCTCTCTCCCCCATCTCTCTCTCTCTCTCTCCCCCCATATCTCTCTCCTCTCCCCCCATCTCTCTCTCCATCTCTCCTCATCTCTCTCTCTCCTCCCCCATCTCACTCTCTCTCTCTCCCATCTCACTCGCTCTCTCCTCCCCATCTCTCTCCCCCCATCTCTCTCTCTCCCCCATATCTCTCTCTCCTCTCTCCATCTCTCCCTCATCTCTCTCTCTCTCTCTCCATCTCTCTCTCTCTCTCTCCATCTCTCCCTCATCTCTCTCTCTCTCTCTCCATCTCTCCCTCATCTCTCTCTCTCTCTCTCCCTCTCCCCCATCTCTCTCTCTCTCTCCCCATCTCTCTCTCTCTCTCTCTCTCTCTCGCTTCCACACCTGATTGATACCTTCTGTCTGGCGGAAGGGCAGAAATCCTCGTGGCAGGAGTTGCCCAACAAGATTTCCAGAAACATGCTACTACTTTGAGTATCACGTGCCAGAGTCGGAAAATGAAGGGGGCGGCCTCTATTGCCAAATAAATCAGCAGAGAAAGAGAGAGAGAGGGGGGGCGCTCGGGTCGGTGACTTGGAGAACAAGGGCGTATCTGTTGGGATTTATGACGGAAAAAGGTGACATTACGCTAGAACGCAGGTGTGCAACCAAACGTTTATCCATAAAAGTAATTTAACCTGGTATTGGGGCCGCAGATTACTAAAAAAGGAAGAAGGATCTGACAGTAGACCTTAATGCAGTACACATACTTAGGGATTAGGGAAATGCCCCTTAGTTTTATTCCTTAATGTACGTTACACATCAAGAACTAAACTATACATGACAGGTCAACACACGAGCATCAACACCGCAGTGTTACCATAACACATCCACTGCGTAATAGTGCGAAGCGAGACATCCCTTAGAGGATCTACTTGACGTGTATCAGTGCTGGGCATTAACACTTTTAACCACGGTCTCCAAACTTGCCACGAGTGAAATAACCGATTTCAGCTCCGCATCCGGATGCTTTCCAGTCGGGGCGGAAAGTTAATTAACAAAGCTAGGATTAGGGAACAAGGAAATAGATCCTTGCGTGCAAAGCCCGCTGAGAGCAGGAATGGGTCCACAAAGATATAGGGAACGAAATGAGATATGACCATGAGCGCATTAGCTTCAAGATGACCAAGACGCGTGTAACTACAGAATTCCCTTAATTAAATGGTATTATAAAACCAGTACCCGGTCTGTAGTTTCGCTATCCAGTTATTATTTGCTATTACATTTAAAAAAAAAAAAAATCTAGAAGTTGAACTGCGCGTGGTACCATTTGTCCAAATATCGGAAAATAAACGGGGACCTTACGCCAAGATCCATTACTACACGTTATAGTCATAAACATTTGACCCCCTTTTTTCGTGTTGAAAACAAACACGTCTCATCGGCCAGGTCTTGTCCTTACACCCTTCACGATCTGCCCTCCTGGGCGTTCCCGGATCACACGCATTTATAGTATAGGGCTTGCCATTTCAATGGGGCAATTTCCTTTTCAAATTAGCATAATTTATTCATACCACGACAACTTCGGTTTCCCGTGGAAGCGTGTCGGGCTTTGTACGAGCTACAGCAGGGACTTCTCCTATTAGAAGGCGTGGCCAGTTGTTTATTACAGCAATCGGAGCCGCGGCGAGACCACTTTTTTTGGTGGGGGGGGGAGTCAGGGAAAGGAATCGCTTAATCCTCCAACCCCACCCCCAGAGATTGATTTACCCTATCGACGTCAACAATTGCCGGTACTTTAAATATAACGCCATCGCGTAAGTAGGATAAAGAGAGAGAACTCGAGTACATTTGATAACCCGACCAGCACCCGTAGTTCATTTCGCGGTGGTTACACCCAGATCCGGTTACTGTTCATATCCTTTTAAATTATTCCAAAAACTATCGTCTAAAATCCGAACAGGCTAAACCTGGCATCTCTTGATCGATCGGTGCATTCCAGGAGCTTGAAAGTGCTTCAGGGAATAGCATGAGCGATAGCCTCGACCGCTGATAATTAAGCATCGAATTCCTTCGCACCTTACACAAGTTACCTAATCCCTTGGAGCTAAGGTTTTTAAGGGCTTAGTTTCTGAAATACAGGTAAATCTACTATCTTGGCCTTAGACTCTCTCTAAACATTTTAACAAGACCCAACAAAAAGAGAGCAATCGATTCGAACAGGGAATTATCAACACACCCCCCAACTCTCTTAAGTTATTTCCATTTTTTATATTATTATTATTATTATTCGGAAATTAGAATTGACCCGCTGCTGGAGAAATCCGTTGAATGCCTTCTCCTGGCGAGAGATTGCATTGAAAGGCGGAAACAGACGCGATAGTCTGCCGTTGAGCAACTGGGAATCCTGGAGGGCTGACTTGTCGATCCCAGATGGACTTGTCTTTAATGAGTTGACTAATCACCAACACTGGGAACCCTGGCACTTTATCTCAGGAAGTAAGTGAAGAGTGAGCCGTCGGTTTGAAAGTTTCTTTACTCGTTTCAGAATGATTTTAGACTTTCAACTCGATCTTCACCGCCACAATCCATTCGTTAGGGAAGTATTGGCAGTAATAGACACCCAGTCAGCGTAGTTCTATCGGCCGAGATAGTAGGGGACCAGCTGTTTCAGCCTCCTGCGGGTCGGTCGTGACCCGGGGAGGAGGCTCTGAGATCGATGATTCGGAACGCGGCGCAGGGCGTTGGCGGCGTGAAGTCGTGGAAAAAGCAACCCGGAAATCAATAATCCGACTTTCTTGATGGGAAAGACTCTACAAAGGATGTAGAGGGAGGGAAGTATCGTCCCGCATTCGATCGACTGCCGAGGTGTGGCGGCGTCAGTAGGGGAAGCTGAGCGCTTGAACGGGTTGTCAGTACCCAGAATGCCGTTGGCGCAAAAGAGCGGAAGTTCGTCTTGAGCGACGCAGATCTCGCGGCCTTAGCAGTTTGGATGCGGTTTTACGAAACCCAAGTGTTTAATACGGCCATGCAAATTTGAATATCCAGATGGAAGCAGCCCTAGTTAAAGACCTTCGTCGACACTCAGCTAAACGTTGTGAAAATGTACGACAGCGAGTAACACGAGCATGACGATAGAAATGGCCTTAATATGGCGTCACACTCTGGCTCAGGCCTATTGTGAGAAGATTACAGAAGGAGAGAAATTATCTTTAGGAGGAGGCGGCAGACACTTTACTGAAACGTCTCCTCTTTAATCTGACGGTCTTTTTACCCCTACCTCCCCACCCCCCACACACACAACTCAGGCTAAAGTCGGGGGAGGGCCGGAAGACTCGAGTCGGGCATGCGCACTGACCACGCTCCCACGGATAAGCTTAAGTACAAGCTGCATGTTTTATAATCATGGTTATCTATTTGTACGTTTACAGAATTGTCAAAATACATGCTGTATGTGTGAATTTACTTTTACTTAATTCCTCTAACACCGAGCTCCCCCCCCCGAAAAAAGAAGAAAAAGGTCTTCCTATTGTTAACTACAGACAAACGACAAAACAGGGCGCCCCCTGGTGACGTCAGCGTGCGCGTTGGCAACGGGCAACTGATGTCTCGTGAGCCGCTGCTGATTCAGTCACGACGCGTTTCTGGTAGCTTTTCCGGTCTGCGGTAAGCAAAAGGTACGAACCACTTTCCTACCGCCCCACGATTATTGGCTGACCACAGTTCTCCCTGAGACGACCACAAAGAGGCACAAGTTGACGGCGGTATACCATCTTAAGATCTTAGTCCTGCTCTTGAAGGCGAGGCCAGGGTTAAGAGTAGGGTGGGAGGGGGTGGAGACGACCTAATGTTCGGCGGTCGTGGAGCCGACTGCTTTGCCGCCTCAATACTCCGAGACGCTCACGGTTTGGATGTGACCAGGGTTGCGGATGAGATTCAGATCAGGTTGACAATATCATGCGACGGGTGAGTGATCCACGCCGCAGCGTAGATGGACTTGGACGGAAAAGCGAAGGCGACGCGGTTTCGCCTGGCGGGTACGACAGCGGCCGACAGCTTCGTCGGTGGGCTGGATGGGAGAGGACTGGCGAGAAGTGGCACGGTCGGAGAAGTCGGGGGGGGCGAACCGGTCGGGTGGGGTCCCGCCTGTTCGCCCCATCGGCGGCGTGGGGCAACCGTGCTTTGCTGGCGTACTCACGGTTTCTTTAGAAGGCGGAATCAACCCTGATTGGAACGGCCACACCCACACGTGAGCTCTCGTGGGTTTGAGGAGGGGCGACTGAGATTTCGGCCATCTTCCTTGGGTCAGCACCAATCCCGGGATCCCCATCGATTGGAGAGTCTACTAACTGAGGTCAGTTGATAGGAATGGCGAGCGGGAGAGGTAATTGGCGCCGCTGGTGGAAACGACAATCGGTGTAGCTGCCGGACGGACGGACGGACGGGTCTAGGGGAAGCGATTACGTCAGAATTCTTCGCCGTCATTGTTCGCCATTAAAGCGCAGGTTACAGATCGCCCTGCGTCGGCAGGGGGGGGTGGTGGTGTGGGGTCGATACCGACATTCCCAACTCATCAATCCCCTCCCCCCGGAACTAGACGCAATCATCTGTCCTAACGTTTCCATTAATTTGAAATACTTAAGCGTAACAAAGGCATTTTAAAGCGCAGAGCGAGAAAGACGTTCGGCCGGGCGGAATAATTCCGCCTGGAACTGGGAAGGAAACGAAACGAACCGACTTGGTCCACGCACACGCCAGCTTGAGCTTTGGAAGCAGGGCGGGGTAGGAGGAGGAGGAGAAGAAACTCCGGCTTACGTAATTCTATTTTGGTGGTGGTCGTAAAACGGATGGGCGGAGACGTGAAGAAATAGGGAGAGAGAAAACGTGACCCGCTTTAGGCGAAATCCTCGATTCTCCCATACGTCCATTGTTAGCGCCGGGGAACGTTTTGCGATGCTGATGCTCGAGGTACTTGAATCAGCCAACTCATGCGGTGATGCTGTCGGCTTCGCCGTAATTCCGAGTTCTAGACTGTGTGTAAAATACTCGGAACAAGTTTCCGGTATCGACCATAGCTGGGATGAAGAAGCCGCTCTCTCTCTCTCCATCTCTCTCTCTCTTCATCTCTCCATCTCTCTCTCTCTCTCCATCTCTCTCCTCTCTCTCCATCTCTCTCTTCTCTCTCCTCCATCTCTCTCTCTCTCCATCTCTCTCTCTCTTCATCTCTCTCTCTCTTCATCTCTCTCTCTCCATCTCCATCTCTCCATCTCTCTCTCTCTCTCTCCATCTCTCTCCATCTCTCTCTCTCTCTCCATCTCTCTCTCATATTATATATTACTAGTGCCTTCATTTGAATGGGCGGGGGGGGTTCAGCTCCCGCCAATCCCGCTAACTCGGATTGGTAGCCGCTTTAATCAGCTTCAGTTAGACGTTTTTTTTTTTTCCCGAACGGCGCCATTTAGAACTCCTGCTAGTTCGCCCGCCTCACGTCAGGCGGCTGTTTATTAAATCATCTCAGCGCGGTTCGGACGCGTCTGCTGATGGTTGTCTCTCCTATTTATGGGGGAAAACGTTGAACCGTACCAATTTGAAATGGTTTTATTATCCCCTTATTTCCACCTCATCACTACTAATTTGTTGTCGATTTCTACGCCATGACAGCTTTTATCCCGTAGATCTTTCTTCTAGCCCGAATAATTAGAGGCTCTGCTAATGACTAATTTAATTAGCTTTGAAGACGGGATATGTAGACTCCTCATAGCGCATTATATTTTTACGCCATATTTAAATCAATATGATGCCGATTTTATTCTATATCCGAGTGTGTTTTTGATATTCTACTTGTAAATCGAGAGAGAGATGCGGTTTCTTGTCATTTTTATGTTAAGTATCTGTTAAGCTTGTGGACCACGGTTCGAATGTTCCTCATTATTCAAGGTTTCTGAAGTGGACATAACTCGTTAAAACACGGCTGGTTTCTTAACTTATTACCGTTCGTGTTGTTTTTTTTTCTTTTCTGTTAGTAGAAAATAAACTGATTTCCTTCTTACAGTCGTCAGGCTTTCTTTCCATCCACGGGCCAGCCACCTTGTCAGGGTCTGCGCGCGCGCCCCCTCTCGGTCTTGAGCCTGACCCGAACTGCGGATGCAAGTTGGGTTGGCCACACGTGACAGGTGATCGATCCCCCCGCGGCTCCAGACGGGGGCTCGGACACTTGCAGTCAAAACGGATGTGCGGAAAACCTGAAAGGTGAGATGTCTGCTGTGAGGTGCAGATACATGGTGGGGGAGAAAGGGGAACAAAGGTAGCTAAACGGGATAGTAGAGTCCGTCTGAGACGTGTAGTGCAGCGCAATCCGCATCCATCTCTGGCCGTGCCTCGCGAAGAACGTTGTAGGAGATCACCGAGTAGGCTATTGATCAACG
This sequence comes from Nautilus pompilius, assembly GCA_018389105.1. NCBI lineage: Eukaryota > Metazoa > Mollusca > Cephalopoda > Nautilida > Nautilidae > Nautilus > Nautilus pompilius. The sequence goes on along the minus strand of JACATO010001370.1, from coordinate 219,521 downwards.
TCCGCGTGTGATGTAAGAGACATCAGACTAAGGAGGACTGGCGAGGAGTTACGACGTCTGACGAGCCGAGCTTTACCCTTTTGGCACCGATGGGAAGAGACAGATTCGGAGAAAGCCACACAAATGACTCGACACTCCTTGTGCAGTCCCAACTATCCAGACCTCTGGTGGCTGAGTGATGGATTTCCGCAATAACCGGACCTCTGCCTTCTAAGAGGAGAAAGGATGAATGCCAAAGGTTACTTTCGCATCATTTCCGATCAGCATCCAGTGATGCTTCGTGTACACCCCGATAGGGAAGGCTACTTCCAAGACGAAATTGCTTCCAAATACAATGCCCACACATTCTGTACGCATTATTTGAGGAAAATGATGTGGATTTCATGTGTCGCCATATGGTCAGCACAACCTCCCCATCGTGTCTGGAATGATCTTGAAAGACGTGTTGGCCACTACGATACTCTGCCCACCTCACTCCGTACATCACATGCAATATTAATGACTGGATGAAGAAATATTCCCTCAGGATTTCAGCACTATTCTATACCACATCGTGTCATCATGGTTGTCATTCGGACAAAGGGTGTCCCAACCCGTTATTAGGTGGGTACGGGTCCTAGCGAAGTGGTCAGCCAGTGTATTTAGTTGTGGCAAGTGTAAGTGGCCATCGCCTGATCTATACTCTACTCCAATCTTTTTTCTTTTTTCCAGCTCTGACGACTTCCGCCGGAAACATGGACTTTTATGCTGTTCTCGGGAGAGCATTCGTCCAGCTGCTCGTGGGGACGTTTGTCTTGTCGGCAGCCTACGACGGAGCGCTCGAGCTGGCGTTCCCTTCTCGAGTTCTTCCCTACGCCTTTGGGAACTCGGCCAACAGCGACGTCGTGTCCTTCTCGGTGGTGCCCACTTACCAGACGGTCTTTACGGAGGAGGCCGTCCGTGTGGTGTGGCTGAACAGTACGACGACGTCGATCGGCCTGTACTGGTCGCTGGCCGACCGCTGGCCCGAGAGCAGCCTGGAGGGCTGGAAGCTGGTGTGCCACCTGGAGCGGGGCACGTTCGTGTCGAGGATGCAGCCCGTCGGGCAGCCGGAGTTCGAGCTCACCGACCTCCGGTCGAACACGGCCTACAACGTGTGCGTGACGCTTTACGAAAAAGTCCCGACCGAGACGATTCGCGGCTGCGCGATCCTCAGCACCATCCCGCTGATCCGACAGGACAGTCTGCTCATTCTCCTCCTGTCGCTGGGCTACTACGTCCTGATGGTCGGCATCGGTTACTGCCAGTGGAAGAGGCGGAGTTACCTGCGCAAGAAGTGGAAGCGGACGGATACCGGAGACCGGAACTCGTCCCAAGTCACGTCGGTGCGATGGAAAGACTTGGAAGAGAGCGACGACGAACGCTTTTGCCTGAACTCCAACTACGACACCAGCGTCTGACATCTACTCGGATTCTGACCGACTCCGACACCACCACCACCACCCCGGGCAGAGATTAGATATCGATCGCGTTGATCGATGCGCATATAGTTTTTTTTTTCCTATTGTATTCCATACGTCTTTAAGAGGGTTTCTGTCTGTTTTTACCTCCTTTCTGTTGTTTCTTCTAAATCTCTGGCACGTTGACGACTTACTAACCTGACACGAACATCTGTAACCGTGGTCCGTTACCTGTTCTAAACCCGGAAGCACCGATCTATCCTGCTTTCTAAATGCAACACCTGTCGACTGATTTTTTTTTTATTTCGACCATGGCAGCGTTCATCCTTAAATACCAAAAGAAGACCCAGCCCCCCAATAAACAGGTGATTGGTTCTAAAATCGGCTCCACATTCGCGCACGTGATTCGAGAATTCCCAGTCCGCACCTAACTCGTTTCTACTTAACGATCATTGCAAATAAACATTTTAGAGCAAGTCACATGACGCCCTCGTTTCGGTTTATTTCACCTATTGTACTCTGTTGACGCCTATTGTCTGATTCTCGAAAGTTAATTTTTCTCATTGCTCCAAAAAAAAAAGCAAAAGGATGAGACCATTCCTTTCCCTGTTAAAGGGGGAAGAACGTACGTGCGCGCGCGTGCCCAGCCAGCAGATTATTAGCCATTCAACGTTTCTGCCCACGTGTTTCTAGCCAGACGCCATTTGTTCCCGCGTAATGACGTAACCAAGATTGTGTGATGATATATCTTAAAGTGTAGTTCTTGGGTGAACCGAAGCCAAACAAGAAATGCCAACAACTCACAGCACCTGTAAATCAATACACGGAGTAAACCCAAATATTCATACTTAGCATTGTTGTTGTTGTTGCTTTAAAGCGTTGTATTTCTCGTGGGGACGAGAACTCCCCGGCCATCTGAGGAACTACGACGCCATTACTGCCGGTATAACACAACGACGCCATCAGTCCGGTTTTTCCTCCAGCGCTGCCTTTTAATGTACGGATTCCTCAGTTATTCAGTTCCTTCCACCGCGCGCGCCTCCGCCCGATGGCATCCCATCCATTTAGCTTGGCAATCCAGAGGGGGTGGGTGCTACAAGGTGACTCTTTGACTGCAGTGCTGTTTAAGGCTACTTTGCCTCGTGAGCATGGCTTTTAGCGCATCTGTATTTTAAGGTGCGACCATCGCCCCTGAAGGGCGTGGCTTCCGTGTGCACCCACGGAAGGCCCTTATTGTGCGATAGAAGAGGAAGTTTCTTCCAACATCTGCCATGTAAATTATTTGACGTAAAAAACAGTATGTCGATATCGTAGAACGGTACATCCCAAACAAGCAAAATTTACTTTGGGAGCAAAAAAAAAGAAAAAAGGGGGGATTAATTTAGTAAAACTTATTTGTATAGCTTTGTCTGAATGATGCGTGAAGGGCTTCCATTTATTTATTAATTACGTATGGGGCTATCCAGTTGCGAAGAAACATCTAATTAGTAGTTTCACTGGATGTAAATAAGGGTACTGTTTATCAGTCACGTGAGGAGCTATCCAGTTGCAAGGATCTTTAGGGCCGGGACATGAATATTAATTATACAAGGATCCGCACAGTTGGACTTTTCTTTATCGGTTTTGTCTTAAGCCATAAACAGACACGGCGCAGTATGCACTTCAGCGTGTTAACGTAGCATTGTTATGCGAGTTCAGCTGGTTTTAATTTGGCTCTCTCACTCTAAAGTAGAAAAATTCTAGGATGATGCAAAACTTTTCGTGGAACCATGGCAATGTCGTTTGCTAGGTGTATTTCCCGAGAGTAAGGCCAGCCCCCCCCACAACCAGTAACTCGTTTAGAAATGTTCTTCTAGCTCAGCCGGTAACTGAACTGTAGATGTCGATATTTTCTCTAACCCTGATTGACTTTGGCGTAGAGATTCCTTCTGTGGCTGTCTGGTTGTTGGTTACAATTATGGCGAAGGTTAAAAGCTAGTAGAAGTCCTGCACCAAGAGAATTTTAAGTAAATCGGACCCCCGTTTCTCCGCTCTGTCACACACGCGCACTCCGTTGTTTCTCTCCTGGTCATAATACCCGACAAAAATCATCCAGTTCTGCGATCGACATCCGGCTTTCCTCGGATGTGTTTTCAATCTATTCAGCAGGTATGCTCGGTGATTAAATTAATTACACGAACAGGTAGACGGGAAATAATTGCGCTATGCGTAGCGAGTTAGAACCATAGATTATCCACGAGCACCTTGTTGAACTAACTTCCCTTGTTTGCAGTATCTTTACGTCTCGTGTGCGATATATATATATATATATTAGGTGCCATTAACAGTCCGTGGCCATATTTGTCTATTAAAAACAAGTATATAAATAGTATCCATCTTTTTCCTCGTTGCTAATTATTAAGGGGGGGGCTTATTTAAAAAAAAATAAAGAAAAGTTTTTTTTTTGTTTTTTGCAGCGTCAGCCTCGCATTCGTTTCGCTTCGGAAAGAATTAGACAGGGGCAAATGTAATCGAGCTGGCTGCTCCGACGACGACCGTCTCTGACGATAGCGGTTGGGCAAAATGTCGTAGAGTGAAGAAACGAACTGAAAAACTGTCGTAATTCCAATATGACTGATTAAAACCCAAGATGATATTTCCGATAGCTACTACCTTCATAACCCCCCCCCTTTTTCAATTTACTCTCTATAGGCAATTGAAGTAGGTGGAGACGGTTAACTGACGGAAGAATCAGGGCCCGAATCAAATTCTCAGTCAGTTTTTTCTTCTGTATTCATCTATTATTTATTATTATTATTATTATATTATTATTAAGGAGAAGCGGGCTCTGATATAGGCTAGGCAAAGCCTAATATTTGTTGGACAAGCGGGAGGATCTTAACGATTATTTGAATTAAATCAGAAAATTTTTTTAAAAAAAAACAAATAGTTTCCATGCCGCAATTAGAAAGCACTCTACATATTACGTCTTTTGGGAAATGCCGAGAGCCTTTATTTACGTACTATAGCAATCACCTTGTCGGGTTGGGGTTCTGGTTCCCAAACTTGGTAAAACCCAGCTACAAAAAAAATGGACTTCTCAGTCACACACCTGCCACCTGTAATTCCTTTAATTCCCTTTTAATCGCCGATAAACGGGAAATGGAAGGTGGCTGTTGTTGTTTGTTTTTTTTTTTACCGATATATGTTCGTTTTAAACGGGAATAGATCTGGTCGTAGCGTGGAATTTAACCGAACTCGATCGAAGTTCGCGACGACGCTATCGATTAGTCGGGGATTCTCCCGGAAGCCTTTTTTTCTTGGGAGGAAAACGTGAGTTTAATTAATTCCGAATCTATTTCACCTACCCTTTTAGCGCCAATGTTAAACTAGTTGTAAGATTTAAGGCACCTGGACCCCCGACACACACACACCCCAGATTTTCAGTAGGTATTTTCGGGTACGTCTGGTAGAATTTCGTATCGTAGCCGCACACTTGGAGAGATCGGAAAATATGGCACTGTGTATGGCAGCACGGGCCACGTGATCTATTGTCCGACTGGTGGAGCAGATGATCGACTGAAGACGTATTTGGCCGTCCACGAATGGCGTCAGAAATTTGATAAGCCTTTGTGGGGTGGTGTTGGGGGGGGGTTAGGTTGGTTCGATCGTTGATGTTGGGTAGGTGTTGTAGCAATGTGCGGGCATCGAGGCTCGAGTCATGCTACCCTGCGTCGTGGCGCCTCGACTCGGTTCGTGCGGAGGCGACGAGCAGTCGGACACGAGGATGCCAGTCTTGTCCTCAGCTCCGTGATTCGAGATCGAGAGAGAGAGAGGGGTTTTCTCGTGTGTAAACTGACCATTTTAAAGGTACGACGAGATTTGAGCCTCCGTTCTTCAACAAACCAGGCTGGGATAGATTTGCCGTCGCAAACAGATCACGTGCTGAAATTGACAAAATACCCGGAAGTACATCTATTACTAGTGCGCCTCGAACGAGAACTGATCGGTGTGACGCCCGAGAGCTTTGCTTGATATTTATCATTGAGAATCGTCATCGGGGGGGGCCCGAGAGGAAAATTATTTACCTCGTCACCCAGAAGGCGACATCCGAGAAGATGAGATTCTAAGTCGATTCTTATAAAGTAGTAAATGCGTCCCATTTCAGATTCCCGAAATCTACACAGCTGGTCGCGATTTGATGAATTTTGGAAGCTGTAGTTAAATGGCGCAGTCTGACTCCCATCCCACCTTTGAATCGGTATCTCTACGTACGTAGTACTAATACTGCTATTTTAAAAAAAAATAACTGCTCGAAGCACAAAATCCTGTACCTGCGTAAAGCTTTCGGAGTTTGTTCTGTACACTTCTGAAAAGGTACCACCCATCCGTCAAAGGAAGTCCGCTGACGAACCAATTTTCTGAAATTTAAGAAGAAGAAAAAAGTTTCCCCTTTAAAAAACTCTATATTATTTTGCTTTAAAAACGAACAAAACAATGATTAATTTAATTTTCTTTTCCCATTGTAATTTCTAAGGCTCCCTTTTTGAAATCAACACCACCGAGCGCGCCATCGACAGTTCTGGATCGCTTCCGTGATCCAGGATAGACCAGGGATAGAAGGAATACTTGGCGAGTGGGCCCCCCCCATAAAGTTACTACAGTTAAAACAAACCCGAAGGAGCGATTACATCTTTGAAAAATGTATCTGAATTCCAAAAAAAAAAAAAAAATGCTACAATTTGATGATCGTAGGCGAGTGGTTCGAAAATTCCGCTTTCTTACGGTAACTGTGTTCAATAATATTAATGATAGTCGATAGATCCTGTTGGCGAGACTTTCGCGTGTCGGTCTAAGACGTGGTAGCTCGGAGCAGGAAAACTGATGTAGATGCTACCGGTCTCCGTATTCACGTTCTCATCTGGAGACTTTCGCGTGTAGCTCGGAGCAGAAAACTGATGTAGATGCTACCGGTCTCAGTATTCACGTTCTCATCTGGGAAAGGGGACATCACCAACCCCCCCCCTCGGTTCTGTTTACGCCGATCGCCCAACGGTAGAAAATAAGACAGAGCACGGACCGTCGGTGGACGGGTCGTTAACTTCTACCAGAAGCAGACACCGGAATGACGATCCCTTGTTGTAAAATTGGCTTCACTGTAAATATCAAAACGAGGCGTGGCGGCCCGCCAGGGGAAGATGCTGTCCGCAGCGGTAGTTTCTCGGGTTGGGCCGAACTCACCTTCTGATTTGTACTTGGGTACACATGAGGGGGCGGGGGCGGCTGAGGAACGGTGATTGATGTAAATCCGAGAAAAACGATGGGCAAGAAAACCAGCTGAATCCAAAAGATAACCGTAGTGTGGCGTTTGCACGGCACTGAACGTCGTGCGAGGCCGAGGGGTGATGAAGGAGACCAGTATCTTGGAAAGTCGCATAACTGATGCATGGTGTTTCCTATCACCCTTTCCACCGAGAAGTCCCCGACTCGTCGCTATTCATTAAAACGAGTAGATATTTTATAAAAATTTGTTTGTTTGTTGTTTGTTTTTTTAGAAAAAAAAAAGCACAAAATTTGGATGAATTGTGGAATAATAGAAATGTTACGAACTGTAAACAGAGTTTGATATTCTCCGTTATTATTCATTGAATGTTAAGAGCTTATCGACCATTTTAAACTCTGTTAGAATATTAGATGTAACCTAAAACTGCACAATATACAATTGTAAGTATTTAGAAATGCATAACTCTTTTTGCATATCGGGAAAAAAGGTCTTACAATTGTTTGTTTTACTGATATATAATTTCTAATGTACAGGTTTTTCTAAGTCGTTTTGTATTAAATTCGACTATTTGAAGTATTATTTCTCCTTACCCAAGTGAATGCTGCACAGTTTGATGAAGACAAATGATTTTCTTCGGACAATAAAGCGACTTTAAACGACTTTTTTTTACAAATTTATTTAGTATTTTAGTTAAGTTGGATGGCGACTTTTCCTTAACAGAACTGGACGAAAATTCCTGATATTAGTGGATTTCTAAATTAAAACCCTTTATGTAGAAAGTAATATTGTAGATATATATATATATCGTCCACCCCTGTAAAGAACCTGTCTGCAGCTAGACCTTCTCCATTTCCAATCGATTACGTTTATTGCGATTGATTCTTGTTCAGATATGTTACATATACTGGGAAATAAACTATGGATCACGTTCATCAACGAGTAGATTGTGTGGATCTTTTGTTTTGATTGTTACAACGACGTACATTTCGGAAATAAAAATTATTAAGACGGGGTGGATGCGACCTGCTAAGGCGGGGTCGAGTGGACACGGTCTAGCCGCTTTGATAGCAGGCACAACCGCTGCCGTAACAGTTCTAGATCGTTGCTACAAGCCCCGTAGGAATCTAGTGTTCTTCTAGACTTGGGGGTTGTTCGCCTACTCTATCACCAGGGCGACCCCTAGTGGGGAGATGGTAGGGACGTTCCCGGAGCTGGAGCGAGCCATATCCGCTGACCTCCCCTTGCGGTCGGTGCTCTCAATTCTTAATTCCAACACGACCTTACGATAAGCCGTTTCTTGGGAAAAGGCTAATTCTTAAAGTCCTTTAGCCTCGCCATTTCTCTCTTTTTCGGAGAAAAAAATCTGCATTCATTAAATTTCTAATTTTTTTAAAATTGTTTTAATCGAGTTCGGAACAACGTGTTTATGAATGATGAAGGGGAGAGAGAGAAGGCTTGAATTTATACAAGGAACACACAAACTTCTTCCGGTCTGAGACAACCGGGAAATGCTGACGCTAACAGCACCGGAATGTGGCGAATATCGTTAACGGACACGGTAAAAGACGACTTTACATCGTAACTTCTGGCACCGCTAAACGGGTAATTACCGCCATCCGAGACATTCTAAGAGAGCTCCGGACACAGATGATCGGCGTCGGTACCGCTGTTAACATGGTATTGATGGCCATTCGTTCTAGTCGTCTTTCATTTAACACGATAATAATAATAATAGATTTATAGTTATCGTCACCACGGCAACACCCTGACTTCTCTGGTTCCCCCCCACCACCACCAACCGAAAGCTGTTGTCATCTTCACCTGGCTTGCAGCAGTGAGTCGACTGACCTCGGCGTCGCGGTACGCCAGTGATCGATTCTTTATCGAACCCTCACGCTGGGAAACTCATCGAGTACGGGCCGGGCCGGCGCGACAATCGACAATCGTTGCGCGTACAGACGGCGCGGGGATTCCCCTCTCACCGCCACAACAGAATACACATGACGGACGCAAGCAATTCAGTTCAATGGTTGCCGATAATTACAAGGGAGTGTTTACTGCTTGAAGATAGAGTGGGTGCTCCTTAAAGAAGCCCGTAAAACGATTGACGATGGAGGTTTCGCCTTCCATAGCAGGTGGAGGGATCTTTTTTGGGGGGGGGTGGTGGTGTGGTGTAGTTGTTATGGCCTGTTTGTTAAGTTTGCAAGTGTGTGAAGGGATCTTAGCCGAGGTGGTCCAGTGGTAGGCTGCGGGCCCGACCGACTTGGAATTTATGTCTAGGGAGGGAGGGGGTACTTCCCATGCAGAAGGGAAAGGTGTGTGTGTGTGTGTGTGGTATCAGCCTCGATGACCGAATCAGTTACCTGAGTACGGTTAGGGGCTCTCAAGCCGAGATAAGGGTGTAAACCAATCGAGAGTTACCCGGAAAACCCTGAAATTTTCATTCCTAGACGTAGGAAGAAATCGTACTACCCAGGAAAAAACACAAAAACACAATGGCTGGTGAAGAATCCGCCAGGCCGGGGAGGTACAGCAGAACTCGTTCGATTAAAGGGATTCTTCGACCCTTGAAACAAGAAAACAAGTCTATCTCTCAATACCTCGTCATTTTCGCGTATTGCTGTATTCCTACAGCTGTTGCCCTCTACTTCCCCTCCCGGTCTCGTCATTCCCCATGCAGTCGGCTTCTTCTAATATATATATTTGGCCCTATTTTATTCCCTCGAGTAATGATTGCTGTCATAGCTCTCAATGCTTTCCGCACTCGCCCTACCGATCCTTTCCCGTTCCTCCCCCAACCACTATTACAACAAGAAAATGCCAAAAAGCCAAACCTGCCGAGTTCTCTATGGTTACGGGGATATTTGGGACCGCCCCTCAGCTGGACAAACGTTTGAACGCCTAACTGAATTTCAATCTAACCCAAGTGATCGCCACAATAAAACTACACGATCTGGCTGTTTGCACCAAACTAAATAATTTCAAGTTGTCGTCACATTTAAAATACAAGATGGAATAAGACCTTATACCTGGGAAAATAATTTACAGTAGTCGTCACAATTAGAACTAAAGGCTTAAATCAGGAAGTAGATGATTTACACTGGTCGTCATAACAGAACTACACGGTAAAATCATGTTTTACACCGATGTAGATATTCTACTCATGACGTCACGGTAAAATTACTCGGTAAACTTAGTTTTAGATTATTTACTGCGGCCGACATAATTTAACTACTAGGTGAGCACTAACGAGCTTGGTATCAAAACTAATTTACATTGGCCTTTATAATACAAAGAAACCTTTAATATAGCGATCGTGATAATAAAACCACACTGTAAAATTAGTCTGAATATCAACCTACTTAACTATATCAGATGATGTTCACTGTAAGTTATAAGCCAATTAAATATTAGTATTAAATAACAGAACTAAGAGTACGAACCAATTCTGTATACAAATACAAAGAAATCGCGAAGAATATCTTTTTCTATTTGATCAAAAATCTAGTTTATTTGCTACAAAATAAATGTGGGCACCCATTATGACCTTATAATGTCGTTCTGCAAGGAAAGGAAGTGCCTGTTATTTTGAACCTTGTTTGTTGACCCTTTTCCAAGTTCTTTCTACACAGAACGTTGCTTTGCCTTCCTCTTCCGTTTAAAAATCGCAAACTTCGTGGTTTGTTCTATTTTTTTTTTTTTTTATTTTGCCTTTTGTTGGTGCCCATTAGCCAACAAACCCTGCCCATCAACTTGGTTCTTGGATAGGCCTCATAACTGACTCGGCTCCATTTCCGTTTCTCAAAACGATCCGCCATGTTCGATACGCGAACTCTGTCCTTTCTAGTCGAATGACCGTTCTTTCCGCTGATCGCTAAGCAACCTGTGACAGGTCGTCGTCTAGAAATGCATACCTAGAACGTTTCTTTTCAAACAGATAGGTGATAAATTGCTGGTCATGAAAGACGTAACTCATCGAACCAAACTTTGCGTAACCTAGTCCAGTTCTTCTGATTTCCTGATTGGAATGTCCTTTTGTTTTGAGGGATACAGGATAAATGAATTCCTATTCACAGTCTAGATTTCGCTGGTGCAAGAAGTTGTCTCTTGAAGGATTTCTAAGTTAAGAGTCTTGTTTTTCTTTGCATTAATACCCCAAACATCCAGTATATCCATTTTTTTTTTTTTGGAGTTCCTCTTTGCTGTTACAACCAAAACTGTATCCTCTGCATAGCATAAGAATGGGACAAATACATGCCTTTAATTTCTAATTCCATATATATTTTTTTTCAATCTAAAGTCAATGGAGTTTTTTTGTAGAAAAACACAACTGCTAACAATTTTGGTGAAATACCTTCTGGTCGTCTATCCATTTGAATAGTCGTATTGATGTCATTACCTAACGCGATATTTGCTTCAGCAGGGTACTCTTAAGAGAGGCTGGTGTGGAAAATCTTCCATTACTTTCGGATCTCTCTCAGCGATCTATTCAAAACAAATAAAAGCTAAAGCGATAGATTCTTTCTTTCTTTATCGTTTTCCAAACGATGTATGTAATCAACAGTAGAGCGTTCTATTTCAAGCCTTGCTCGCATTTAATATTTGTGCGTTCCAGACGATTTTGGAGCACCTTTGTATGTATGGTTAGAAAGCTGGTTGGTCTGTAGGTTCCCAGATACATTCAACAAATTAATTAAGATTTAGGTACTATATCAGATTTGTTCCAAGGGTTTTGAACATCTTTCAAAATCTCTAAATACTTTGTAAAATATTTCCGTAAACATTTAAAGGCGCACATCCTCAGCGAGCTTCAAAAATGCCACTCTTCCTGTTTCTTTGAGAATCCGACCTCGAGGCTGCTTCCGGTTCTCCTTCCATCTCACTTCTTCGTTGTCTACAATTTCTCAACTGATCTGCATGGCGACAGTGATGCAAGTTTCTGCAGATCTCAACTCTCTCTTTTTCTATCCGACACATACACCGTGCGCTTTTAGGATTGACAGGACTTTCATCTGAGCTCTCCTAAACTTTCTTATCCATCTGATTATTTATTCAATTGGAGACTGTTTCTTCTTTTACCAGAGCAAATGTGCTTTCTAATGTTGAACTGCTATCCTTTTCGCAGTAGAAGATTCCATATTTAAAAAAAAAAAGAAAAAAGAATTGCATGAGGGGCCTCAGCTGGTCTCGAACTAGTAACTTTAGTTAGTAACAACTAGTAAGGTGATGGAAAATGCTCGAATTAATCCTTACTTTCTATAACCCCCCCCCGCATCATCAGTAACTTTCCTTTCTTATCTTGTTACCTCTCTTTGTTTGACAGAGCACCACAATGCACTCTGACCGGATCTGCTGCCTCTTATTCTAATTACATCGACACGCGCGCCTTAAAATCGAATTGTCAGGTGAAACGCTGAACAGCCCAGAAACAAGAGAGCGCTTACAGGTCCGGTAACTATTTGCTTCGCCAGGAAAACCTTAGGAAAAAATACATTCCATTACGAAAAAAAAAAATCGAAGTCATTTTTTAATTTCAGTTATTATAGTAATGGACTGAAGCCATTATTAGACGGAAACGAGGATCATCCGGAAACATCTAACTGGAAAAATCTTTTGCAATTCGGTTGCTTCTTTAAGGGGGCATTTCAAATTATTTATTATTATTATTATTATTATATTATTATTATTGTTGTTGTTGTTATTTATAGATATTTTCTTTAAAACACGGATACTTAATTTTATCGTAAACCAACACCAGCCTTCTATCCCCATCCATACCTCTCTCTCTCTCTCTCTCCTCACGTCATCTCTTTCCGAACTGACGCCATGTCATATCTCTCTCTACTGACGCCATCTCTTTCTGTGTGAACTGACCCCATGTCATATCTCTCTCTACTGACGCCATCTCTTTCTGTGTGAACTGACCCCATGTCATATCTCTCTCTACTGACGCCATCTCTTTCTGTGTGAACTGACCCCATGTCATATCTCTCTCTACTGACGCCATCTCTTTCTGTGTGAACTGACCCATGTCATATCTCTCTCTACTGACTGACGCATCTCTTTCTGTGTGAACTGACCCCATGTCATCTCTCTCTCTACTGACGCCATCTCTTTCTGTGTGAACTGACCCCATGTCATCTCTCTCTCTCTACTGACGCCATCTCTTTCTGTGTGAACTGACCCCATGTCATATCTCTCTCTACTGACGCCATCTCTTTCTGTGTGAACTGACGCCATGTCATATCTCTCTCTACTGACGCCATCTCTTTCTGTGTGAACTGACCCATGTCATATCTCTCTCTACTGACGCCATCTCTTTCTGTGTGAACTGACCCCATGTCATATCTCTCTCTACTGACGCCATCTCTTTCTGTGTGAACTGACCCCATGTCATATCTCTCTCTACTGACGCCATCTCTTTCTGTGTGAACTGACCCCATGTCATATCTCTCTCTACTGACGCCATCTCTTTCTGTGTGAACTGACCCATGTCATATCTCTCTCTACTGACGCCATCTCTTTCTGTGTGAACTGACCCCATGTCATCTCTCTCTCTCTACTGACGCCATCTCTTTCTGTGTGAACTGACCCCATGTTATCTCTCTCTCTCTACTGACGCCATCTCTTTCTGTGTGAACTGACGCCATGTCATATCTCTCTCTACTGACGCCATCTCTTTCTGTGTGAACTGACCCCATGTCATATCTCTCTCTACTGACGCCATCTCTTTCTGTGTGAACTGACACCATGTCATCTCTCTCTCTCTACTGACGCCATCTCTTTCTGTGTGAACTGACGCCATGTCATCTCTCTCTCCACTGACGCCATCTCTTTCTGTGTGAACTGACGCCATGTCATCTCTCCCTCTACTGACGCCATCTCTTTCTGTGTGAACTGACGCCATGTCATCTCATCTCATCTCATCTCTCTCTAAATAAAACCCTACGTAGTCTGCTAGAATAACTTAGGAGAATAAGGGAACAAAAATAGACAAATACCTTGAGTTCGTAGTCAAGAACAGTTTCCCCAAAAAGCTTTCAAAGACATTACATTGCTCAATTTCGATTTTCTTCTTGATCATCTATACTGGACCACGTATAATGGGTTTTGCGAATCAGACCTCATCAGGCTTATTGGTTGTGTGCAAATTAGAAATTGGTAGAGCGAAACGGAGGCGGTAGATTAGATATTTCTCGGACTGCGACTAAACTCTGAAAAGAAATTAAAAAGGAGAGAGAGAGAGAAAAAATAGAGAATCGCGAGCAGCAGATGGAATTTTAGCCGCGAAAGTCTCTTTCTAAAAAAAATCCATTTCGTTCGGACTGCGAAACATTGGCAACATTTTCCACCGGCAATGTATTTACTGTTATTCCGCCGTTTCTGTTTTTCCTTTTTTCTCAGTTGACATTCCCGTTCTACGACATTTCAGTAATAGTTTTTTTTTTTTTTTTAAAAAATCTCTAAAATTCTGATTTGAAAACCCATCGATAAGCTTAGATAAATGGTTTCCGGTTTTCTAATCGATCAGCATCCACCAGCGTTTGCTTTGAGAACTGTTATTACCGATAACACGAAACTTGGCGGGAATAAGTTAATTGTCGTCTGTTACTCTCGTCGTCGCAAGTTCTCTGTATAACTGACGCATTCACGAACACATCTCCCTCCTCCTCTCCCCTTTTTTTTTAATATGAGCAATGGCTGCTGAAGACGGCTTAGCCCTGACGGTTACAAAAACGCGAAGATGCTCAAATTCACGCGATTCGGTTCTTTAGGACGCGCGCGCACTGCCATTGACTTTGCAGACCGGTTACCAGTAATGGCCGCCCATCCCAGCCCCATAATAACCAAGTATGGCGTCCATGTATTGGCGCATGCGTAAGTTTGGTTAGCGGGTAAGGTCCCAAGGGCTCGGAATGAACCCGAAAAGAAAGGAAACTACGAGACCTATTAGTTTCTTTCCTCAAATAAAAATGTCCATTTTATTGGAAATTTTTCTTTTTTTTTTTTTTTTTTTTCCGGGTCGTCTGCGGCTTACAGGAAGTTTCTTATTTTACGGTGGATGCCAGTTACAGTCCGGGAGCCGCCCCACCATCCGATCATCACCACCTCTTCGCACCCCTGCAAGATGGCCCTTCGGGGGTCGATGATTCCCCGGTGATCACGAGGTCCAGCGGCCGGAATCGCTGGCGGGTATGTCAGCTTTAAGAGCGAGAGATTCGTCCCAGTTCTGTCGGGCCCAGCCCAGCGGCAGGAACCAACCAGAGAAGCAGTCGCAAATGCCGACGGCCGGCTTAACTCGGCCACCCATCCATTCCGCCATTTGTTCCACGCGTATCTGCGCTCACCGTTGGCTATCGCTTCATCTTCTGGAACACCGGCGCCCCCTGATGTCGGCCGACCGAACGAAGCACCACGGGGAAATCGAAGAACCACGACGCGAACTCCACCAAACTAAAATAGCGCATAAGCCCACCTCAGCCGACACTATACAGAAGCATTTTTTTTATTTATTTTTATCGAATTGTCAGTAACTCTGTATAATACCCTTATCCGCCATACGCCCAGTGCGTGATTGCAGTAGATTAACAGCTCGCATACCTTTCAAAGATAACGCCCGGGTCCATAACATTTGGCATTTATACCGCGCGAACCTCTCGAGCTCGAATATTTCCATGTCCGCGACTGCAGTTCCGCAGTCGTGGCGTCCGTCCCATTCGGCAGCTCAATAGACATCGATAACACGATAATGGAAATACTGTCTTTTCGCACGCCATTATTCCGAAAAACCGCCGAGTCACGGCCGACATCGTTCACGGTCAGCTGACTTCTTTGTCAAATTGTGTGAAAAACGTGTATAAGCCGCAGATGGACGATGCCTAATTGCCGTGGGATTTTTTTAAAAATAAATAAATAAATAAATAAATAGTAATAATAATAACGTGGCCATCGAAAGAGAATTGGCTTCGCGCTTCAATTTCCGCACAGACCCCCCCCAGACTTGCGAGAACGAGTCAGATTAACTTGGTAGTTTGTCATCCGGTTATTCGGTCCGTCCATGTTCCACCGATAGATAGCCCAGAACCCGGTTTACGACGAGACGTTAACGGCTTCCGTTAGTATTCTTCATCTCGTCTACTCGAGTTGTTAACTTAGCCCGGTGTCAGCAGCTTCTCGGTCGTGTTTTTTTGGGGGGGGGATGGGGGAGGAAATGACTTTCTACTTAACTGACTACTGCGTCGTGCCATCCTTGACCGGAAGGCTGAGAGCGAGCAAAGAGGCTTAGGATCCGTCCAGACTGAACGGGAAGGTTTCGCACCAGGTGGCGTTCGCTGTGGTGTTCGCTCGGCCAATCAAATTCTCTAACTTCTCGATCTTGACCGGCGCCCATTCCCTGTTCCTCTTTTAAATGCGTCCATATTTATCGCCGATGAATCCACCCCCCATCGATCCTCGTCGTCTTTCACGCCAGAATCATTACCTCTCTCCATCTCTTTCTCTCCCCCCCCCGCCCGCCGCCGCCGACGACGAGAGGAAGTCGCCGATTGGTCGAGACGGATTTCCTCCCGTCTCGGTCTCTGAAAAAATCCGGCAGGTGTCGTCTCCGCCGCTATTCTCAAGATCCCTGCCGACCGACATTCCCAACCGAACTCTGCAACTCCTGAGCCGGCGGCTACTTCGCTATCGCGCGATTCACCGTCAATTCTGGGAGTTTCTCTCGTCCCATATTTCCGGCTGTAGCCTCGTTCGCTACGCCAACTCGCGTGACACGTGGGCAATGGACGGCACGGGACTAATGGCGCGGGGAACTTCTCTTTCGATTCTCTCTCGCCTGCGTCGGATCATAATTTGGCTCTGATACCCGACCTAACGCGTAATCACGCCACCACTTAGTTACATCGTCAGTGTATTTGGATACAAGTATATACGGGTCGTTTGGAAATTGTTAACCCTTTCCAGCCGAAAGCCGCCACACACACACACACTTTCTGGAAATTTTCTAGGTTTTCTCTTTTAGGTATTTAAAAGAAAAAAAAAAAAATGCACCCAAAGGTCCAGCAGCAACAACAGGATGGGAGAGGCTGATACCTTTGTTCAACAGAATCGCCGCGGGGCCGTCGTAGTAAGCGACAGCCGGCTGCTTCTGGTCCTCAGCGATATTTATAATTTCGCAATTATATTCTTCCTGTTCTAATCATCCGGGTCCTAATGCATTATGCATGACATGAATAATTCATCGGGTGATTATCTTGGAAAATGAATAAAGCGGATGGTCTAATGAATGGAAGGAAGGAAAAAAACCCAGTAAATATATGCGTGTAAACGCGGCGTATTTTTGTGGAAACAATGCTGGTCGCCGGGTACCGGTTGGGGTAACCGCTCGTCATCGATCGATCGATCGTTCGATCTAGGGTGGGGGGGCGGCAGCGGCTAATGAACGCGTGGCTCGTTGCCCTAGAAAGAGACGAAGGGCCCCTTCATTGTAACCTGGTGTGAGGTGGACGGAAGCCAGCTAGCGGCCTCTCCCCCCGTCACACGCTTCAGCTGCCCGTCCCGGAATACATTCCTCTGGCCCATTAGCCAACTGGTTAACTGTTGTTGTTTATTTTTTCTCCCCATCCTCCTCCTCCTCTCTGTCGGCGCAAGTCAGCTGAACGGACCCTTTTTTCCGGTTCTCTCCTCGCCTCGCGCCCGGCTGCCTTCGTGCGGGGGCGTCGGGTGATGATGAGACGACCGGCGCGGACGGATTAACTCCAACTGGCACACCGGTAAAACCGGGTCACGCGCGAAGCAGACCGGCCCCGGTGACGAGAGTCGGTCGGTTCGTCGGAGACGTGGACTCGGGACCCGGATAGTTTGAGGTGCGAAGGGGTCATCTTATTTTTTTTTTAATCAGAATTTCGTGAAATGTAGCTTCGCTACCGCATGCAATTTTTAACCCTTTACCACTTGGACTGGCCGTTTGAAAAGTTCTCACTTCTCTCTACCTAGTAGCTAACGTGTTTTCAGTATCTTCGTCATCCCATGCCAGCTGCTTCGCTGTTTCAAAATGGAGGCACATGAATGAATGAATATACACTACCTGACAAAAATTTTGATAATTCAAATATGGGGATGGAAAACAACCAATTTATTTCTTGCTATAATATAGTTAATGCAAAATTCACTACAGTGATGTAAAAACAAAGAGAAAAACTTGCACAAATTTCATATACGTTTAATGAAATAAAGGTATAAGTCAGTCTCCCCCTCTCTATGTAATAACGTCATATCTCTCTCTATGTAATAACGTCATATCTCTCTCTCTATGTAATAACGTCATATCTCTCTCTCTATGTAATAACGTCATATCTCTCTCTCTATGTAATAACGTCATATCTCTCTCTCTATGTAATAACGTCATATCTCTCTCTCTATGTAATAACGTCATATCTTTCTCTCTATCTCTCTCATACAGACAAACAGACAGACAGCTCTGATAACAGCTTTGTTAAAAATATCTAGGAGATTTCCAGAACAAACTCCTATTTCTGTTCCGTAATATCATTAAATGAGAAATCAGTGGGTAAGATTATAGCACTTGTCACAGAGAATTAGTTGAAAAGCAGATGTCTCTCAATCTCAGAACTCACAACGGTTGAAGGTCACGCTTATTAAAAACACTTTCTGCTGTCAGGATGGCAGAATAAAAGCAAATTGATCTTTAAGTGCGATCTGTTATTTGTTCTTTTAACTCAGGTGTGTCTTTCTCGAAGATAAATTGTCAGGAAACTTTGAATTTCTAAAAAAAGTTCAAAGGGCGCCAGGTGACTGGGGGCGCCACACGTAGAAAAAGCACAGGGAGAAGGGGAGTAACCTCAAAAGAAGAAAACAAATATCTTACGCCGTTGAACAAAAGAAATAGGAGACTTACAGCCCCAGAAATTACAGGAAAGGTGAATAGCACAAAAGAAAATCTGGGTGGTCTCCAGAAATGGTTTTTACCTATTGAACTCCTATTGGGGGGGAGAGGAACTCAACAAAGGCGTCAAGAAAATGGTGCAACAACACGTTTGGCAATACCTGCGGAGTTTCAGGAAGGAACAACGGGTAAAAGCAAGGCAGCAACGTCAAACTCCGGCAAGTCACTCGGTTTCTTCGGAACTTTGAAATCTGCTGTGAGCGTAAAAGGGGGTGGTGGTCGTGGTGGCATTTTGATAAAACAAGGGTTTACTGACTTTTACATCCACCACGTAATGGCGAGAAACAAATTGGCCAGGTTAGACTTTTTAAATAACTGTCTCCATATTTGGGCTCGCTTCCAAAAAGAGATCTATTAATAAGAACGGGGCTCTGTTGTTGAAGCATTCTCTCCGGGCATAGTTTGCCGTTTGAAATTTCCCCCTCAAAAAAGCAACATATAATAATAATATAATAATAAATAATAATAATAATAATAATAATAATAATAATAGAAAATAATAATAATAATACAACCAGGGACAAAAGAATTACCAAGGACATACAGGAAGGAACAATCTTTGCGGATAACAATGTAACAGTGAGAAGGGAGTAGCGCGAGAGATATCGGGAATGGTGGTGGGAGGGATCTGCGATAGAAGACGCTCAGATGAAAGAGAGGATAATGAAAGAGAGAGAGAGAGAGAGAGAGAGGGAGGGAGGGAGGGGGATGAAGAGACAGACAGCTCGGTTTTCACGTTACGGCGCCAATGCGCATCAATGCAAAAGTCATCGCAGACCTTTATCTCTCCATCTCTGGTCCACGCCTTCCCTTCTGTTTCATTTTTATTTCCATCAGTATAAAAACACCGTGGTATCTATCCGCCTGCGCAGCCTCGGCCAAATTGCGGTATTCCGTTTACGTAAGTCGTACGTGTGATTCTAGTCTCGCCGTCTTCGAGAACTCCAAGCGCCATTTTCTCATCGCTTTTGTTAATTAAAAAACACAAACAGGACGGCGGCGACGGAATCCGGAATTTGAAATGAAAAGAAAAGAAAAGGATCCGCTTATTTAAGATATAGTTGTATCGAGGTGAACACGATTTTTTAAAAATGTTTCTTAACTGATACTTTTAATTCGATTTCTTCTACGCCCGAAGGCGTAACTGTGTTTCTAAACTCTGCTTGGCTTTCCGATTGCGCGACTTCTTATTGAACGAAGTCGAGCGGTCGGTCTGCTGGACTGAGATCGAATCCCTTCGATTCAGGCGCTACCTCTTAACCAGTCAAACGCATTGGTTTTTCTTCCCATTTCTGAAAAAAAAAGCAAAGGATTCCAGAAGAGACCTTTGCCCCGAATCTTCCATGGCGCGACCCCTCCGCAACCAAACGGTCGAACTGAAAACCACCTTATGCCTGCTTCTTTTTTGGTCGCCTTAACCAAAACATCGCTCTTCATGGTGTGTTTTGAATTTCTTCCTGCTCATTTTGTCCATCTTCGCTTGGGAATTAAAAAAAAAAGAAGAAGAAGACGATATTACTGAAATCCGTGAAGGAATTCTTGAGCCCAAATATGGCTGTATATTTAGGAAATGCACACTCCCTTGTGTGAATGGTCAACGATGATGTCTCTGCTTATACTTAGTCCTCGTCTGTTCGCCATGATTTCCCTCGATGTCACTCCAGCCTCGCTCTTTTCAACAAATCCAGAACATACAGCAATAAAAACAAAAATTCTCCACATCCCAGTGGTTTCCCACCACCCCCCACCCCACCCCATTCATCTTACGCAAAAGTCAGCTTTAAATTCGAAAAAGGGGGGTCCGATGAATTCCAGCCAATACGACTTTTCGGGTACACGACGGGTAACCAATGCAGGAAAGTATTGCCCATTTTAGAAGGTATTGGCGTTAGCTCGGTGGTACCGGCGGCCGCCATCGGGGTGGTGCTGAAGAACATATCGATTATTCTACCAGGATATTTTCCATCGGTTTGTACTAAAGCGCATACCACCACCAATACAAAGCGCCGAGATACAGAGACTACAAACTGGTATCAGCACCCAACTGCAGATGTGGCTGGAATAATCGATTTCATTAGAGTATAGAATGCCGAGACTGATCGCACCAGGCTCGGCATAAACGGCCGATCTCTGCCGTCACCGTAGAAAGATGCTTTTGATAACTTGATCGAGTTGTTTGTGGCAAATGTCTATTAGGAGCAACAAAGGAGAAATAGTAGGAAACGAAGCACAAATATTCAACAGTTCGCTTTCAGAACTTTTAAATTTCGTAAAAAATGTTTATCAAATTCGTCTGGATTCTTCTCCCCCCCCTCCTCTCCTCCACACGACAAACAAAGGGCTTTTACAAGCAAAGAACTGAAGCTTCAGCAGCCTTTTATGTCCATTCAGAATCGAAAACTTTCGCCTAACCTGGTAACACTCTCCAGATGAGGGGTTGGAAGCCGTACAACAAAGCTGACTCACGATATGAGAAAGCATCTGAAGGGAAAGCTATGCAATACAGTATTTCATTATTACACGTAGTCAACGGGTTTTGTATGCACGTTTCAAGTAATAAATAATAAGAAGAAACCAATAGAGGATTCGGTTCAATGCGCTAACTTGTGTGTGCATTCGGTTCCTTTGTCGTGCCACCGGGCTCGGTTTTGGCCCCTCCCTTGTTCTCGGCTTACGTAAATAATATTAACGGCGTGGTAGACAGATACCAAAGTTCACGCTAGTTAAAGCTGGAAGGAAGGAAGGAAGGGGAAAAACAAACAAAGTCTACATGAATCTGAATAATTTATTAGATTTGCCATTAAAGAAGAAAGCGTGGTTTCATCTTTAAGACGCCAAGGTATTCAAGAAGAAGAGAAATACCATTATTATACGGGAAAGTCATATAGCTTAGAACTAGAGCTATAGAACGGGATCCTGGGGTTGCTATTAACAAGAACCCTGAATGCAAAAGTATTCGGGGTTTGTGTCAGATATTTTAGAAATAATCGAGGGTTCTGAGACTGAAGGGACAAATCCTTTTGGTTATTCGCGGTTAGAAATAGTACGAGGAAACTATAAATCAACTAAGGCTTTTGACGTTCGTAGGAATGGAATTGCTGGTGTATGGAATCAATGAATCGCCAGATAGTGCAAGCGAACTTCGGGATGAAGGAGGGGAAACCGAAGCTAAGTTGTTACAGTACCAGTACCACTGTCCCGGTCTCGGTCCCACCAAGCCATAATGGCGTCTTGTCTCTTCGTAGCAACTTAGGCAAGAAAACTTACCCCTGGTCCCGCTATAGCAGCAGCCGCAACCGCAGGTAAACTAGGAACCGGGGAGAGTCTTCCCGGGTCGTTCGTTTCCGGTCCTCCAAG
>JACATO010001370.1:0-192500 GCA_018389105.1 Nautilus pompilius | reverse complement strand
GAGAGAAGAAAAAGTGAGAGATGCTAATGTCAGTACAAGAGAGAGAGATGATGTGTCAGTACAGAAAGAGAGAGAGAAAGAAGTGAGAGATGCTAATGTCATTACAGAGAGAGAGATGATGATGTCAGTACAGAAAGAGAGAGAGAAAGAGTGAGAGATGCTAATGTCAGTACAGAAAGAGAGATGATGATGTCAGTACAGAGAGAGAGATGATGATGTCAGTACAGAAAGAGCGAGAGAAAGAGTGAGAGAGATTTGCTAATGTACAGAAAGAGTACAGAAAGAGAGATGATGATGTCAGTACAGAAAGAGAGAGGAGAGAAAGAGTTGAGAGAGAGATGCTAATGTCAGTACAGAAAGAGAGATGATGATGTCAGTACAGAGAGAAGGAGAGAGAGAGAAAGAGTGAGAGATGCCTAATGTCAGTACAGAAAGAGAGATGATGATGTCAGTACAGAGAAGAGAGAGAGAAAGAGTGAGAGATGCTAATGTCAGTACAGAGAGAGAGATGATGATGTCAGTACAGAAAGAGAGAGAGAGAAAGAGTGAGAGATGAGAGAAAGAGAGAGAGATGCTAATGTCAGTACAGAGAAGAGAGAAAAAGTGAGAGATGCTAATGTCAGTACAGAGAGAGAGATGATGATGTCAGAGTACAGAGAGAGAGAGGAGAAAGAGTGAGAGATGCTAATGTCAGTACAGAGAAGAGAGAGAGATGATGATTGTCAGTACAGAGAGAGAGAGAGAGAAAGAGTGAGAGAAGAGAGATGCTAATGTCAGTACAGAGAGAGAGATGATGATGTCAGTACAGAAAGAGAGAGAGAAAGAGTGAGAGATGCTAATGTCAGTACAGAGAGAGAGATGATGATGTCAGTACAGAAAGAGAGAGAGAAAGAGTGAGAGATGCTAATGTCAGTACAGAAGAGAGATGATGATGTCAGTACAGAGAGAGAGAGAGAAGAGTGAGAGATGCTAATGTCAGTACAGAAAGAGAGATGATGATGTCAGTACAGAGAGAGAGAGAGAGGGGGAGAGAGAGGAGAGAGAGAGAGGATGGATGAGAGACAGAGGAGAGAGAGAAAGAGATGATGATTCAGTCGAGAGAGAGAGAGAGATGATGATGTCAGTAGAGAGAGAGAGATGATGACAAGACAGATGACATGACGTCAGTCCACACAGAGAGAGATATGACGAGAGTACAGAGAGAAAGTGAGAGAGATGGAGAGAGAGAGAGAAACGAATTAAGCTCTCGTATTTAACGATACAGTAACAGTATGGATTAGTATTTAATCATTTTATAACACTTGTTGGCATTTACTAATAATGGTAAACCATGCATGACATTTAGTGGCATTTGCTGATGGAAACTGGCTCTATATGACATGCCCTGCAATTTGCTAATAAAGTGGTTAAGTAGCTGGTGATCGAATATTCTGCGCAGTGGAAAACCGCAAGAACCTGGGCTAGGAAAACCTGTCTCGAAGTGCGATAAACGAAAAGTCCAAACTACAGCAAAATTACGATTAAAAAAAAAGAAAAAAGGAAGGAACTAATTCGTTTACATTCTTCTGTTACACGTAACTAATAATAAACAAACCATTCTAGAAAATTCACGGGATAACAGGATTTACACCGGAAGGCTGACAGTCAGTAGCGGAAGGAGGATCTGGAATTCGAGCACGCATCTGCGACAATTTAATCAAGATTTTGCTGAGAGAAAGAAAGGAGGAGGAAAAATATGGTGAGCGAACGGTTGATTCGATTCTGACAAGCCATTCGGGTTTGGGGAGAAAAGAATAAGTTGGCGGTTTCTCAAGAGATTACTTCAGGTCAGTACCGCATTAGCGAACACTTCCGGTTGGGTTGGACTGTCAGTATCGGGTTGCCGCCCCCTCCCTGCTCCGTTATCTACCACAGTCGTTTATTCCAGAAATGTTTAGAGAGGAGACTGGAGTCGAGGTTGTCTCCCTTTTGACCAGGCCGGTTGGGTGGCAAAGGTTTATAAGTTAAGGATATATATATAAAGGGGAGGGGGTCGTCGTGAAGCCAGGCGGGGTCCGGGTCTGCATCTAACACCACTTAGGTCAGCGTGCCCTTGCGGTCGCGGCATCGAGATCGTTGCCAATGGGTTAACGGGGCGGAAATTAGTGTGGAACTTCGAGCCGCAACCGATTTCGTTCGGCCCCGGCAATAATCACGAGCAGGGGGAAAGACTTTATCACTCCGTCTACATCTTCCTACCCGCGTTAGCGACGAAGTCCAGAGTAATCTCCCCTTACAGTGTCCAACTTACCGAACGGCTTTGTATGGTTTGGTCCAGAAGTTCAAAGGCTTAGAGAGATACGTTTATAATCAAAATTCCATTGGTTATTCATTCGCGTTCTTCCTGCTTACACAACAAGACACACACTTGGATTAGAAGCCCACGTCGAGTCCCGTCCGACTCGGCAGTTCTACTATTGCCATTACCACCGGTGATTACCCTTCTCGAGTACCTTTTGGATTTTTTTTTTTCCCCCCACCCCCCGTTGAAGAGTTTCTTTTAAAAATCACAGCCAATGCGGAAAACCTACCTGCAATCGTCCTCCCCGTCTCTTGGCGGGTGCGGCGGAAGTAACAGCCTGACGCCAGCCGGTGGTCGTCGGAACTAAAATCGGTCTTTGTGTCGCCGATCACAGAGATCTGTGTGGTCTTTGTTGGAGAACCGAGAAACTAGAGATTTAAATTCTCCGCGCAGAACCCAAATGGTGCCACCTCGTTGTTCTGATGTGAGGATCTATCCTAGTGTAAAGACATAGCGTCTCTGTCTCTCTCTCTGTAGTGACGCCATATCTCCCTCTGCAGTGACGTCATCTCTCTCTCTGTTTAATTTCCTCTTATAACTAGTCTTTTGGCGTTTAGGGCTTACCCATCTTATCTACCCTGACTATCTTTTGGTAAGGTTTCGCTCCGGAATACCACTAATCCATTGGCCGGTCTCTCCATTTATTTCTAGTGCAAGAGAGTTGGTTAACCGAGCTCCGCAACACAAAAACACTAAGTTGCAACACCATCGTGACGTAGTGTAAAATAGTAAACACGTGACTTTTTCTCCGAAAGTTCACTGCCCCTACAACAGCGGTTCATTCCTTGTTTTACTTTCAAAAAATTTCTTATTCGATTCCAAATATATATTTTTCCGCCTATTAATTGTTTTTGTTTATAATTCCTTTCCAAGAGTTCAGCATCCACACCCACCCACCCCCTTATTTCGGTGTCACATATTCCTAATTTTTCAAGGAATTAACCAATTTATTCATAACGAACTTTTCGAAAGAAAAAAAAATCGACTTTCATCAGTTTTCCTAAGGATTCGGTGCCGCTATTTTATCATCCAAAAATTCCGAAATCCCTCATATGTTCCCTATAAAGGGTCGCAAGGGTGAGGTTTCTTGGACCTGCTCTGCCCCGCGGCAAAGGTATCACTCGTAGTAGATTATTTCGCTGAGTGACCAACGCTGGTGAAAAGCTAGCTTAGAGTGGGAGACGATCCGTTTTTGAGAGCAGGAGTACGAAGATATTCTTTAATCGGACGGCAAATTTTTTTTTTTTTTTTTGATTTTCATCACGCAATTCTTGAAGACTGCAAGTAATCTGGCGTCCCGGGTTGTCGCCCGTAACTAACTCCAACGGGAGATAACTCGCCGCCGCCCTCCTCCGCTCTCCCCAGACCCCTGCACCTCTCGGTCTTCTCGGGTTGTCGTCGATTTCGTCTCTGCGCTCTTCTTGTGCTAACCTTCTGCGAACGATTTCCCTTTTACCTGCTTTCGTGGCTGTCATCAGCAATTCTCCGTCGGCCGCCTCCCTTCCCAATCCGCGCCCGTACGACGGGCTGAAGCCAGGCGGCGGGCCTAAGCCCAGAACAGCTCGCTGTTATTAGGCTCTCCATCAACGCCCCCCACCTGACGCTGTTCATCTGTTTCCCGGCATCCTTTTCGGCGAGCTCCTCTCGCCACCACCCCGCTGATTACGCTAGCCGTCCAGATGTATACGCCTCTCGGGTTTTCTAACGAAATTGCCGGCTCAAATCCCATTCCGGGGGAAATCAGCCGAACCGGTCGTCTAGCTTAGGTGGCTAAGAGAAGCCGGGAATTTACTCAGACGCGCAGCCGCCGCTGCTGATGACGTCACCGACAGCCATTTCGGTCCCACCAAATTCCGGCTCGGCGGAGAGAACAAGCGAACTGGGATCTTCTGGTGCCAACCATTCGTGCTTCCGATTTTCGGTCGATAAAGGATGGCTGGTAAGAACCACCTGCTAAAAATAACCAGCCCAAACAACAGGCTTAATTTACTGCGTAAAATGTCGTGTTCTTACCTATATTATTAATACTGATAAATTTCATAGAATATGATCTTTCAATATTTTTTTCAGGCTCTTTGGGTGATGCAGCTCTTCTGTCGAGGAGATCGAAAACACCTCGGCAACTGTCATAGTTGTGCATTCCGATAGATGGTGTTCGGTCGCGCGACATGGGTGCGCAATATAGGGCTCTGCATGACGCTGCTGTTGCTGTTTGCTTCGCCTCTTTTAAAGTATACTCAAAACACGAAATGGGGGGTTCTAAAGTATGGAGGTGGGGGGATGTCATTAATTATATGCATATGATAATTAGTGACTAGTAATTTTGGCATTATAACAAATGTATTGTTCAACAGTTGAGCGGAAAATCAAAAAAAAACAGCACATTTTGACGAAGTTCTACTTCCTCCACTTTTAGAGTTCATCTTCAGGTGAAAAACCATTTTCAATAATTAATAAAAAAAACACAAACAACAAAAAGAATGAACCTAGCATATAGTAATGCAATAATATTTAATGACGCACCACGCACTTGGAAATTCTCGTAAATTTCCTACGCGGTTTGATATTAATCTTCTCGGTTTTCGCAGATCAATAGCGGAGCCTCTTTGTAATGTTTGCCTTTGGCGAGAAAACCGGAGAGTAAATGACCTTACAAAGGCTGTATGGGAAGGGCGGGCCTGTCTGTACTATAACCGGTGTAATGTAAGTGATTGTAGCGCATGAAAACACCTCGTTAACATTTTCCTAGGAAAATAAGAACAGTGGCAGGGGGTTGGTTGGTTCCATGTCTCCTCATTATCCACACCCTGCCCTCTCTAACTAAGATGCAGAGATTTTAGAAGAGAAAGATAAAATGAGATTTTGGATTTACAAATCTCATAGCTATATCCACTTTGGACCGAATATTCGTTCTATTGATCTACTATCTTCACGCCAAAGTAACTTCTAAGAACACACACACACACGCACTACAGGATTGTTACGCAACAAATGAAATAAACAGCAATAATATCAGTCATTTGGTGTTCTTGCACTTCAGTGACGTCGTTTGATGCATGTTTCATACGGATAAGGGCCATGCCATGCTAATGCAACACTTTCGGAACGAGCTTGGCCACCGTGCATGCCAGGAACTTCTTCAAGACTCGCTGGAAGGGCGGAGGAACATCCCACATACAGGTTGTGCGGTGGCTGGTGACGCTATGTCGTAGGTACTTCTCTCTACTACTTTCTAACTTAATCTATTTCCGACTGGGTTAAAGTTAAATACTCCACCCCTCCTTTCGGTCCCCAACTCTCTCTCTCGCGAAAAATTTCAACTTTTAAAATTTATTCATGACTCGATGGCATCATCGTAAAATTTCAAATTAGTGGCAAAACTTTCCGGTGCCATGACACTGAACCTGTGCAGAGAAGCCATCCTGACATGCGTCGTATTTTCAACGCCGGACAATAATTGGCTCTTCCTGTGCGCCGTTGGCGGGTCATCGGCGCCACCTACACGTAGTCCTCTGTCAGTAATGACGGTATTGCAATACTATTCGAAGAGTAAGATGGAAGGAAAACCCCATATACAGGGACTATAGATAACAGTAGGGACGTCGTCAAATATTCTAACTACGTGTCTTTTCCCGAAGGCTCTAGGAAGACCATTAAGGGAGCGAAATATTTCTCGTCCACTTATGTTTATATTTAGTTTGCCCAGGACCAAGATTAAAATAGGGAGAGTTTGGACGACACCCGCCATTTGTTCCAAACAAAATGTTGCATTAAAAAAAAAAAAAAAAAATCTGTTTACCCCCAACATAAGTTTTTCTGGAATTAAAATTTTCCTAATATATATATATATTTTAATGTTTATGGATACCCCTTCTGAATTGCTTAAAATAAAAGAATTTAGATAGTGAAAAAGAAAAAAAAAACAAATTCTAATTAAGCCAATAATTTATATCAAAAGCAAACAAAAGCAAAATAAAGGGACGATGTTTGTGATAATTAATAAAAACGTCTTTTTTCTTCTCTTGGTCAGTTTCATCTTTTAAACAGGAGCATCTTCAGGGGATGATTCCCCCCCTCTCTCTGATGCTGCATGCGGGGCGGCCGGATTCTAATGGTGGAATTCGAGGACTATTAATAACTGGAAAAGAAGCAAAAAAAAAAAAAAAAACGAAACAATATTTTGTGATGCAATAATTTGGGCTACCACTATATATAATATATGTGTTGTTTTATCACCAGCGTCATGGACTAAATAAGAATTCCAGGTACTGTAGAAACTAGCCGGGCTCTCCCCACACAAGAATAGTTTTAAATATTTCGGACAAAAAAATATATCTTAAGTGTCTGATGAGATACTCAAGGATTGTCCCGGTGTAGTAGGAGCTAAGGAGAAACAACCCTTCTCCCTCCTTTCCAGAAAAAAAAAGGTTCTCTCAAGTCTACTTGCAAGCGTGTTTGTAGAACCAGACACCCAAAAACATGTTCGGACCGCGTCGTTGCTAGCACTAACCGGTTTATTATTGGAGGAAACAGCACAGAGACATGACGTCGATACGGAGATGTGTGACGTCGTCACGCACAGATACATGACGTCGATACGGAGAGGTTATCTCTCCGTACTGACGTCATATCTCTCCCCATCTCTCTACTGTTTTGTGATCAGTAGATAGTTGGTGACCTTTGTGGAAGTCTCGCACCATCCAAATACATTGAAGGTGGTCTAGACATCCCTAAATCCATAGAATGGCATCGACGTCGGCGAAATCAATAACTGTTCAAAACTTATAAATAATAAAGGGTTGGGGCCCTCTCCCATCCGGATAACCAGGACGCAAGGTGGCATAGAATCCACAAAATGCTGCAAGGAGTTCTGAGGAATATCCCCAATTCATTTATTAGTATTGTATATGAATCTAAGTAGGCAGCAGATTGCGAAGACGAAACGTCTTTAAAGCTCATTCCACAGATGCTCAACTGGATTGAAACCCGAAGATTGTGTGGCCATGGGAAATTCCTGGAATCTCTGTCAATCGGAGCGTTGTCTTTTTGGAAGGAGCCGTTTCTGTCCTGGTGCACACAAAGCATCGATTCCCCTGATCAGAAATGATGCTGAGGTAAGCTCTGGCATTCATTCTGTCTGATAAAGGGACCGAAAGGTCCAAGGTATGGCAGGAAAGCATGCCAAAAAACATGACTATACCACCAAAGGACTGAATTGTTTGGACCAAAAAAAGAATCCGTCGTCTTCCATCACTGCGAAATATGGCGAATCGTGGCTCGTCAGACCACATCACTTTTCTCCAATCTTCCTCGGTCCGCCGTCTACGTTCCTTACACTGTCCATGTTGGCAACTGTGATCAGCGATTTACCTAGTGGTCCCCTACTGCCGTGGTACATTCGTGGAAACGTTCTTCCCCAGGTACGACCGGAGATTGGTGTGGATCGAATGTCTTTGTCAGTTGATCTCTTCTTTGGTGATGATCGGACTTTACCATCCCGTCTAACCGCTCCCCCCTCTTTCTGCGACTACGTGTTTTCGGCCGTAATTCCTTCTCGCAGAAGACATTTTCTTCATCTTCTGCCATTGCTGATAAACTCAAATGACCGATGTCTTAGACCAGCCTACCAAGGAAACTGTCTCGGCTAATGTGGCAGCTGCTGGAGTGTACCCATTATTATCCCTCTCCCGAACCCTGCGATTCTATGCCCTTCTCCATTTCTGTTAGACCGAGTGAAAATCTGCCAGTTCAAGTCAGATCGCAGTGCAGCACAGCCGTACATATATATATATATGTCACATCATGTGGTCAACCGAATTTGTACCTGCAGCTCAAGTAGGTCTTAAAAAGGGGCCAGCCAGTGTATGCCTTCCCGATTTTGTGAGTGCGACACGTCTGATGCTTGTTAGGCATTTATGGGCTCCATCCGTCTGCGACCAGAAGAAGTAGGTATACCTGCCGATACGGCCTTTCAATAATCACTGCCATTCCAGGAACTCCTCCCCCCCCCTGGAGACTGGCCATCTAGTGAAATAAACTGAGAACTTTTTGTCCTTCCATAAATACAATAAACAAATTATATATCGCAGATTAAAATACTCTTTTTTTTTAAAAATAAAAATGTATATTTTTAAATATGTAATCGTGCCTGAATTTTAGATAATTATATCCATCACTATCAATATTAGGCATAAAAAAAATAACATCATCTGTTCTTGTCCAAACGCTCAAAATCCCCAATTATTTTAAAATCTTTATTCGGTTTCCTCTTAAACGTCTCTGGTACTAGTGAGTTATGTCCGGGTTGGACGCTTTCCTCCCCTCCTCCCCTCAAATACGTAATAACTCGGACAATGAAGTTATTTCGTGTGTGTTGTCTTCAAATGCTTCCTGATGTTCATCGCCTGACAAACGAGCGAATTATGTGGCAACTGTTGGCGTTGGAAGTTGGAGTAAATGTTTGGTAACTAATTGCCTTCGTCAACTTAGTATTTTTTCTCTTAGCCAATTCATTATTTCCAGAAAGAAAAAAAAAGACGTTGATTGTCGCCGACGGGATGTTTCTCAGTAGCCAGAAAGCCAAATTGGCTGTTGCTAGGCAACCCGATGAAGCTCTTATAAAGTAAAAACGAAAAAAGAACAAAAATTTGATAAGTGAAGTTCAAAGAAAGAAAAAAAAACCGAATTTTTTCAGAAGGAAACGTAGAGGTGCACGTAAAACTACCTTCAAACGTTTGTAGAACTTTTTTAATTTCTATTGTACACTTAATGATGATTAGATCTAATGTGTCGGCCATTATTTCGGGAGGCGAGAACGGTCTACGTCTACTAATAGTGATAAATACATAAATAAATAAGGATTTTAACAGTGAATACAGAGAGGTGGGGGCCGCCTAGGGAGAACATCCATCTCGTTAATGAAAGTATCGCTGATGTAAGACTTCTCTCTTTGGCGAGGCGACCCACAGAAATGTTATTGTTATCATCTGTTATAGCTGCAGACAACAGAGAGAGAGAGAGAGGGGGGGGGAATAGGGAGACAAATTTGCGTAATGAATTTTTCCTCCCCATTTCATTGGCGCGGCTTACCTGCGATATGATACCTTCTATACAGACTTTTAGCAGAATAGTAACAGTAGTAAAAATAGATATCTCCCTCCCCCTCTCCACCGACGTCATCTCCCTCTCTCTCCACCGACGTCATCTCCCCCTCTCTCCACCGACGTCATCTCCCCCTCTCTCCACCGACGTCATCTCCCCCTCTCTCCACCGACGTCATCTCTCTCTCTCCACCGACGTCATCATCTCTCTCTCCACCGACGTCATCATCTCTCTCTCCACCGACATCATCATCTCTCTCTCCACCGACATCATCATCTCTCTCTCCACCGACATCATCATCTCTCTCTCCACCGACATCATCTCTCTCTCTCCACCGACGTCATCTCCTCTCTCTCCACCGACGTCATCTCTCTCTCTCCACCGACGTCATCTCTCTCTCTCCACCGACATCATCTCTCTCTCTCCACCGACATCATCTCCCCCTCTCTCCACCGACGTCATCTCCCCCTCTCTCCACCGACGTCATCTCTCTCTCTCCACCGACCTCATCTCCCTCTCTCCACCGACCTCATCTCCCCTCTCTCCCACCGACCTCATCTCCTCTCTCTCCACCGACCTCATCTCCCTCTCCACTCTCCACCGACCTCATCTCCCTCTCTCTCCACCGACTCTCCTCTCTCTCCACCCACCGACCTCATCTCTCTCTCTCCACCGACATCATCTCTCTCTCTCCACCGACATCATCTCTCTCTCTCCACCGACATCATCTCTCTCTCTCCACCGACATCATCTCTCTCTCTCCCCCTCTCTCCACCGACGTCATCTCTCTCTCCATCTCTTTCTACATTTAACATAAATCAGTCGACCAGTAATTCCGTCAAACACGAAAATACGAAAGCAAACTCGTGTATCATCTTCCATCAAGAACCTCACGCCTCGAGTTACCTGGTCGAGCGTCGGTTTTGGGAGGAATGAAGACGCAAGACGAACAAAACAGGGGCGGAGGAGAACACGTCCCAAAAAACAAGTTCTCCCTTTCTTAACTTTGCTTCCCCCTTCCTATGCGGTCTCCGTAATACCGCGACTCTATTGTTGTGAAAACCAGGCGAGAAACTCGAGTCTTCAGCTTTTAAGGAAATCTGAAGTTTTCCAGGACTTCATCGTTAATAATAATAACAACAACCATCCCGTTATAATCATGTACAACTTTGTCAACGAGTATACAGCCGTCATTAAATTAAGCAGCGGAAGATGCCGGTAACACATCGCCAATTTTCTGGCAGGGCCGGGCAGCGGAAATCTGTGGAGGGAAGCGTGAAGCAATCGCCTACCTAGCGGACGGACCGAGAGGAGAAGCTGGTGTCTTACCGCAGGGCGGTCACGTTCTCCGTGGAGCTGATCGAGGAGTCGGACCGATCGGTCCTCGCTCCTCCGTCGCTGTTTCCCGTCGTCCTCGGCGGGTAGGCCCGGGTGGTTTCCTCTCCGGCCTCCGTCGTTCGCGGGCGGCGTGTTGCAGTTCCCGGCGGCTCTGGCCAGCTGCGCTGCGCAGTCCACCCAGTTTCGCGGAAGGCACATTTGCTGCGGGACACTGAACCGGAAGCGGCGAGGGCAGCGGAGGAAAGTGGAGGCGCTGCGCGCGCAACGGTAATAGGTGCCGCAGTTGACCGTTAGGGGGTTGAGAAAAAGGCCGTTCGGCGCCGGACAGACGAAGACGATCTCAGAGTTTACTCGCAGGTATCCCGCTGTAATACATAATAAGACATCCATTACTAAAGCTGGAGCCGGCACTGCCCGCGGAAAGGTCCGCAGTCGCCGATATTCATGGAAGATAACGTTCAAATTTTATCGCAGTACAGATAAACTCTTTAACACCATTTTTTTCATGTTGGTAAGAATGTAAGCGTGATTTATGCCCGTATGAAGCAAATTATTAAAAAAATCTATATATATATGATGATGTTGCCAAATTTCCCTTTTTGTAAGATTACAGAGGGATGAAAGAACTGATTGAGATGATAACGTCATTTACATCACTATCAATCAAAGTATTGTCATCGCAACTTGAAAATTCTGATAGCTCCAGGAATCCTTATACCAAAAAAAGAGAGAAAAAAAGCACTGATTCGTCATTTCCAACGGGCGGTCAAAGATCGCCGACTGAACATCAACACTCAATCGCACTTAGGATGGTCGAGGTGAAATTTTCAAATCCAGAGGTCTCTCCGTCTGTCTGTCTGTGTGGGTGTGTGTGTCCCGATCCTACTGGTGGCCTAAAAATCCCCACTCTAAGACAAGACGGGCTCTTGAAGCTTGGTACCTACCGTTCGAGAGCAACTACAAACGAAGGGGGTCGATTTGGGCAGACAAGCCGTGTTGCAGGTCTGCGCCGCGGCCACGCCCCCCCCCCGGCCCGGCCAAACTCCAGCGATGGAGATGCCAATTACGCAACTGCGGCCTCCATATTTGAGGATATCAGCAGCGATGACATTGTTCACAGGTGACTCCGACCTCTCCGCACGCGTATTTATACACGGACGCTGCTGGAGAGAATATCGCCGGTGTGGTAAGGCCTGGCGTCGATGTTACCGACGCCCTGTGCCGGTACAGCCATGACGTATTTGAGTCGCCGCCACTTTGATGAATGATGGGAATGCAAGCCGGCCCTCGTCGGGTAGCCAACATGCCCACGCCTCCATACCAGCTATTAGTAAATCAAATGCCACACCCAGATCCTCATCCGTCGCAGTAACATTTGCTCCTGCGTGACGCCTTTTACGAAAGGTAATTATCGAAGACCCTCCTCGGTCGTTATAATTTTGATATATTCCAAAGAATGGCTCGGTCGCTGGACAATTCTTGGGCAGACACGAGCTATGTAAACACATCGTTTAATATTCTATCCAGTAATGGCTCAATGTTTAACATTCATAACGATTAAAATGTCGTACGATAACTGGTTTTAAACAGTCGTAATATAATATATAATTACTATTAATAAAGTATAAAATAAATATACATCAATTACTACTGGTCCCTATTGGGCGTGTGACCCCTTACGGTGGTACCTTATCTAATAATTTATACAAGTAATAAGACTTGTCTGCCTATCAATTTATACCTTTTTTTTTTTTTTACTGGTTCCCTTTACAGCCTATTTTAACAACAATATTAAACCTAGGACTTCGTATGGCCAATTCATCCACTTCCTTACTTTGCAGGTGCTGTGTCAATGAGATCAAAGTGTAGCTATGGGTTAGAAGTTCGTGCATGGAGTGGGTAGCGACCAGCCACAAGTGGCCCGAGAGAACGCCCCCTGCTGGGCCTACTATCCCGAGAATGAACAACGGACCGAAATCCGTCGATGGCTAGCACAGAGCTGAGAGAACCATTAGAAGCACCCAGACTACGTTTCAAAGTGGCCATAAGATTTTTCTTAAGTTACCTTTAAATACTTGTACTTATAGCATAAAGTGAAATGCTGATTTTACATGTATTTAGAGATTAAAAACCACAAAAGCAATATATTAAAATTAAAGCGAGATCATTGGACAGCCAGATGTGGTTCCGTCATAAAGAATTGAAAGCCATAACTCTAGGACGGCCACATCGTGGCATACATAGATTTGCAAGTAAAAATATCGCACCTGAGATTTTAATAGTTTAATAGAATGAATAAAGTCGAATGTCTTACCAACAAACAGCAGAGCACAGGCGACGGAAGGGTCCATGGCCTTCTGCTGTTTTCGCTGTCACCTCAAAATTGATCCGCTCCAAGTGCAAGTCCGATGGGGGGTTCTTCATCACTGTTATAGACGATGTCGAGGAAGGGATGCGAGTTAACCTGGAAACAGAGGAGGAGGAAAGATCACCGCGGTAAGCTGGCGCTTTCAGGAAAAGGGGGAGACCGCGATATCTCAAACACTCGCTTCCCTCGTTTCGTCAGGGATAATCCTGGTTCTGTGGGTCCGATTGCGTCCGCTTTACGCCGGGTGTGTCGTTCATCAGGTGTGATCAGACTCCGCGCTCCAGCAATAAGTACTCTTCCTGCATGGGCCGCATGTCTCTTGCTGCAGCTGCTGGTTACGATATCACGCATCGTAACGTAACGTAAACTCTGAAAAGGTCATCGAGTGCGTCGGCTAAACCAGATTCAGTTCTCCTCAAAATGGCGTCGTTTACGGATAAACAAGACGGTTGCAATCAGCCACCTGTCCACGTGCACGGCAGGAATCGAATTTAAATCTAATAACTGGACAAACTGTTTATTTTTACATAGAAAATACAACGGAAACATGGCTGCGTTACTAAAATTCTCTGCGATTTGCTTATTTAAAATATATCAGTTTGACACTTCCCGTTGTGATAGACTTCTGCCATAACCTGGTCGTTGCCTTTGGGTAAAGTCTGCCGTCGTCGATTCCGTACGTTTTGTTTGGGCAAGCGTGGAAACATCATCTGTAAACAGTAACTTCCATCATTATCTTGGATTGTAACCATCAATCGAAATAAACTTCGGACCGAAAAATGGAAGCGAGTAATGGATGGTTACAAAATTTATCGCACCTCGCTGATAATCTAGAACAGAGAAATTCCAGCACAGGTAACACGTGCGCGCGCGGAGACCGCTTCTCAGCCGTTATTATTAATTTCGGTAGATCTGAACTCACGGCTGCTGAAGCGGCACCGGATGAAGATCGCAAACAACCGCCAACGTCGTACATTTAAGCGGAAATCAACAGAAGCGCTCGAGTATGCAAGGCTACCATCTGACTGACCTTACTTCCAACTGATCGAAGCAACAATCAGAAGCCGTGGGGGGGGGAGGGGTTTGAGAGAGATACTGGTTCGTCAAGAGAAAGAATGAAACAGCCTCCATAACCCATCCGAGAACTTAATTAAAAGTTTTAGCTCGTTATACTGTCAGTCCAAATGGGAGGGGCACCCCCCATCTCTCAATCTATACACCCGGCCCGTCGTGATTCTGGTACTTTGTTTTCCAGTGCACCTCTTATAGACAAAAACGGTTTCTTGTTGCCCCCCACCCCACCCGTTTAGTAGTGTAAACAAGATCTGCGATCTTGAAGTATTTAACAAATTGATACCCCCCCAAATTAGTCCTATTGAAGTTATCCCCCTTTTTCGGGTCCGGCTAAACTGGGAAGCATCTTTCAATTCTACACTCATTCCCAGCCTGAAATGACAAACCTCGCGAAGGAAAAACGACAGCAGTGTTTCCCCTTTCTTAGTCTTTCAATCGATGCCTACCGTCTCCAACATTTCCCACCCGCAGACTTCTAAATCCGGTAACATCCACGGAGCGTAACAGTCCAAATAGGGTTTATGATAAAGCGAACAAGTTTTTTTTTGGAGTTATCTCCCTTAATCCAATTTTAAACGTGGAACTCAGTACAGGACGCAAATGCATCCTCATTATTTTTTGCTTTTCCAAACAGCAGTGGGCCACCTATACAATCTCGGTAGATGCTGCAAAGGTGCAGCTCAGCTCTCACTCCGGCTCGTTGCTGAATCCTTTGCATACGGAATCATGAAATAACAAAAAACAAACAATTCTTAGACTTACCTCCTGTTATGGGAAAACCATTGGCGAATTATCTCCCTTAGGAGGTAGTGGCGCAATCTCTATTTCGTCTACTTTCTCTCAACGAGAAGCTACCATTTATTCGTTTTTTTTTTGTTTTTTTTTAAATTGCCAGTCGCGTCTCTTTCCAACCAACTAATAACATCACAAAATCTTTGCACCCAGTCTATAAATATTTTTAAAAATCAAAAAAAAAAAAGAAAGAAAAAAAAAGGGGGCATTTTAGAAACTCCAGAAAACTTTTGTACACAGTAATCACTACTAAAGTCTAAGATTAGTATGTTAACATAACATTTCTGGAAGACCCTACACGTGAAGGGACAGTATAACTGCATTGCAAGGTCAATAAAGTCATAAAATAATCGTAGATTTTATTGCACAATGTGATATCACACACACACACCTATTGTTATATGCTTTTAGACAAACACGCGTACAGAGTTGTACAATTGTAAAGTTGCGAAAGGTTCTTCTCAAAAACAAATCAAAATGTTTCCCATATTAGAGAGAAAAGCAAGCAATGGCCAATTTCAGAGCATCATTTACAATTACACACCACAGAATCACCTCGATCATTGCAATTACTAATATCAGAAGAAAACTTATTTTCAAATAGTCTAGTGTGATATATATATATATATAATGCAAATGATGTAACAAGATATTTTTAAGGGCAAAGTCAAATCAATATTTAAATAACAATAGCCCTATGCTGCTAGAGACACCCACCCTTCATGGATTTGAAAATAAATAATGTATCAGCTTGTTTGATTGAATGTTTTCTTTATAATTCTAATCGCTGAATGAATATGAAAGTGAGACAAACATTAATCACCATTTATGCGAATATAAATTATCCTCTTTTAATTCTAAAAATAAATGCTTTGCTAGTTTTAATTGGTATTCTTTTTTTTTAAAAAAACAGACAGACAGACATATATTTTCCGTTAATAGCCTTACTACCACAAAACACTAACCCTACTACTCCGATGTATTTTAGTCAGCGGAGGCTGAGCCATAGCCGCTGTGACAGGGTATCTTCCTCGTTAACATGATCCTTTCTGATGATGAGTCTGTAAATCGTTCCAAACTCAGATGGCTTTGCATTAGGAGTGCTGACTAAGTATACCGCCATTCAACACGAACGATAACTAACTGGTGTGGGTAGTATAAGGGAGGTAAAAACTGATGAGGTGTAAGAAGAGTTAAAGAAAACATTCGGATGTTTTTGGGACAACAACAACAACAAGCAAAAAAATGGAGGTTGGAAAAAAAATCAAACTGATGTTTTCGTGTTGTCTTCTTATAGTTTAATTCGGTCTGTGTTGGCGTGAAATCGTACTAAACAATCAGTTCAGAACGAGCTTTACTTTAAGTATATAATGAACCAGACAGGGTCTGAAAAAGTGCATTAATAACTGCTGCACCTGTTAAAATTTAAACTTCATTCTCTCCCATTTAATACTAACTATCTACTTATATCACACAGGGGTCAGAAAATCATACAAGGTATAAAAAGACATCCAAAAGCAAAGAACTGGTTTCAATCAATACATCAGCTCTGCTATTCCAGCAGCAAATTTTTTTTTTTTTTTAAAAAAAGAAAGAAAAATAAGTACAAAAATAAAATAATAAAATCCACATTGATTGGATCTTTCAGTTTGACGGTGAACATTTTTGAAGTATTTCAAAAGAATGCTTCTTCAAAAAGACCATGAGAACGAGATACACCCACTTCTCTGTTGGTCGGCCAGTAGGTTCTGCAGAAGTCATCTTCTCAGCCTCCCTATTACCATCCCACTGCTTCAGAAGTTACAGAAGCAAGGGGGTTAACACACCTGTCTGTATTGTGCTGCAGTTTCTCCAGCAGGTGAGAGCCCGGGTCCTAAGGTGATGCACATCACAACTGGACCTCCTTATGTCGCTTCCTTGTAGCTATAAACTCCCTTCAGCAAAGTACAGGCAGACAGCTGCTGTGGGTCAGATGGCATTGTGTGTACACTGTGATTTCCCACATAGATATGGCTAGTCTAGGATCAAGGAAATAACTGACAGATCAACAACAACAACAAAATGAGACTGATTACTTAGTAAGTGAACAGTTGGTCAAAGGATTAAAAATATATAATCTCTCCAATGAGTCACACAAAATTTAATAAAATAATAATCGACTCAATATAGTCACACACACACAGAGAGAAGGACAGAGACAGACAGAGTTCACTGAAGTCTTTTGCATAAAGATCTTTGTATCATGATGAAGCCAGCCTGATACCAAACCTGGAATAGTGGGTCAAACCAGGTGTAGTAGCAGTTGGAAAGACCATATTCACTGTCATGATCAAAAAATGGGAAACAACAACAGATCTTTAGGGCTTCTTTTAGCTGTTGTTCAAATGTGTTATTTAATTTCTCCCTTGATAATTTGAGTGTCATACCATATGCCATCTTGTAAACAATTGTTAATCGCATCTCCAAGATTAAAAAAAAAAAACAGAGACCGACACACAAAGGAAACAAAGAACAATAAAGACCAGTACTGTCAAAGTTAACACATTACAGCTGTAGCAATAATTACTATTTAGGATACGGTAAACGAAGCACCCAAATTCCGCCAGCAGAAAGTTCTATGGGACCACACATTTCGGGATGGAACACAGGGCAATGTGATGGTGGGCCAGGCTGAATGTTGGGATTCAGTGTTATGCGGATTGGTGCCTCTGGTATCACAACATATAACCTCATGAGTTGAGCCATATAACCTTTGGTACTTCTGTAACAAGCAAACAAAGTCGTCACTAGTTGCAAACCACTTTTACAGCGTGGTTCCTCAAAAGATTACACACACACACACCCCACCTAAAACAGTGGCTTTAGACCTTTGTTCAGATGTCAGATAATCAACACATCTCAGCAAAGAAAGTTTTGTAAACCTAAAATCTAACACAAATCAATTTCTTTAGAGTTGTCGACTTGGATTGTTGCTAATCGCTAACTCGTGTCATCCTGAGAACTGTAACCTAGCATATAGTTCTAAAATAATTTTTAAAAGAACTTTACGTAGCAGATACTAAGAAAATGCCAATAGTTTCAGAAGATCTCCGGCCAACACGGCTAAAAAAAAAAAACCAAGCCAGGTAAAAGGTGATGTACTGTGATAATTCCCATTGCAGCGGCATTAGTTTAACGACTGAAACATCCAATACAGTGATGGGATGTAATGCAGTCTCAGGAGCAACTTACCGACAGTGGCAGGCGCAGTACAAAGGCATGTCCATTGTCAGCAGCTTCTGAGCATTGTCCTGGGGCACAAAAGACAGAAAACAAACATGTCATCCAGGTGATGAAATAGATAGGCTACAGCACTTTTTTTTTTTTTTTTACTAAAAGAATTAAAATGTGTATAGTTTTGACCTCACTCACCTTGATGGAACTTGCGCTCGATACTTTAATAATCTTGTCCGGACCGCTGCAGAAAAACCGATGTCCCCTGGGGCACTCGTATTCATCCCCGATATAAATCCGTATGTTCATTTCACTTTGGTCTTTAAAGAAAAGCAAGCAATCAAAAAAAAAAACGAGACATGCAGAAACCTGCAGCTATAACAGAAGTGTATAGCACCACGTTCACGTTTTACACACAGGATTCCTCCTCCCTGCTTGCGTGTGAAACTTAGAGAGCGGAAGCTTTAAGCATCGAAAAGGAAAGGAAGAAAGAACTGCATGGTGCGGAGACATCCCGTCTTGTCTGCTGCTTCGTCATGAATCAGTGCTGATCCATCATCTCCAGAAGCTGCTTGGAGCGCGATTTTAGTAATAATAATTAAAGGAACACATTAATAAAGACTTCATTTGCTACTTGGCTAAAAACACTTTTTACCCGAAACAGTGGTAGCCGAAATTCTTGCATCACCTGGTCATCTCTTGTTTAAGCGTAATGTTTTTGTGACATGCACCATTGTTTGAGGGGATACAGTCACGATGAGGGAGCGCAGTTCTGGTCGGGACTGCCAGAAAGCATTGCCGATCCTGCCACTTCCAACTTTGGCAGGACTTCATTTGTTTAGACATGGGAAGAAACTGGAGAGAACCCATGCCGCGCGGTGGGGAATAAGAGTGACAAAAAAAAACTGGGGAGCTACGTCAAACAGTCCCAGCCCCGACCAGAATTCAAGCCAGGGCTTCTCCAACCTGGCAGTCCACCGCTCCACCCTCCAAGAGTAATTACGCAGTGACTAACGTGTTGACAAAGCATCTAAACTGGCATTTCCTTCAGTCAAAACAATGCTGCAAAGTATGCATTTACACCCCCCTCCTCTAAGAAATGCCTAACTAACAATATTCAGAGCTTAATCGATGCCAGTGTATTAAAAACAGACATTTATATTCAAACAGAGCGTTGAGGTTCTGACTCTGCTACCTTATCTACCCTTGCTTCAAGAAGAAAATCAGTCTCCAAAGAGTTGATATATATGAGGATAGTTACACTGATTATTGTGTGTGTGTACATCTGATCATTTATGATGAACAAGTTCAGCACTGGAACCAAATCACAAACAGATGCTATACATGCTGAAACTGTGGACTTCAGGGGTTCCGCGCATCTTCATGTATTTACCTTTCTGTACTTTCTTTTGCTTCCCCTTTCTGTTTGCTTCCCCAAGACCAGGCCATTTCTCCTTCTCCGTCTTCAAGACGATGTCCCATGGCAGTAGTAAATTACTACCGTGCAAAAACCCAGGAAGATCAAGACCTGGGAAAACAAAACATTGCTGTCACACTGTTTAAAAACTGCAATCCGATAGACTCCCACAAGAAGTGAACATACAGGTCCTAGGTAGGAAAATTGGCAATCCCCACCCCGCCCCGACACTTTTTCAATCAGTTACTTCAGATTTTAAAGGAAAATAGAAATAAGAATTTCTAAATACTTAAATCTTTACAATGTTTCCACGTACTTCTGTCGTTGTTGCTTTAAAAATTTTTTTAAAAAAAAAAAATGGTCAAAGAAAGCAATTCCAGTAATTTATGCCATAATAAAACAAGCTAGAAACAACACTGCTGGTTTGGTTTGCCCCTTGCCTTGAGTGTATATGTATGAGCTGGCTTTTCCCAAACAACAGAGAGACCAGGACGAGAATTTGGGCAGCAGGCCAGGTGGAGACTCCGTGTTGATCATGTCGGGCAGATATTCTGTAGTCGAGTGCTGTCGGTGAGTCACGTGCTCCACATCTGGAAAAATTTGTTCATTAGATCTTTACAGTGTGACCCCAAAACAGACTGACAAGGTTTTGTGTGTTTATGAGAAGCCAGGGAACCACCCTACCTTACACAATGCTCCCAGGGAAAGAAGTGCCTGATTTAATTTTTCTAAATGGTACGCATTATGACTGCTGGCAATTCATGCTGTTCAATGACAACTCCAGTACTCTTTTAACATGAAGCTGCGCTGAAACTTTGGCCAGTTTATCTTCTGAAAACTCTTCCCTTCTGCGTTTACCATCAATGTAGACAGTTACAAATAGACACATTCAGATCATGACTGCAGCTGCTTTATCACATAAGAAATTTATTCATACAGATTAATACATTCTATGAAAAGTGCTTTATTTATTTTTTAAATCTAATTGATGCAGACTTACCAACTCTTAGCTTTTCACCTTAAAATTGTTGATGTTATCATATTTATTGAACAAAATTATCCCAAGTAATCAGACAACTGTGATTAAGTACTTAAGATAGTTAAGTACACAGTGGTGTTTAAAATCATCATATCACTTTATGGTTTTAAAAATACTAAGTGTGCATTTGTGTGCAACAATATAAAACTTCATTTTTAACATAAACCAATTAAGCCGTGTGTTGATGTTCATGGAGTCTCCTTTTCTCAACCTCATCCTTCACCTAATCATTTCTTGTAGAGAAGCAACTGGAGAGTAATAAAACAATAAACATTACAAAATGCAAACTTTCCTACAATGTTTTAACTAAAGAAATACAATGCTTAAAGAATAGAGATTCTTGGTATAAAAATGCTTAGATAAAACAAAAAAAGAAGATTATTTCGAGTAATGCGATAATTCTGGCTGTGTGTGTCTGCACGAGAGTAATGTCATTTTCGTAAGTTTTCAGAGACTGGGGAAACTTATTGAACAATGTCGACAAATTTGCAAGCAAACAAAACACAGCCTTTTAAATTAGACGTCAACGTTAACAGGCAGCAGCAGAAGCAAAAAGACAAAAAAAAAGAGGAATCTGGATGGACTGTGCTCTTACAAACCATAAAAAATTGGCAATCAAACTCAGGCAACTTTCCTTTATCTTTACTTGGTGTCATTTCAAACAGATGGGTTATTTTCTTGAAAATTCATCCAGACTGGAATGGACAGTGGTCATTCGCTTTATTAGAATTTTTGAATGAATTGCTGGCCTATTTCGTACACAGGGGGAGGGTGAAAGAAACACCCACAAGAAACATGTTGACTGTACCTGGTTGGGTCAGTGTAACATCCTGTTGGTGTCCAGAATCGACCAGACTGTGGTCAGGGTTCAAGCTTGTGGTGCCGATATGTCCGAACAAATCGCTGCCTCCAGACTGACCTGATTAGTAAGAGAGTAAGTTGGTTAGTGAATCACATGACATGGCATGTGACCACTGATCAGCGCGGATATCA
Organism: Nautilus pompilius; assembly: GCA_018389105.1. Classification (NCBI taxonomy): domain Eukaryota; kingdom Metazoa; phylum Mollusca; class Cephalopoda; order Nautilida; family Nautilidae; genus Nautilus; species Nautilus pompilius. The sequence continues at coordinate 170,824 of JACATO010001370.1, read as the reverse complement.
GACCAAGGAGTTTTCTTACGTTATTTACTCTTCCATTTTCAGAAGAGACCTATTTTTGTATTTAATAATCTTTTGAGACCATTTTAATTGAGAAGTCTACATGCGTATCTACTTATACCACTGCAATTGAAGCTTTAACTACCTTACAAGAACCACGTAGAAACAATTTATTGTATTTATCTGTGAAACAAAGTATCAGCACAATATGTATTCAACTATATTCAAAGATTAATTCCTACTAACTTCTATGCATAAGAAAAACAAAAGCTGTGGCACCAAAAGACCTACCTATTAACTGGAATTTAAAAAAAATTAAACAACATCCATCCTCAATAATCCAAATCATAAAATTGGAGAAGAGATGACTACAAATACATGTCAGCTGTGCTGCTACACCTAGGTGTAGAACCCACTGCTTGTGCTCCCACAGAGCAGACAACAATTTCCGATTTACTCATTTATTTCTAGGAATATTGTGTAAACTGTCTTTCCTGTATAACAAAAAAATGGACTATAATAAACAACAAAATGAGAGCTGTAGCGAAAATTCTACCATGGACCAACTCACCCAGGCTCAAAGCCAGGCTGAGACTGGACACGCCTGCGGTGATGTCACTTTTTACACTATCACGCTGCAGCGGGCAAGACTTCAAAGCTACAGGTGCAGGTGCTATCTGGGCACTGACTGCATCTGTGTCAAGTTTGAACACCGGCATCTCGATCTGGAGCAGCTTGGAACAGCAAGTCTTGTTGAGGACTTCATAGAAGTCAAAATTAGCGGCCTATTTTAAAAAAAAAAATCTTATAAAAATAATTTTGTAAGATGAGAGAGAGAAATAGGGGGAGAGGGAGGGATAGTGTCAGGCACAATGACATAAAGGATAATACCTAGACTAGTTCAGACTCAGTGAAGTTTTAAAATCAAGTAAATTTTCTAAAAGAAGAAGAAAGACGAAAAATACTAGAACTTGCATTGTGACTTCTGAAGTTATGGTGGTGGCATCATATACAATATACTCTTGATAACTCAAAGCTGCAGGGACCCCCCAAAATACTTAGTTACCCAAAGTCTGGTTTATCAGAATTTGAATTTTTAAAATCTAAGTTACTGGTTTTTAATCCTAGTATTTCCACTTTGTGTAGGCATCTTTAATCTTTTCAGGATTCTAAAGTCGCGTGTAAAGGTAAAGAGTATTTGGAAAAATTTTAAATTGCTTTACTATCTGTTTCATTTTGAATCACTTTTCAACTTCAAAGATCACTTGAGGCTCCATTTCAGTTCTTGCTGGTCATCAGTTAGCTTTTTTATTTTTATGATGTCATATTGATGTCCAAGTTATTGCTGCAGTGGTGTGTCAAAAGGCGTGTGACACATGGAGTTGTGCATCTTTTTATAAATAGGTGAAAAAAAACTAAGATTTCTTTTCATCGTATATGAAATATTCAGAACTCAAAATTTCACAGTAAACAAACCCTTTCTTTATCTGACTATAAACTAGTAAAGTAATTAGCATCATTGATGATCAATAGCACAAAATTTAATTCACAATTTAACAAAAGCATGGCAAATGCAACCCAAATCAATCATCCAATGTTGATTGACAAATGTTGAAGTATAAAGGGAAATTAACATGTAAATGCACTTCAAAGGACTGAAAAAAATGCCAATAATTATTCAGCTTAAGAGAAAGTTTGAGTTATCCATAGTTTTTATAATTGGAGAGGGGGGCATTGTGTCTCACTTCAAGTTAAACAGTATATTAGAGCTATCTGATGCCAGGTTATCAAGAGTCTAATGTCTCTCTCTGTCTCCCTCCGTCTCTCCCTGTGTGTGTGTCTGTCTGTGATGGAGTTAGAATGCAAATTTTATATACACAGGCTCATAACCTCTTCTCTAATGAGATGCAGAATTTAAAAAAAAACCCAATACAAAGCATGTACTATATAAAATATATATTAAATTTTAAAAATTGAGGAATAGTTTTAGATCTTTTAAAATTGTTATGAAAGTAATACAGAAAAATAAAAATTCTAAAACAAGCAGTTAAGATTACTCGTAATCTTAATTAACAAACAAACAAACAACTCAACTGTATTGTTAACTTCAAGGGCATTAAATTAAATTTAAATATTTTATACATTTCAGACACAAATGAGCAACACCAAAGCTCTCCTATCAAGACAAGCGCAAAACAACCTTATGTATGTCATAGATGTGCAAGGTGTCAATCCTCGTAGTATCTGTTAGAGACTTTTAATGTTGGCAAGTTTTCTAGTCATTAGACGTTGGTGATATGTTGCAGTCTACCATGAGAATATTTAATCTTAGAATTTCATACATGTTCATTCACAATTCATAGCACTAAAACCAGAATCACAAACAAACTAAATAGGAAACATGGTACGTAAGATGCTGTGAACCAAAAAAAGACAAATTAAACAAAGTGGCTTTTAAGAGCCACATTTTTTGCCACCAACCTTGTGGTCAAATGGATCTTCTTTCTCTGCCTGCTTCTTTCCACAGTTGCATGCTGCTTTGGTTTTCACCTGGCTTGAGTGGTTCATCACTGGCAGGTGCTTGTTTTCCTCGGTCTCCAGCTGCTCCGTCAACCTGTGCAACTTGGGGAACAACAAAACAAAGTCATCAACATGATATTACACAGATGTGTTGTTCATGCGTGATCTGTAACAATTTTTGCAGATTCTTAGCCAACTTTTTTTTAAAGTGTGCATGTGCATGTGTGAGAGAGACTGAATTTACTGTAACTTTATTATCTTTGTAACCTGTAGAACTCTCCTTTTTAAAAAAACAAAATCCTGAAAAATAAATGTGCAAAGTAAATTAAGCTAAATGTCCGAAAATAATGTACACACACTTTTGTATGCTACTGTATAAAAGCATTTTGTCTCTCACTGGGAAGATGTATTTTGTTTGGAAGCTCACAGATGATGATGCCATACTCTGCAAATGAAAACTCCTGATGTCACATGTTCTTAGCGTGTGTGGCGAAAATACATGATTTTCAAATGAATACTTCACTGCAAGGTGGATGGGCTTAGTGGACCTACACTCACCAGATCTCTCACCACCAGATTTCTTCCCGTGAGGCAAGTTGATGGTCATGGTAGAAACCGCAAAAGCAGCCACCATCCACAAACTCCCAAACTCCAACAGAGAAGAATTGCTGATGCTTCAACAGCTATTCTTGGTTACTCTGTTGTCAGATGCTGCAATGCCTACTAGACATTCTGAACACCTATAGTAATGCATCATATCTGAGATGTCTGTTGTATAGAGGAAAAATTCTATCTGGCAATGTTTTCATTTACTAGGCTATAAAAAAAAGTGTCACTGAGCTTCATCAATTAGTTCAGTTACTAATACATTGTTTGGAAATATCAAAACAGTTTTAATTTTTGACAGAATATTATCAGTAAGAAAAATAAAGTTGCTAGATCATATGCATAGCATCAACAAGACTGACCTTCATCTCATCAACAGTGAAAAGATAAACACTGCTACTGTAATGTATTTAATTTTCAGACACTTCAGCTAGGATTATGCTTCAAACTGCTCATGTTTTGTTAGTTACTACTGTTGTTGTTTTTGCTTAAGCCTAACTAAATGATTTTTTTAAAATATAATTTTAGTCTAATTCTACCTGTCAGTGTAGTTGTGAGTTTCTGTTCATTTTCATGAACTTAATATTATCTATCCAGGATGCATTCGTGGTTTGCATTACACTTGTCCAGTAGAGAAGACTTGGCCCTTGAATAATGTCAGGATGCTGGCCACATCATCTTAAAACTCAAAAAAAAAACAAGAATCTGTACTTAACAAATATTTGAATCCTGTTTTAAATGACAACAAAAATAATGTAAAATTGACATTATTGTACTTCAAAATGGTCATCCAACCTGATGGTGATGAGGAAGAAGATTTTCCCAAAATGTAACTTCAGTAACTTAGTTCTCTTACTATATGTCCTAACTAACCCCTCTGCTTTCTGTAGATAACTCATTGCCAACAAGTTGTCACTCTTAGTCAATTTGGGGTTTTACCAGATTACTTTTTGAAGTGTGAAGAATACGATAGATGTCCAGGAAAGTAACTCATTTGACGGGAGTGTCTATGGCTACAGTTGGGTTGGAGAAAATCAACTGGTACACAAAAGCAGTAGCTTACCGGGTTGACACAATGGTTTCCAGTCAGACTAATTTCCTCGCACAACTGCCGTCCACTCTTCCAGTATTTCTCGCATGCATCCTCCAGCTGGCAGAGGTACTTGTCGTGGGCTGGACCTCGAGCCAGCTGAGAAAACACTCGCTTGGCCTGAGTCAACTGTAATGTAGAAACGATACAACGAACAGGTGGGTGATTCATTGCTCTGAAGATACAATTTAAGAAAATGAAATGGTGATGTTAAACTGGATCATGGCACACCACCAAGACCGGCCAACTATAACATAAATGCACCATCTCCCCCTTTTAAAATTTGTCTGTAAATACTGAGAAGGAAAACGATGACAACACATTTTCAAGTTGTTTTACGAGTATTTTTCAGATACACGCTAGAGACGTTCAAATGAAACCTGGCCCAGATATCAATGAAGCCCTGCTACTACAGCTGGGTTTTATTTGAACATCCCTAGTAAAAAGAATGTGACACCAAAATCAGCCGGAAACTAAGAAAGAAAAATGTCGTGATGAGGCCAGTTAAAGACTGGGAGCCAACAAAGCCACCCCACACATTATTCTATTTCATTTAAAAAAAGAAAATTCATGGAAGAGAACATTTGAAAATCTAAGTTACTGGTTTCTAATCTTTCCATTCTTGTTTCCAAAGTAATTCCCTCAAATAAATCACCAATTATGCAATAGAAAAGCATTTTCCTGAGATATAGAACTTTGCTTACAAGATTAAAGCAAATTCTCCGTGTTTTTTGTAGGCATATCTAAGAGCCACGCGCCAGTGGGAAGAGTGATGCACCACCTTCGTAAGGGCGGCAGACTCGAACAACAACGGCCAAGTTCCTCTGGTAGGAACACGGAATCTGTGGCAGTTTTCATGAAGTTACTAGGCTCAGCACAGCTAAAGAGAGGAAAAAAAACACAGCCTACTAAGACACCAGACTTGGTGACCGTGAGTCCAGACATGGCCAATGAAGAATGCCAGAACAAAGGGCACCGAGTGAGCTAGGTGCGTTCGGTCTACAGGCGGTGACCAGGCCCAGGGCTGGGGCTGTACGAGCCTCAGAAGCTCTTGAGTTATAAAACAACTTGAAACAACTCACTGTGCACATGAGGATCTCTGGCTGTTGTGTTTTTTTTCTTTTCAATAACTGCAATTCAGAGTTTTGGCAAACTCTGAATGGCTGTACCTCTGGAACCGTTCAATGTTTTGTCTCAAACTTTGAACAGATCTGGCTGAGGCGCTAAGAAAAATTCCTGTGTGGTGATTCTGTGTTATGTCAGATCACATTGACTCTTCTGGAAGGGTTGCAGTAAGTGTCTTACACCCTGGAAAGTAACACTCCCACTGAAATATATTAATTTTCTCATAGTAATTACACCACTAAACAAATCCCATGTTAGTTTCGATGATGCCTTCATTTCACCACGAGATTTGAAGCAAGTATCTATCTCAAAATCCAACATGGCCACCATTACTATGGTAATGGTTTGGCCCATGTGAAAAACAGCTATTTTCACGTGTAGGATGCCCGGATGGCGCGCGCGCACACACACACAAAGTGTCTTGCAGATATCTTTTGAAAAATAAAAAAACAACAACTTAGGATTTCAAGTATTGGACTCCCTTGAAAGCAATCCAAGAAAAGCTACTTTTGAGATCTTACAATTATTATCATCCTTTTCATCTGCTTCTTTAATTATTATTATAATTACTTTGCTTTTGGTATTCTTCTTATCATTACTATTATTGTGCTATTATTACATCATTATTACTGTTTTTACAATTATGCTTTATTATTATTATTCTAACTCTCTTCTCCATCATCATCTTTTCATTATTCATACTCTTGACCATAATAAAAAAATTTTTTTTCTTAAAATTTAAAAACAAAATTTTCAAAAGTAGCACGAGAACAGCAGCAGAAACTGTGACCAAAAAAAATGTAGTAGATGGTGGACTGATGAGGAAGCTGCAGCATATGCCTTTATTACCATGATCAAAGCAGACGCGCTCACCAACCTTGGACAGGTGATAACTTTTTGTGTAGTGTGTTGGCAAGCCCTCCTGGTAGGCACTCTCTGCTACGGGAAGTACCTTGCTACAGCGACTGCAAGCAGAAAACAACTCGTTCAAGCAAAGCTGGGTCGACCCAACACTAGAACATACGACAGAGTACCCTACAATCATAACACTGGCTATCCTCAAGGTCAGTGATGCACAGTAATCTGACTATCAACAATGCAAGCTGATGTTGTTAATAAAAGTAGTTGTGGTCGTATTCCATTTTAAAGGACAGACACCTACCTTACTTTTGGGCCTGTAGTCTTGAAGAAAACGTAAGCTAAGCTGACAAACTATTAAGACACATTTAAATACTTTAAATAAACAAATCCTTATGTTTTTACAACTATTACATCAGTAATTAACTTAACTATAAAATGGGCTCACTCTCTAGAATGGAAGACCAACTTGATCAGGCCAAACTTCATTCAGTGGATTAGCATGGATAAACATCAACAACAGAAAACTTGCATACATTTTCTTACTTCTGTGAAGTAAATAATTACTTTATAAATTGTTTTATTTTTCCTTTTTTTTTTTTTTGGTATTTAATTTCAAGGCAAAGCCTCGCTGTATATACAGCATTACTGAGCTAAATTTTTATGTTTTGATTTTGCGATGATTGGCAATCAATTAAAAATGTTTGACTGCATGTTTCTGTTATATAATTTTGCAATGGGTGACATGGTGGTCCAGTGGTTAGCCTACCGTATTGCCATGGTTGGCCACCCGAGTTTAAATCCCAATCAAGGCTGGTTTGGTCAAGCGTACCTCCTGTATAGCTTCTTGCTCTTCTCTGGCTACATTAGTTTTTCTCATATCTATCTCTGGGTATGTGTAGCTAACTACTGATTGGCTTGCACCTTGATCATTGCTCAACATCATACCCAGGTAACTGAGGCTAGTTATCCCATGACTCTCCTCCTGCCACCTTCTAGCTCCCTGCTTTGAGAAATCCATAGACCTTGAAAGTGAGGACACGGCTTTGACGAGAAGTTCTCACATTTCCCTTAAAAACCAACTGACAACAACAACTCCACAAAATAAGTTAAGAAACTGCTGCTCACATCCTGAATCTTCACAAAACTTGAAATAACTTGATATTTTAACTACTATAACTTCTCTAGAATATCATCACTGCACTCTCTTTATAAAATTTCAGAATTAGATTAACGAAGCAGAAATTCGAATAATTAAAATTAATAGTATCAACTAAATTCTTTAGCTAACAGCAAGTTGAGGTGCTGCTTTAACAGAATAAACTGAAGGCAGCTCGGCACGTCGATGGTTTTAAGACTGGTGAAGCAACAATCACAGAATGTTAGGCACAGATTTGAAATTTATTCAAACTAAATTACTTCTGTTTTTATCATTTTCTTCAAACTATTTACTTTTATACAAAAAAATCATTTTTTAATGAAGGGTTCATTAAAACTCTGGTAATTTCAGGCTATTTGAAATAGTAAGCTACTGCTATAGTAATACTAAGCAATATTTAAAAAAAAAATTTTAAAAATTAACACCTCTCTCTTGTTTCTAGATCAGTTGGGAAATTAGCTGAACTTGTTAGATTTTTTAACTTTGTCTGTACTCCTTCACCACCCGCATTTTTTGACATTTGGTTAGTGTTTGTCAATTTTACATATGTATACACACAGTAGTAGAAATAATTATGGAAACAAAGGAAAAACTGGTATAAAAATACATTGCTTCTGTGACAAACAATCAGAAAGTTCTGCACCTGCAGGACTATAAACGTGTAACCAGTGATATCATCATAGTGTAGTATATACTATAGCTCCTCGGAATAAAATATCATGAGAAAAGCCAGTCTTAGGTGGTGATGGCTACTCCATCTGGCCGACTTCATGTTTCGGGAGCTGTATGCAAGACTGAGGAGGAATGCAAAACTAGTACTGATAATAATGTTGCAACTGAGGAAGGAAGTCCAAAATCTTCAAAATTGATGTTGAGTACCTCATGGTATTTTTTCTATATGATAGATGACAGGACAATGGAGACCATGCAAATATCCTAATTGCAAGCACAAGTGTTAACATTTCAAGAACAGTAAAATAAACATTAGCACAACGTGTTCCCAGGAGATGTGTAGCTGCCTGAAACCCTTTGCTGAGCTGGAATGACCAGCAGAAATTAAACAGTAGAATGATGATACCTGGAGGAAGGTACTCTTTATAGATGAGCCTAAATTTCAACCATTTGGCAATAATAAACGGCAGTTTGTTCCAAGGCAGACCGAGGATTGGCATATTAGTCAGAGTACGACAGCTACTGTGAAGCGTGAGGGTGGATCAATACAAGTGTGGCAATGCATATCACAAAAGTGTTGGAGATTTGCATAAAATCAAAAGGTATACTGATTACTAGCAGGTACAGGCAGATCTGGATTTAAGCATAAGCCAACAAGGCCTGGCCCTAGAGTGGCAGTTCTAGTAAAGGAAGTAGCTCAAATTTCTGATATGAACATCACTGAGGCTGTATGGGCTATATAGCTACTGAGAAAGCCAAACAGCAACCAAAAACCTTGGATAAATTGTGGAAAGTGCTACAGGGTGTTTGGAACAACATTCCACAGTCATACATTGATAACCTGTAGGGGAGCATGAAAACAAGGGGTCACGGTCTATATGAAACAAAGGGTAAAGATAATAATGCACTGTACGACTTGTTCATTTTATTTCTGAATATTTTCTGTAATAATGTAGTGTGTATGTATTATACACATCTCAGCTCTGATTACTCATCATTTGTGCACATCCTGCGAGTGTTTCCATAATTTATAATACTGTGTGTATTTGCATATTTAAAAATGCCAATGATCTCTCAAGAAAAACAAATCCCGATTCTGCACTAAACACAGCACCACTTACTTTTCGGAAAACCTGATATCCACTTCCAGAAATGACCTCATGGTGTTGAAGTGACCCTGCACTTTACTGTCCATGGCGTCGGTGAAGAAGAAATGGTAAAGTTTTGTCGCAAGACTGAACCATGTCTGTGCAGATGCCATCTGTTATTTTCAAGGAAAAAAAACAAACTTTAAAGTTAATTTTTAAAAACTTGTAACTCCATCCTCCCGATTTCTTGTTGTTATTCTAAATGTAACATTATGCTCATATCTGGACAAAAGCATTCTTTTTAATGTAAATATAAAAAAAAAAATGGGCAAACAAAGAATGGATCATAGAATTATTAGACTACTTTTGGCCTTATTTGAATGGTAAGTCAGTTTTGTAGTCAAATGTTGACTTCAGTTTATGGTTTTTTTATCCTGACAGAAGCATTACCAACTATCTTTTTTTAAAAAACCATATGCCAGTGCCTCTTTAAAAAAAAAAACAAACAACAACATCTGGAAATGCTAAAGAGAAAATCTACATTCCCTGAGTTTTAACAGCCACAGAAAGTTCTTTGGACTAGTGAATCTACACTACAGCCAACCCTTGTCTTTAAACTAAATTCAGTAAGAAAAATCTTGTTCCTAATAGAGTCCATGTCCGAAGACCAGTGGTTCCCAACCTTTTTGGACTTGTGGACCTTTTTCTAATACTCAAAGGCCTCCAACCCCCTGTTACGCTTCCATAATTTGAAAAAAAATCAAAGAATAAATTTAGCAAAAAAAAGAATCACATGGATAAGAGTTTTATTTGAACATATTGACAGTTTTGAGAGAAATTCACCAGGGAAAAATATTTTACACTCATCCTTCAACACATCTTTCTTTCTCAAAATTTAGTAACCTAATGTGATGCTTGTTGTTGCGTCTGGGCAGCCAGCTTGGAAATTCGTGGCCGTGTATTTGCCAAAGCCAACCTCATGTTATCTTCAATATTCAGCCTGTTCCTTGCCTTTGTTTTGATGTGAACACAGTTGAAAATCCAGTCTCGCAGAGATAGGTGGAGGCAAATGGAAGCAGAACTCGGAAGGCAAGCATGGTGACATTGGGATATGACTGGTACATAGCAAACCAGAATTGACTCAGCGATTTATCATTAAAGAGGGCACGTGCCGGGGAATATATTGTTTATTATATCAAAAAAAAAAAAAAATTTTAGTACATTTCATCATACGTTTATCGAAAATTATTTTAGTGATTTTTCGGGGGAACAACAACTGCACATACAGTAGATTCACAACAGCTAAACAGAAATCTAGTGGTATCAGTGAACTCTACCTCTGATCAGAACAGCTGTGTCGTGTTGGTGCCCAAGTTTGCCTAAAATCGAGCTGGCTAGTGTGCGTCCGGCCGAAGTCACAGTCTAGTCCTTGTAGCGTGCTCTGACCCAATGGCGTTAGCCAATGGGAGCGTAGCTTGATTGCATCAGTCCTACTGTGGTAACAGAGTTCTGGCCTTTGTCGCCAGTGTGTATTGTCCGTGTTTCTATAAGGGTGGCGGAGCGACAGGAAGCCATGATGCAAGTGTGTTACCGCAGCGGCCTGTGACATAACCGGGAGTGGCTGCCGTGTGAGACGAGCCTTACACCTTCGGCGCTCGGCCTCCCATCGGTGATACCGGCGTATTGGACGCAGGATAATTTTTGTATATTTTTCTTAAAAACTAATGATCCAATCTGACAATAAACTACGTTAAAAAATAAAAAGGATCATCCAAGAATGAGACAGAATTGATATTTGATGTTATTCAGTGCATTTGCTTTGTTTGTTTTGCCAAAGGCAGCCATGGAATTCAATGTGTTCATTTACTAAAACAATATGCAACAAATGCAACAGCAGGAATATGCAAATTTAAGGAATGCTGGAGCCATTGAGAGAGAGAGAGAGAGAGAGAGTAGGGTTAAAGTCTTTATTACATAATTAGAACAGTTCATTAGTCATAACTGCCAGTTCTGTTATACAACTTGACAAATGATGCCGCACAGAACCAATCAAAACAATGTTTCGCATGAAATCATAAGAAATGCAAATAAATCTAAGAATAAAACTAAATTACGCAATACTACAGTACGGCGCATATCGATATGAACATAGGACAAAAATATGATTTTCCCCCCGTTTTTACTGAAAAAAAAAAAACAATGAAAGCTTAAATACTGTATTTTTTATCAGTAAGCGATAATTATTTATGGTATAGAATGGATTACTGCATTATCTTTTTAAAATGATCGTCTCCTGATATTGTGCTTGCCGTTCAGCTTCTGCCTAAGTGATTACATGGCTGTCAGTCATCAAAGCCGGGCTTTAGTGTTTAAGGGTTGACTACAGACAGTACACCAAAAACTAAAATAATCTCCTCGAATGAACACGCATCCCTCACACAAAGAGAAATTACCAATGAAGTAAGTTCAGTGAGGGAACAATCAGTAACGCTATTTTTTTTTAAAAACAAAATGCAGGCTCAATATCCTAATCAAGAAAAGTCAAATGCAGAAGTAAACAAAAAACTAAAAAAAGCATCGCTCAAACATGACGCAGAACTACAGAGCAGGATCCCAGAAAAAACCTAGTGACAAGCTTAACCAGAAACTAGCGGCGGCAGGTGTCCAGATATCATTATCAACTGCAAGAGGTTGGTTGTTTGAAGTGGGACACCAAGCCAAAAAACTTATGAAAGAACAATTGCTAACAAAATAACGAAGACAAAACTCTATGCACAGGACCAGAAATAAGCTGGTTGGTCAAGCGAAGAGTGGTGCAACCTGTTACTTTCAGATAAGTCATTTTTCTCGTTCAAGGTTGACAATGTCAGTCTGTATGTCCATTCACCTGGTAAACCCACAACCAGTTCTCATTAAAATCAAACTCTGATTAATTAAGTAATATACTGAGGTTCTAGAACGCTTCATCAAACCAGAACTGCTGAAGATATTCCCAAATCTGGCTCCACGCCACACATCAGAAAGCGTTACGGCATATTTCAGGATGAACAATGTCAACTATTTAGACTGTCCAGGAAACCCACAAGATCTAAACTTAATTGGAAATCTATGGACTGCAAGCAAGACTTAACCTTGAAAACTGGATTGTACAACTAAAGTAAAAATGATCAGATCTGTGATCCAAGTCTGGTTTTATGAGAGAAATAAAGAAAACCATGCCCAATCAGGTTCAAGATATTATTAAAGCTAAAGGAGGTCGTATCAAATATTATGGTGGGTTCCAGTCTTCAAAATATGTGCTGTTTACTAAATCCTGTTCACATTAAATCGTACTATACTGTGTGTTATCAAAATTATTCACACATCACCTCACCTGGTGTAACAAATTATTAAAGAATAAATAATTGGGAAGACATGGTAGACTACTGGACTGCCAAAGCTGAGGACACTAGTTTGAATCCATGTTAGGACCAACAGTAGTTTGGCTTATCTCCCCGGTATGATCTCTCCTCATTCTTCACCAGCTGATCACGTTGGTTTCCTCCCACATCTAGAAATGAATTCTAGTTGGAACTTTTGCCAAATCACCCATTCTATGCAACTACATAAGAGCTGCAGTGGGACTCAGAAACTCACACAAGCTGCACGCATTGCTGTAAGGTAGGAAGACCGAGCATCCTCCAGTCAACTATAAATAATGGCAAAGATGACAGATGCTTCTTTGGACTGGAGCAGAAGAAAATCAATCACAGCATTCCTTCTTAATGTAGCTCTACTTATAACAATAAATCTTTTCCACTAAAGACCATAAAGCAGCAATTGCTTGAGACCACTGACTCCATTATATTCAAAGAAACATAACTAAGAAAGGATGGCAGTGATAAATGCTACCATGAAAGTAGTGAAAGTAAAACAAAGCAGATGGTAAACGCTGTTTTTGTGGCTGGAAATGTTACCACTAGAGGATGCCATTAACATTTCTTGGAACGGTACACTGATTAGTTACAAGGCATCATCGTGACTTATTGTGTGGGAGAGTTTATATAGCAGACACGAGGATGAGCATCATGGAACTGTTTCGCACTTTTCTCTGGCATCCTCCCACTTTAGCCGAATTAATAAAAATAAGTAGAATAATAAAAGTTGTTGCTTTTTTTTTCCCCTGTTTGTTTGTTTGTCTTGGAGGAAGAGAGAATAAAAAATAAAATAAAAACCTCTCCTAAAAGAAGTAGTGAGAAAATAAAACTGAGTGAGTTCAACAATAAAAAGGGAGAAAATCTACACAGAAACCAGCTCACCTCAAACATGGCGGGGATGGGTCTTTTACCAACATTGTCATCAAACCCCTTAGTGAAGGCAAGTTTAATGTGTTGTCCCAAGAAAAATCTGAACGAATTTTCATTGGCCATTCTCGAATTCAGTGACAATCGCACTCCTCCATCAATATTTCCAGGACTGCTCTGGATGGTGCGCCGGTTTGTCTGGTAACTCTTTCCTCTGACCGTCTCTGAAAACAACACAAGATTTATTCCAACTAAAGTTTGCTGTTGTTTCTTTTTTGTCTTCAGCTTCAAATACGAAATTATGCCTTCTAATTTTTTTTCTTCTACTTTTGTAAAAGACAGATGGCAGCCACACCTATATATTGTCACAGCAAAAAGTCAAAAATACTGCTTTCTTTGTCTAGCCAATTTTTAAGGGCTCAAGTTAATTGAACAGCATGTTTCATCCTACTTAAAAGTATCAAATGATTTTCAGATTTCCCCCGTTGGCCTTTTTAAGCAAAAAAAAAGGGTTATTATTGGCGGCAGATGATCAGAGGTTCAAAAATTCTCAACATAATTGTGAGATTGAGGAGGAGTAAATGCATAAGGAAAGCAATTACCACAATCTTTATTTGATGTGCTGGTACTTCGGAGCTGTAGCAAATAGTAACCAATAGGATCATGTGTAGGCGACCGTCTGTTATAAATGTAAACAAACTCCTGATTGGCTGGTACAGCAAATAATGAATTATTACTGAAATAAACAAATAGCAAAAAAAGAATGTAATGGAATATTATTAACAAAGTCAATTTGATGTTTTAGAAAATATATATCAAGTATACAACTACTTCAAGAGATATCCACTAATTGACAGATTATTTAGGTAATAACCTTTCATCAAATTATTTTAGGAAACTTCTCAGCCCATAGTTATTTTTGAGAGATAATTTTTACAATAAAATTTGCCTTAATTGTTATATTTTTCTTCTTAGGTCTTAGCAGATTTATTTACATATTTTCATGCAAGCCACATGCTGCTGCGTTTGGCAGTGATCAATTTGTGTGAACAACCGACCAGACCTGATGTTTGTGATAATCCGTGACTTTCTCAGCACTCTGTAAATCTGGTCTTCAATGGAGTGTTGCAAGCGCTTCATTGGTGGGTTTCTCTGTTACAAGACAAAAAAATAAATTCACGATACATGTAAGTTTAAGTCTACTGACAACTCAGTAAATTTTCTTTTTTTTTTAAAAAAAAAGAAGCATAACAGAGTTAATTTGAAACTAACCTTTTTGTGCTTGTGGAGTGTTTTTTTAAAGCTTCAGCGAACTAAAGTTTGTATTTCAGAAAGTTTTAGCCATAATGCCAGTTTTAAAAGCTTGAGAAACAATCTATTCAATGCTAAAGTATGCAATAGAAAGCTCTGAAAGGGAACGCACAAATATAACGACTTACACTAAAAGCAGGACATATGCAATGATAAATTGCCAGGTTTCACGAAACAGAAAGTCAGAACGGCAAACATTTCAGCTGTTACAATTCGTAGAATAACTTAACTGAGATGGTCTACAGAACAGCAAAAAAAAATACAGACACCTCTAATACGGCAATATATTTAATTCTTTAATCAACATTTTATAGCTGCAAATCTAACTATGCTACCAGAGTTATGCAAATAAAATCTGGTTGAAAATGTGTTGTCATGCAATGGTATCCAACTGCATTTCATTTGACCATCCATAGTATATTTAATGTTTCCAAAGATTGCTGTTGTGGATACTGTATATTAACTATGGCCCTCGCAGAAGCCAGTATAATGGCATATTGGCAAGTTGTCCGTTCAGAAAATTCTATAAAAACTCTTCTGACTAAAAGTCTGAGACAAAGAGTAAACCTACACAAAAGTTCAGTATAGAAAAGCAAGAAAACCCACACCATTAGCAAGATACCAAAATAGTTTGGATCTTCCACAAGCTGAGAACCATGACGATAAGCTTTGCTGCACTAATCTATGCCAAACTATTTGTGTTTATATAATAAAGACCATATTTAGTGTCCACAGGGGGCATCACTCTTTACCTGGGAGCGTGATTTGATTTCACTATCATCATGTCCAAGGTCCATCAGTGTTGTTTCAAAAACAAAAAGAACACGAGGAGAACATGGCCGAGCGGAAAGATACCAGTCTTTGGAGATGGGGAATCCTTGTAGCTGTTCACTTAGAAATGGCTGAAGTTTCATTCTGCAAGTGATATTATGAAGAAAATTTAAACTGAAATGTCAGTTTAGGAATCAGAGAATGAAAGGACAGTATAATAGCTGCAGTACAAATGCAGTTTTTCAACAAGATGGATGACATACAGTACACATACACAAATCTTCACATATACCTCCAATCTTGGCCAATGCCAATTTGGCCCACTACTAGTTTTCAATGTACATATTCTATCGAGTAGACTTTTCCTCACTTCACATGAGGTATCTAACTCTTTTGGTATTCTTTCTATTGTTCTTCATTACCTGTCTGCCTCTCTTTCTGTACCTTCCTTTGGGTTCCCAGTCTAGGACCTGTTGAGCAAGTTGTCTTAGCAAATTATCAGCCATCAGAACCATCAGGGTAATTGTTCCCTGAGTAAAGCAGAAGCTGGAATTTCTGCAGTAGAATTCTACATTTGTGGCCATCAACTGATATCTAAAATTCTTAGACAATACTGGTCAGCTGTATTCAGCTTACTTTCTTTTCCAATCATTTACCAGGTTTTTGCTCTATAAAATAATACTGCTATGACAAACTCAATTCTTATCTCTGTAGACATAAATACTTTCTCTGCGCATACTTGGTTTAATTGAGTAAAAATGCAAGAAGCCAGATGAATCCTGCATCAAACTTTGTTTTTATGGTGCCACTTCTACTACTTTAGTAAGAGAAAATATAAACCTCTTCCAAAGCTTGTCCTCCGTTACTTATAGTTGTATTTTCACTCAGTTACTCTCAAACCAACAGACAATGCCATTCCATAACACCTGTCTTTTTTATAATGTATTTTGATAATCTGGTTGTTTAGAAGGCAACAATTTGCAAATCCAAATCATTTAATTCTTTCATTCTAGTCAATTTTATTCCAGTAATTTAAATATCATTCAACACTTCTTTCATAAGCCAGTCAACAGCCAACTCAAAAAGGAAAGGGAGACAAGATACATCCTTTCCTAACTCTTAAATTACAATGAACCCTTCTGATTAGACATTACCAAACAAGTACACTCAGTCCCTTCATACAGCTGTCACAAACAACAGCACCAGACATAATTGTAGGTGCATCAAAATGGACTCCATCAAGCACAGAGAAGGATACTTATACGGAAAGTCTTGTCTGAAAAAAGTTAAAAGTTCAAGAACAAATTCTTCTTTGTTTACATGTATGCATTTTCTAAGTCATGAATGCTATTAAATGTACTAATACACTGAGTTATTTACGAAATATGGAATTCTGCATTGACCAGTCCACAGCAATAACTGCCAGTGTTTTTTATATGGAGCACTAGATACCTCATAATATCAAAAATCCGAAACAGTCGCACATAACTTGTGTCAAAAGAATTCCCAGGGTGGACCAACTGCAAAAAATCCAAATATGAAAAAAATAATAAATAAAAATAAAATTAAGAAAACAAAAGCTACATGTTACAGAAAATAAATGCAAAATTATACATTGTGGCTTGCTGTGAATTAATGAGACATTCAACTTCGGAATTTTTGTAATACTAAGTACATAATACAAAATGTACGCATTTTACTAATAAGAATCAAAACATACAATAATCATTTTGTTCAATTAAATTAAAAAAAAATTTTTTTTCTTCAAATTTTTCATTTCAAACAATTGAACATTAGCCCAACAAATTTCTGTAAACTTAACTGAAAGCATCAACAGGAAATTTATTGTCTGGTAAAGGTTCTATCTAAATCAAAATATCCAAACTTGATTAAAAATGTGCTTAGCTACATATGTCATTAACAATTTCATGGTGGCATTAGACAAATGATACATGCAAATAAATCTTTAATTGTGATCAATTTAAACGATGTGCTGCACCAAGTAATGCAATTTTCGATGGCAGTCATTTTGCTTAGCTAAATATTTAACATCATATTCACTGTTAATTCTCAAAATGTCTTGCATTTCCCATGATTGAGATAAAAATTAAGCTACAGCCAAGCAGATTTCTGGAAAGTTATGTAGCATGATGCAACTGATGATATAAGGATAACTGCTCCCTAATTCTTTTAATCCCATATGCCTATCAGAAATACTTACTACAACAATGTGGGAAATACAGAAAAGCAGCAACAAGGTCTTTGCATAATGGAACTCTTCCGTCTCCCAAATTGTATGGAAATCCTAAAAATGAAAAAGAAAACAGAACTCTATTTATAGACATCCTGGCAGGTGGGGAAGGGGAGAATCAAGAATTCACACACATACATTCAAATAAAACCAGGCTGAAATAGCATGGCTGATGATGATATCCAACTGGGGTTTATTCGAATGTCTCTAGTATATCTCAAAGCTCTTCAAACATGTAGAATCTAGCAGATTAATCTGAGTTCCAAGTCATCCCAAATCGCTGTGAACCAACACAAATAGTTATTTCTTAGCATGAATAAAATTAGTAATAACATGCAAAAAATAGATTAAAAAACACAATGCCATACTAAACATGAGGTCTTGCATCTCTGTTAAAATACATATCAAAATAAAAATTAATTTTCCTATGTAAATCTCATAATCACATGGACTCCCAACAGATTGAACTCATGGCCATGGGAGTTTCTGCATAATTGTACAAGTCCTATGCACAAAAGTTAATTTTCATCTAGTTTGTGAAAATAAAACAATCTATGTTGATTCAAAAGAAACTAGTTGCCAGAAAAAGCAAAATTAAAGCTGCAGATTCTTGCCGTTATAATATGAACATCTGTAAAAAAAGAGAGTTTGCTCACAGATCATCGCCACTGTTATAAAATGGGCTACAGAAGTAGACAGGGTAATTTTCCTAGTAAATGGGATTTCTCAAAGTACATGGCAGTGCAAACTCTTCCAGGGTCGAGTAATCGGTAGTCAAAGGCTGATCAGGTCAACTGCTGCATTAAAGCTGCCTTCAGCATCCGCGACTGTCACGCACTGAATAATCCATATTAGGGTGAAAGGTGTAACTACTCGACACTAACATCCTGCACATTTTGAAATTGTCAATAAACACCCACTAAGGGCTGTTTTCTGCTAAATCTGCAGTAACCACCAACACCAAGATTCCCTTTTACAGGTTGCAGCCAGGGAATTTTTTTTAAAAAGGTTTTGCAACTGTTGTAGAAGCCTCATAAAAAGTGGTACAATATGAAAAAAAAAACCCAGATTTTACTTTGAATTACACTACACACGTGATGAAAACAAAGTCCAATATTTGTATTTGCATATATCATACCAAATTAAAATCAGTTTATCCCAAATAAATTGTAAGTAAAAAGGTAAGGTGTACATATCGGTCAGTCAGATAAAGGAACAGTTAATTTGTCTGTACTCTCAATTTAAAATTATTTGCTGACAACAGATTAGGAGCAATGGTATGATCAAGCAATTGAAATGGAGATAAAGCAGATCCCAAATTTGCTGATGAACATTTAAATTCTGCCAATTAAAGATCCATCTATGGGAAAACCCTCCAGCCTATATTATTAAGGGATTCTTGACTGCTGCATCTTGCTGCACATGTTATACACCCAGAACCATTACAGCCTGGAAAATTCAGAATGGACAGCAGTTGCTTATCTGGGGCTTGCAAAACCTAGATATTAACTCCAATAAGCACCTAAGGGGCATCATAGATAATTAAGGGCAAAACAACCAAGATCAAATGCATAGCAGCAAATGAAGAAGTACCTTCAAAACTTGCATGAAAACCTGAACCAGGTCACTATTGATAATCTGATAAAGAGATTCTTCTACCAAATACTGAAAAATAGTTTTAAACATTCATCATAGGTACAGCATAGAATAAATGTACATGTGCAAAACATGTGTTGTTTAAATTATCATAGCTGGGATGGAAATAAATAAAAATGCTAGAACTAAAAACCTGAAGAACAGCATCTCATGGTTTTGGCAAATATGCACAGGATGCAGCACAAAAAAGTTCAAATAGTGGGAATACCACCAGGTCCAGTTCCTGTACAGACCAATCAAGTGAGGTAATTATACATGATGATAGCAGCCATCTTACCCAAAAGAAATACTAAAACATCAACATAATCCATGAGCAGACAAAATGTCTCAGATTTAATCATCAATGAAATATCAGTAGCTCGTCTCAAGATCTGACTATTGGCAGTGAACAAAATTTCAACACTAGACAACCTTTTGAGCAAAGGTGACAGACCTGCTGCGCTGTGTTACTGGTGTGCCTTCGACAGAGTGTGGAGAGTCGAAAACTGTCCAACAGAGAGCTGTAGTGAAGGTAGACAATGTGGTTGTCAGCATCATAGAAACATTCCAGTTCTTCCTGAAATGCAGAGAAAAATAAAGAATGTATTCTACAGAAAATTATTTGAAAGTAAAAATAAAAAAAAAGTTATCCCACTGTAAAATATAAAGTTTTAAAATTTGTAAATTTTGAATGAAAATATACAAAAAAAATTTGTTTTATCACAAGTTAATTTACATACATTTTAAAAAAATTTAAAAAAAATTTTTTTTGGATAAAAATTATTCACACATAATTCTGATTATATCTCAATGCATTCATAAAACAATGCAATGTTCATTTTTCTTTCCACAATTTATTACTAAATTTGTTATCCTGAAATTTGAAACAAATTTTAATGTTGAATTAGGAAAAGGAAAGAATCTATGAGAGAATCGATATCTATCAATCGGATACCATCAACCAGAAACCATATTTTTAAAATAAGGCATACTATTTTATATTTATAAAATGTTACTTTGTTTTTTTTTAATACTAAACTAAATTGCAAATAAACTTTATTACTATTAATAATAATAATAAGAATTCTGTTATATAGTTGGTAAATTCATGTTTTCTAATATTGCATGATGTATTTTGCTAAAATTACAAAATGTTATAGTACCACACGGTTACCTCCAGTAAGGATAAGCTTTACAATAGAACCCTAAATGCCAAGCCTAAGGGAGAGAGGGTTTCATGACATCAGATACAGTGACCTCCATACAGAATAGTCTGACTTCAGCCAAACTAATGAGTAATCTACCTAAACAGAACTGACACGACAAAGCGAGAGAAACTGCGTGAAGGAATGACCTACCAGGAAAAAAAAAAATCAATGAATGTCAGTATGACCAGGAAGCATGCTACACAAAATGCTAGACTTGCTATATCACAAACTGATTTGTTCAAGTCCTTTATGAAGTTTTGAGAGGAAATTTAAAAATAAAACAAAACAGTAAATCAGTAAATAAAAATGCTAAGTTTTCATTTGGAGCATTAAATACAGATAAATTAAATAGAGTATCTATAAATGCTCTTTACACCAAATCAAATTAGAAATATTCACTTGCCTCTTCAATATTAGCAGCTGTAATTGTCTCCAAACCCTAAAATAAATGTAAATAGAGTTGATAAGTAAAAAGAAAAACTTCAAATTATTCTAAAATAAAAGCAAAATTTACTTGAAAAGACTAGTGAATCAAAGTACATTTCACAAAAAAGTCTTAAAAAATATTTCAAGTCTTGAGTGAAATACAGTGCAACACTACCTGTGTAATTTAACTTAACTTCATTATAATGATTCAAATATTCTTTACCGAACCAATTAAAAGTAAATGATCATGCATACAAACCCACCTTAAACACATCTTTTAACAAAGTAGGGTTCAGTATACTGGCTTTGGAAGCAAATGCATTGTATTTACTTTTCCCAACTATGGAAACCACACAAACTTTCTCATCTTTTCTAGGAAGTGTTCTGAAAGAAACATAATCGATTAATTAAAAGTATTAATACTATAGATTTTATACACACAATTCTGCTAAATAAATCACGTTGGTAAAAGCAACAATGTATAGATAGTTAAATCGATAGTAGAACCAAAGATAAGGTAGTATGCATCTAGTATCAAAGAGAACTCATTTATATCCGTTTTACGCTGACTATGCTAAATCATGGCACAGAATGAATGGTCACTTTTCTCCCTTACCAAACCGAAACCGCGACGATAGCGGTTCGCGAGGTAAACGATCCCCTACGGGATGTGTTCGAGAATGCTCTTGAGAACTATTTCGGTCTGTTTATGGTAGGATTTCCTGAATCCCCTGCCCTGTTGTTGTTGTTGTTGTTCTTCTGTCCCCCCCACCCACTACTAAACTCTGCTAAGATGGCACGAAACGAGCCAGCTCAGAAAGTGTGGATGAACCGCCTACAGTCTAATAAGCAATGTGCGTTCGTTCATCCGTCTTTGTACCGACTAACATACATCATCATACCATCGTGCATCATCTCTAATTTCGACAAGGTAAAAGCAGAGATGACTCGACATTTATTATCGTTTCCCCCCCCCCCAAACTAACCGACCAGCCACGCAGAGGATGGACACCACACACCCGACGGGGGTTAAGCGGAGCGGTCATTAGCCCAGTAAGTACACCGCCGAGTCCGGGGGGGGGGGAAGCTCCTACCGCACCCCCAAAGCCCCTGATTCTACCTTAAAGACGGGAAGCACCAGCCCAGCCCGACCGCTAGTCCCACCACACCAGTGAACGGCCGACTCGTCACAGTTACCTGTGCACCGCAATCAATGCGAACGTTTAGGGGCAAGTGCGCGCGGCAGGTAAAGCTTGTTCGGATAATACCACAACGGCGGGGTCCGCAGGGCAGACCGCGATAACCTGTCGCGGCCTTAAACGAGCCGGCATAGGGCGGAATTTGCGACCGTGCACGGCAGCTGAAATACATTACTCAAGATCGATAGACGTCGGAAAGGTTTCCACAGCTCCAGTTGACATGTTGCCTCTGGCACCAGCTGGCGCCCTCTCTGGCGAAGGGGAGACCACTCTTATGATATTGCGAAGTTCAACGGGTGCATCTGTGGTGGAGGAGGGGGGGGTGGGGCTTTGTTTCGCTTCATCTTAACTTCCCGGCGGGAGTGAGATTTATTCAAAGGTAAAATTTAAATAAAGGGATCCATAAGGGGCTTGATAAGAAGAAACCGGGCAGCAGACAACAACAACAACAACAACAACAGAACGCTCCAACATGGCGGCTCTTCGCCGTGTCGTCAGGTGGACGATATATGTTTCTCTGGCAATTATTTTAATTAATCATTGGATAAAGACAAAGTCGTATCTGCTCGACGAGGGGCTTGTGGCATCGATTGCGAAGCGGCACATGCCGTATCCAGGTAAGGGCTACTTCAGTCAGTCCCGGCTGCGGGAGGATTCGGTATCGCGATCAGTTAGCATTGGCGTCGCTTACGACGTTTGGCAGAGGGAGTAGTTATTATTTGGGCTTAAGGGGAAGCGAGGATGTGACTTTCGATTTCGCTAACGCCACCTCCCTTCCCTTCCCTTTCCTTTCCTTTCTCTTCTCTCTCTCTCTCGCCAATTTTAGAAAAGAACTAAATGGAAATCTCAGAGGGGTTCAAGTACAGAAAAATGCTAATTAGACGTTTAGTAGAGGGAGTAATTATTATTTAGGCCTAAGGGGAAGAGGGTGTGACTTTCGATTCCGCTTACGCCACCTCCCTTTCCTATCTCTCTCTCTCTCGCCGATTTTAGAAAAGAACTAAATGGAAATCTCAGAGGGGTTCAAGTACAGAAAAATGCTAATTAAGTTGGCCGACGGACTACGTGAAAACGACCTGAGTAACATGAAGTTTGTGTGTAGAGAACATATCACTAGACGAAGGCTAGAGGAAATTACGGACGGCCTGCTGTTGTGGGAGGCACTCGAAGAGCGGGAATTGTTGGGTAAGGAGAATCTGAGCTACCTGAAGACCCTGATTCATCAATGTGCGGACGGAAACAAGTGCCTTCTGTCGATAATAGAGGAGTACGAGAACGGTAGGGCGGCGGAGAAAACGGATCGGCGCATCGTGCAGCCCACGGATGCTTGCAGCGGCCCCGACCTGCAGAAGGAGATCGACTGGCTGGCGAGCGGACTGGGGCGCAGCTGGCGGGATTTCGTTCGCCACCTGCACGTATCCGACAGCGAGATAGACGCGGCGCAGGAGGAGTACCCGCGGAACGTGAGGGAACAGATACGGAAATGCATTCAACACTGGCTGCTCAGAGAAAAGGGGGCCAGCAAAACCCAGCTGATCCAGGCCCTGAAATCCTGCGAACGAAGCGATCTGGCGCATCAGTTAGAGTGCGGCGACTACTGAGACGGACAGCGCGGGTCCTGATAAACTGCTGACGTTTGGCATTTCGCGTTCTCGCTCACCCATAACCTACCTTATTAACTCCTCCTACCGAGAGAATGGGTGGGCGATGGCAGATTCCTACATTACAGAGAAGTCTGTTTATTACATCTGTTTTCGAAAACATGGCCTTCCAGGCATGGGTAAATGGTGGGAGTAGCTGTGACCCTGCTTTCTTCTTGTCTGTTGCCGTGGCGGCCATACTATTGACACACCAAACTTTGACACTCATGATGGTATTAGCAGGGATTGTTGTCATTTGTCTGTGACTCCTGACCATCTGTCATTACCTGGCTATAACATATGAATGATAACCCCCCAGTGCTGGATCATCTCATACTTGAACACCAGTTACTTCCCGCAAGGGAGGCAGTTACCGTACGAATTTGGCCATGATATTACACCTTATTCAGATGCACTGGTACTTTGTAGCACAGAATGGGTTTACCTTCTGTTGTCCTTGGGCGATGATGCCACTGTCTACCCACTCTGTTCTTAAACGTTCTTAACAGCAAGAAGACGGAAACTGTACATAAAGTCTTATTTTGCATGTAGCCATTGTGTATATACAGAAATTCCACACCTAGCACCATTTTCCACTGTGGAAAGTGTGCAGGACTCTGCATATCAGCTGGAAGATATCATCCTACTGTTGCACAAATGTGACACCTATTAAGCTGGCTTCACTTCTCAATATGGAATGTCAGTCATTGCACAAGCAACACATTTATCCTGACATTTCAAATTTGACAAATTGAAATGTTATCAAGAAGAGCTGCTGTGGATGGATGCAAAGAGCAGTGAATGTTCCTGAACTTGGGAGGGAATAGCTGTCATCCTAGTGAGAAACAGTGAGATCTGGAACAAACACTTTCCCAATTTTTGTCTTTCAGCATTGCTACCAAACTTGACAAAGAAGCAAATTTCAGACAGGTGTACACTGATTATTTTAGATCCCTGTTCTGATCATCTCTGACATAAACCTGACATTGTCTGTATAGGAGTATAGGAGCCAAGCCAACAAAAGGTGGATACTAGGAAGAACTCATGCCTCCAAGGATGCTTAGGTTTTTCAGGCATTAGAGTTTGTTTATATAATTGAGAGGCTGCCCTGACTATACTCTTTGATGAAGCTCTCATGCTCTGCAATAGCAATGCCTCTGAGGGAATCGTTGAAGTCAAAATCCATCAGCTTTTGCGGAGCTCATCTGGCAATGGCAATAACCATTATAGACAACAGATTTCAAGGTAGACATGCCTCACCCTAAAACTGCAGAAGGAAGAGGCAACTGCTGGATGCAATTGCTGAGACAGTCAGGAAAATGTTTCTGAAGTTAACTCAGACATTTGCCAATGGCATTGGATAGAATACCATTTTACTAGAATCATGTTCTAAAAGTGACTTTTTAGCATACCTATTGATGTTGAGTTTTCAAAAAAAAATCCCCCAAAATCCTTAAATTTTTAATAAACTCAAACCTAATAGTAATCCATTAATTCCCTTGTAATGGCGCTTAGCACAGATCCTGTGGCCTGTCACTGAGCCTATTGCCCATAGCCAGGAAAACAAAAGTCCAGGAATCTTCAATAGAAAGGTTCTGTGCACTAACTTTGTTGACTTGATTTCACTGTATCTGTTGTAAATAAAAAATCCATTAATCTGCTGTGCATTGTTCCTCTACTTAGTACCTGAAATATTTTAAGTTTTTCTACTGTATCATTCTATCCTGAATGGACCAAATTTAACAATGACATAAATCAATTCCCTTTTTAGTAAGGCACCCTGTATAAAATTGTTACCAGGTACCAAACCCCTTTATTTACTGGGAATGGATGGTTTCTATCATACAGAGTGCTCCAAAATGAAATTCATTTTTAAAATTTTTCTACCTATAAATAAAGTTACTTCCCTTTGCTAAGCTGATTGCCAACAATCACCTCAAAAATTAGAGATTTATATCAAATACAATTCTGTGTATGTGAAATAAAATTTTTCTAAGAAATCCGTTGCAACTTGTTTCTCTTTCTCTCTGTTATGTGATATTTTTCTCCTGGAATCAGTTCCTAACCATCACCCCACATCCCTTTGTTCTGAGCGCATGTTTTCATTCCTTATAAAAACACAAAAACTGCTGCTGATCTTATGGTTGATATTCTTTATGTGTGCTGATACCTTTTCAAGGGTTTGAGAATACTGGCATAACATACACTTTAGACTAATTACTTTACCAATCTAAAAGTCAAATGGCTTTGACTAGGTGAGCCTTGTATAAGTATCATGCTATTTTGTCAATGAAATAACATTTTGAAAAGTTTCTAACTATTCCATTAAGTCTGGTAACTTGGTGAATGAAGTTCAAAGAAATTTGATGTAAGGTATTTTTTTTTTAAATGGGCAAAAGCAAGTAGTATTGGTACTTCCACAGCAACAGAAATGTAAATGAATTACAGAATTTCATCTTACAAATGGCTCCCCTATTCACCCGCTAGTGCATTATAAACATGACCCATTGCTTTATGGTGGTGGTGACAGTGGTAAGATGGCAGTAATCTATTGTTTGCTCATTAAACTTGTTGGCTAAGCAAATATAATTAATGAGCTGTAATATTCATACTTTTTTTAAAAATTGCTAGAACGATATTTGTTATCATGTAGTATGCAAATCTATTTACAGAAATAGTTCTATTTTAAACTAAATATTTGCTGTGGAAAATCTTTGAATGGGTGCTCTTGTTTTTTTTATGAAGACACTATTGCAGATTGTCATGGAGAACGAATATTAAGAGAATCGGTGGCTTTATTTTTATCGTAATTTTTTTTGTGTGTATATATTTTATTTATGAAAAGGTTTTCTTCTGTAATAGGTTATGGTCCAGAAAGAGCTTTCAGAATGATTGTCAGCGAACTTCGCACAAAGTTACCTGACCACATATTACCCAACGAAGACCTGCAGTGGATATTTGTGAATGCTGGAGGCTGGATGGGAAGTATGTGTCTTCTCCATGCATCTCTAACCGAATATATCCTTCTCTTTGGAACCATGGTGGAAACATCCGGCCATTCAGGTGAGTAAAACAAGGTTCTACATTTTTTTTTTTTATTTTGAATTATTTTATACACTGATGAAAGCAAAGAACTTCATAAATACTGAAGCTCAGCGACTAGTAGTACTAGGGGGTCGAAGTTTTGTTTCCAGGTATTATTTACCATCAAATTTGCTACACTTAAATGGCTGGGATGAAGGGACTTGGAAATACGATGGATAATTCATGTCCAAATGATCATGATATACAGGGTGTTTGAAAAGTAACTCCCTATTTTAAAATACTTATAATTTATCCTATTATTGTAATATTTTTCTCAATTTTTTTGTGTATGTTCCATGATGTATGGGAATTAAATTTATGTACTGTCAAGCACTCTCTGCTGAAGACTGCGACATTTGTATGGAGTTTGGGGAGGTGATGATGGCTTGGTATGAAGATTGGTCTGATCTCTTTAAAAATATCCTCTGGAGTGATGAAGTGGTATTCCACATCGGTGGGTTTGTGAACCGTCACAACGGCCAGTTATCAGTACATGGGAGAATATTGAGGATTTGATTTTCATGCAAGATGGCGCTCCTCCACATTTTGCTATTGTTGTTCGTGAATGGGTGAATGCCCACTTCCCTGGGAGATGGATGGGTCGTCGTGGTCCACATGAGTGGCCAGCCAGAAGTCCTGACTTAACACCCTGCGACTTTTTCTTTGGGGTTAGTTAAAGGAGCAAGTCTACTTTACCAAACCAACAACTTTGGAAGAACTTGACGGGCGAATACGAGAAGTTATGTCTTCCATCCCACAAGAGTTCCTTGTGAAATCAGTTGACGCGGTTCCCAGGCGGCTTGAGAAGCTTGTGGCAAATGCTGGTGCCCATATCGAATTTTAAATAAAACTCCATGCTATACACTTTCTTATCATATTCATTTCTTGTAAGAATTGTAGTTCAGAAATAAATTACAAATACTTAATAATAGGGAGTTACTTTTCAATCACCCTGTACATATAGGTTTAAAACCATCTAGAAAGTTTATACTCTAGATCAGTGGTTCTCAAACTTTTTTGGCTACCGCCACGCCCCCTTCACCACCACGCAGTACCCATAGCGCCCCCCCCCCAACCAAAGAGACCAGTCCCT
Source organism: Nautilus pompilius (assembly GCA_018389105.1). Lineage (NCBI taxonomy): Eukaryota > Metazoa > Mollusca > Cephalopoda > Nautilida > Nautilidae > Nautilus > Nautilus pompilius. Next base: position 142,808 of record JACATO010001370.1, on the reverse strand, counting down.
CCCACACACACACACTCACTCACTCACTCTCTCTCTCTCTTGATAAATCAAAAAAGGCTAAAATTCTTATTGGAGAAGGCAACAGCATATGATAAAAAGGTGTTGGTAGCTTAATTTTAAACAGTTAATCCAGGTAGGCCTCTAGGGAGGAGATCAATGAGAAGGATGTGCTTGGTGTCGTGACAGTAGCCTCTCAATCTCAGGCTGAATGGTACTGAGGTCTCCACGCTCAGTGATTCTGAGTTTGCACCGCTGCTTCAAAAGAAGTCGAGTGATTGTACTGAATCCCCTCTCGACTAAATATGACATCGGGAAGGCAATGAAGAGCATTCTAACCTCCTTCCACAGCAAAGGGTAGCGTTGGGTGATTTCCTTTTGAAGCCAAAATTCTTGATAGGAATTTTTGAACTTGGGCTTCAACTCATTGTCATTTTGAAGGGTAATGAGCTCCTCTTCCACATCTCCTCCCTCTTCACCAGCAATGTCAATGAACGGGTTGATGATCCATTCAGGGATACGAAGAGAGAGCAGATCTTGAAACCTTCGATCCATATCTATGTGCAGTTCATTGAGATGGGAGCAATAGACTTGTAGATCTTCGTCAAAAAGTTCTGTCCTTTGCCAAAGCAGAAAGACTTGGAAACTGGAACAGTTCCCTGCGTCCAATGTTGCGTTTGAACACGATGAGTTTTGCGTGAAATGTGGAAATAGCAGATTTCACTTTAATGAGGTTGATCCCATCTCCTTGCAATTGCAAATTCACTTCATTGAATTTTGTGAATATGTCTGACAGGTATGCTATGTCTCTCTCAATGTTTTTTAGTTTTTCACAGAGCTCAGGGTTGGAGGCTTCAAAGAACTCAATCACTGAATCAAGCAGAGCGTAGAAGCGATTCAAGCTGTTTCCCTTTGACAACCACCTCACCTCTGTGTGGAGCAGCAAGCATTGAAAGTCTTCATCATTTTCAATGCACAGTTGTTGAAACAATCGAGAGTTGAGAGCATGTGCTTTGATTTTATTCACTGTTGTGATGACAGTGTTCAGAGAATCATGCAGTCGATTGCTCAGGTTTTGCACTACCAGATGTTGTTGGTGAATCATGCAATGCATGGTGAAGACATCAGGTACAGCTGCTTTTAGATAACTTATAAAACCTCGACGACAGCCAACCATCGATGGTGCACCATCAGTTGCACAGGCTACGATATTAGCCAGTGGGATATCCTTTTCGTAAAAGAAGTTCCTGACCACATTGAAAATGGATTCACCCTAGGTATCGGTTTTCAGTAGTCTCGCAAATAGCAGTTCTTGGAATAACCTTTCATCTTTCATGAAACGGACATATGCGAGGAGGGATTCTTTGCCTGGTAAAGTGGACTTGTCTAACTGCAAACTGAATTCTGTTTTCCTCAAAATTGTGCAGAGTTGTTCTTCGATGTCTTCTGCCATTTCATCATCCCTCTGGACAGAGCTATTACTCATAGGGATAACTTTGATGATTGGTTCTGGTGCCTTGTGTAGCAATGTCTGAATGACTTCCTTTACTGCCGGTAAGATCAGGTCCTCTCCTATTGTGTGAGGTTTAACAGACTTCGTGATGAGGAGTGATATGTTGTAGGCGGCATGCAAACTGTCATTAGATTGATAGCATGAACTGCTAATCAAGCCTCCAATTGTTTTTCTCTCTCGAAGGGTTTGAAAATAAGTCAAATTCTTATCTGTTCGATCAGGGTGCATCTTGCTCAAGTGTTCAAGAAGCCTTTAAGGTTTCATCGCTTCATTTGTAAAGATCTTTTCACAAGTCAGATACAGTGGTTGCTGTTGATTATGTGGAGCTGCGATAAACCCATACTTCAGATAATCGACCTTATACTGCCTACACTTTTTTTTAGACTGATTTACATAGTTTTACTCTGAAAAGATAAGATTTAAAATGGTAATTAAATTTTAAAAGATGCATTGTAATCAAATCAAGCGAAAAGAGACAAAATATTCAATTAATCTTACCAGTTCTAATAGATGCGAATTCTGATTCCAAATACATTGATGTGCAAATGCGACATCACCCACACACACATCCAGCAGGTGGGGTCCTTCATGCGTCATGCGCTCATGGCCAATGATACTGATTGGTCATCCATCGGCCAATCAGGGATGTCAACAAGGAACACTATGCGTTCAATTGGTCCCTTCCCATCTTCTCCATTGTACTTTAACACGTTGAGTTGTCTATACTTAGAACACGGCGCTTACGGGTATAAGGCTTTGAGAACTAGCACAATAACGTCTAAATCTTGTTTTTCTAGTACTAAGCACAATGAGAACTCTCTTTTCATTGTAAAACTCATTACAACCGCCCCCCCCCCTAGTGGGGGTGGTAGTGCCCACTTTGAGAATCACTGCTCTAGATTCTTAATTTTAGCAAATAAGTGGACTGTAGTCTTAAAAAATCTGCTATAACATTTTCAACTTTCTAATATGAAAACATTGAAGTTTTGTTCATTTTAAAGCCATTAAAAGAGTCCAGAATCCTTTAGTTTCATACGCTCTGCCCTCCTGCCAATAATGTTTATCCTATTTGAATTTTTTTTTTTTGTTCTTGTCTTTGTCTTGTCAGTTGATTTGAAAAACATCTCCAAGTTCTTCCCTGACATCATGCCAAAATTTCTGTAGATGGTTCCCCATCCATCACTGAACACATTGCCCTGCTTACAGCTATTTCCACTAATTTCCTCCAGACAAACAATAGTGCTTCCTGCATTTGAATTATCACATTCAGCTGACCTGAGCACCTCCTTTGCTGGTCTATCCTTACTACAAGTGGTTACTGGCTGTATTGATTTGATGTTACACACGGTGGCTCAGACAGAAGGGTGCGAGTTGACATTACCACTGCACACAGACTGTCTTTCCTGAACATCACAAAGGATAATTATTGGTTCATGGACCCGGCACACTTATCCATTACAAAAGATTTTAACCTCACTCAGTTCACCTCAAACTCAGACACTGCATTGCTAACCCTACATTTCAACTTTATATTTGATGCAAATCAAATTTTAGTACCAGTGCATCAAATATTGAGAAGTTGAACACTAATTAGGTGTTGATCACAAGACAACAAAAAAATGTATTTTGCTTCAGATTTGTAGTTCTGATTCTCAGCTATGTTTTTATATAATTTTTGTGTCCAGCTTGAAATAATAAAGAATCTAATTATTTGAATATGTAACTAGGGGGAGGTAACACTTAATAAGACAAATTTTAAAAAAAAAATTTTAATATGTAGAATGGTTATTTGTCTCAATAGATTTAAACTACACATGTAGTGTTTCATTGGAAAATTAAATCAAATCACTAACTTAAGAACTGGAATTTTGGGGGATACTAGGACCATTAGTCAAATAAAAACTAGACCACAAACAATTCCTGTTATGTAGAAAGTGACAGGTACTACACATGGAAGCATTAATTAGTTCCAGCCCCTCTTGAGAAATCTTGATACCGTTTTCTGAAACCCCACAGTTCCAATTGTAAATTTGGCATCTATGATTCATTATTGGTATTGGAAACTGAAATTCTAGGAAGAGGAACAGGCGACATTACTATTCTCCTTCCACTGTCATACTAGGCATTTCTGCAGCCAAACTAGCTCTGTTCACCCAGGTGCTTCAGACAAGATGATAACCGAAACAATTTTGCAAAGAGAGTTTTTCTTGGCAGCCTCTGTTTACCTACGTGACGAGTGATCTTTGTTTATCTGTGCATGCCACCAAAAACAATTTTAAAGAGCTGACAGGAGAACGCATTGCCACCTTGCATTTACTTTCCCTTTGTCCCTCTGCATTAGTTTGTTAGATTTGTAAGGGAAATAAATAAAATATTTCAAAGCAAATCATGATTTGATATTCTTTTTACATCTCTGATTCTGACCTTACGCTGAGACTATTTTCAATATATTTTTTTTTTATTATCGGGAAACCATTGTGTTTCAGGGCGTTACTGGGCAAACATATCTGATACAGTGCTGACCGGTACTTTCCATCAGTGGAAGGAAGGCACATTAAAGAAAATTACCTTTGGTCCAGGTAAATTTAAAAAATGGAAAATGCTTTATTATTGTGGGTATTGAATGTGGAACAATAATGCGTATTCATTTTAAAAAATAGGTTGAGAACTAAAACAATAATCAAGGGGCAGTAACTTCTACCTTTTCTGTTAATCATTGATTATTTATAGCTTTATTCTACACAAACTTTTTTTTTTTTGCTCTCACACAAAAGACTTATGTAAGATGGAAAGTGATTATCCCACCTTTGATATCCAATCAGAAATGATGGATGGAAATAAGAGAGTTGATGTTAGATCGAGAGAACCACTGACTAAAGCATATAGGTAGGTTGTTGTTGGCTTGGAAATATCTTCTATTACTGTTTCTGAAGAAATCATCATTCATTTTACAATCTTCAATTAGGCCTGTCAGTCAGTTTTGGCCATTTTTTCAATCAAGGTAACAAGTTGTAAAGCTGAAAATGACCCCTTGCAGTATTGGAATTGAAGTGAGAGTGATTTTATTATATTAAAAAAAAAATAGTTACAAATAGGTTAATGTGTAAGATAAGTAGTCCTGCCTCTCTTTTACAAGCACGAGAATTGGTAAAGTGAAACTTTAGGCAAGCTTCTCTTCTTCAAATGTCTTTGTTTACCCATCATTGAGTTGGCAGGTGGATCACTTTCTGGGGTACCAGTGTGGATGTTAAGTTGTCTGTTCTTCTCAGACATTCCTTGGCACTAACTTATACAATCCAAAAGCCTGATTGCTGTTCAGGTAGCAACTCCCATACTATAAACAAATTCAACCACCCAGGTGTCCACATGTAATGTGAACGGGCATCTTCAATTACCAGCAGTGAACATTGTCAATAATTAAGGTATCAAGTTTAACGGCATGAATAGTCATATTTTGGAACAAAATTTCTGCAAAAAAGTAATTCATTTCAGAAATAAATCGCATACATTCATTGCAGTTTTCTTGCTGTAGGGAAAATCAAAAACTAATGGCAGGTACTTGGGTTTAAAAGGGACATCAACAGATGACTGTCTGTGCTTTAAATTAGTCACTGACACGAGGATGGGTTTATGTAGTTTGTGAACACTTATCGTTATAGGAGACAAGAAAAATAAGTAGCTATTAGAAGCTGTTTGCTTTTCTATAGAAAATCTGTTGATATGAGACTTGTTGAATGAAATAGTTTAATGCTAATTCATCAAAAAACATGGAAGTTATTTACTTTCCCAACCAGCAGTACACTGTACCAAATTTTTATGTACTAAAGTCAAGCATCAACAAAATGTACAGACCTGCATCCAACCTTGATGCTCTGTGATTTGTTCATTTGCAGGGGATACAGTATTTCATGCCTGGGGAGAAGTGGCAGCTGTCCAATGGACAGCTGATACATGGATGGTGGAATATGGCCGTGGATTTATTCCTTCAACTCTAGGGTTTGCACTTTCTGACACACTCTTTGGCACCCAAGATTTTCTCACCTTGTTTTACATTTTGCGAGTGTATGCAAAAGCCCTACTACTTGAGTTAAAATCAGCCATGGTAAACGTGTCGAATTCCCTGTAAGGGGACACGTGGTAGGTCTCATTTCTGTTTAGCACATCAGCGATGGTTTGTCTTCAACACTTTTATGGATGGAGATACTTTTCTTTCCCCCAGACACATGCAAGAACTACGCTAGCTGAGCATCCATGCAAATTGTGTGGCTTGGTTTCGCTTGCAGTTAAGCTTCTCTATACAAACAGTGTGGTAGCCTAGCACCTGCTAGCTCCCTGGAATGATTTCTTCTCACTCTTCTTCCCCAGCTGGCCTGGTGGGATATTCCCAGTTTCTTCCCACATCTAAACGCTGCAGTCGAAGAGCCTAACCATGTGGCGCAGGGTTAGGCAACTCTTCTAGTTGGAAGGGAGGGGCTCTGCGCTCTTGTAGAGAGGTTGATCTATGCTAAAAGATTTTCACTGTTGTGAAAGTAGTCAGCCACATTAACTGATGCTGCATCATGTTTTGTTTTAAAAGTTTTGACAAAGAGCCAACTTTTAAAACGTCAATATTTTTTTCTTTTTCTTTAATGGACTTGTCAATAGGAGCAAAGTTCAAAGTTTCTCTTTCTTCTTGACCTTTACAATCCCGTTGGGCAGCATCTCTGGTATCTGCTATGATTTTTGCACCCCCCCCCATCCTGAAGAGGAACAGGGCCAGTAGAGAAAGCACTGCAAAATCTTTTTCTTTTAGTAGATGTACATATTGTGACTGAATTTAAACTAATCATTTGGATGTAATGGGTTTTTCAATCAGGAAATTATTGTAAATTAACCTGTTGCATTTTTTAAAAGGGCTTTATAAAATAAAATACTATTCTAAAAACAAAGACTCCTGATTGTTTATTGGTGTAAGTTAACTTATAGTAAATATCTAAGCAGACTCAAGGATTGGTATCTTGTTCATTCATATCCAGAGCTTAATGTACTTTAATCCAGTAGTTCCCAATCCGTTTCTCAGTGACCTAACACAATGGCAGATTTTTGAAACCCCAACTTTCAGCACTAGGGAGGAATGCTCCTCCAGAGTATTTTGCCAAAAAAAACGAGACAAAACAGTGAAATAATGAAATTCCTACATGATTGGCGTGCGGTTTATACACCAGTGTGGATCGTGCCACAGAAGATATAGTGTGCATGTTATACATCAACAGCAGTCAAAAGATTGTTGCATGAAAGTAATAACGATACTGGTCAGCTTTGTAACCTAAACCTATTTCATCAGATCTCATCAAGGCTAACAACCGCCTTCCTAGCCTTACATCACCATAAAAAGCAATCTCATTTTTTGATGGTTAATTTAGAAGGATCTCCCTTAAGGAGGGGGGGCTGGGGGAAAAACTAATCATTTTCCTTCTTACCTAAAAAAAGATGCTTTCCTACCCTCACTGTAAATAAGCTTCTCACATATTTAAAAATGGTACTAAGCAGAGATAAAGAAAATGAGGTTAGAAATTGTTGCACAGTTCTATTAATGGAGTCTAATAGCATAGCAGTTCCAAACTTCACTTGTAATATTATTGAAGCTCAATTATGCTGGATGGGAGGCCATGGAAGAGAGAAAATTAAATCTGATCAATGGTCATCCGGCCTGTAACTAAACCAGAAGATATATGAAATTTAATACCTCTGTAGGCAGCATTTTTAACTAAACATGTCAACCAGGTAGATGGCGTGTGGCGCAATGGGTAGTGAGTTTGCTCGTCAATCCTTGTGTTGCGGGTTGGAGATGCGTGCTGCTGATGAGGGCCGCACGTCCGAAACAGTTGTAGCACTCCTCTAGACGCTGACATTCAACCTGGAGAGGACCAGGTTGTAAAATGCTCTAGACATACTTCTCGAGGTGCCCCAACAATCTGTGGGTTATGAGACAAGATAGTCAGCCAGGTATTTGCAATCTGTGCTGCTTTTTGGGATAAAAAGAAAAAAAGTCAATACAGATTTGAGAGCTTTGAAACATTAAAATGTAAAAAGCTAGAAATACAGCTCATGCTGTCAGCATTTGAGAAATAAAACTGTTGTTTTCCCCTTCTAATTAGCCTATTATTGGACCCAGAATGCTAGTAGTAGAATGACTGATATACCACAGCATTGGCAACTTTAATAAGGGACTCTGGGCCAGAAAATCTACATATCACTGGTAAGATTTAAAACCTGAGCGCAGACATTAACTTATCATTTGAAAAGGTAGAGACCAGAATGTGTGTTTTTGGGATCAACTTTAGATTCCCATTCCATTCCAATATGCACATTCACTGCATCTTTCAGAAGACCTAATTATCATCAACCCAGACAATCTCGTAAACTGACATGACAATCTCGGGACCGATAACAACAAAAGGCATCAGTGAAAATAACCAAAAAAAAAAAACAAAAAAACAGTGTGTGAATCTAAACAACAACAACAACAACAAAAATTAATGTAAACAACGGCCAGATTTTGTTTTGGAATTGTTGCTTCTTTTTTTTTTTTTTTCCTTTTTTTTAAAATTATTTTTAAATAAATTTATTCACATAAATAATTCCTGTTACAATATTCCCTTGTGAAGCCAGGGATCAACTCCTTTTAGGTTATTCAAATTTCTTAAAATAAATTTATTCACACACATTTCTTACAACAGGTCTTCAAAAAGCATGAAAGTTTGTATGTTCGCTTGCTTGCTTTTTTTTTAACGAAATATTACAGATTGAGTTGTTTCCCCTTTGCAGTTTTTACCTACAAGGTATAAAAATATCTTGATCAAGTGTAAAAAAAAAAAAAAAAACAGGAGTAAATAAAATTATTTCATATCATTTATCAGCCAGCCTTGTTAAATCAAGTTGCTTGATACAAATAAACTTCTACCTCAATCCTCAGCTGAGCATCTCTTAAGATTCTGACTAAGAACATCTCCAAAATGGACATACAAAAGTTTCATATCTGATGAGAAAGTAATAGTACTCTATCAAGTTTCTTCCTATTTAGAGACAGCTCCTTGCACAATGGGAGCAGCGCACACACTGGATGCTTGCTATTGCTTCACAAAAACACACTACCTGATTTGTGAGAATCGTGTATACCTTGCATTGTGCATCAAAGTCTGCAACAGAAGCTCATGGTCCTGCTGCTGAGCTGAAATCTGAATGCATCGTCAGCAAGTTATTTTTGGTTCTACTTGTTGATACATGTGAATGGAAATTTCTGAACGTGACCTGGGTACTATTAATGCAAAGAATTGACTAACATTAATTTTAGTGTACCACCAAATCTGATAAGAAGCTTGAGCATGTAATTTTCCTGCATCCAGTATTCTTGAAATCAGGGAACCATTTCACAGAAACCACCAAACCAAGTCTGATTTATAATGTACAAATCTATATTTATTTACCTGACATGAAACTATATAAACAAATCATTAGTACATTGATCTAATCAGACCAACATGGACATATTCCAAACAGCAGTCTGTTATATTACACAGAGTGGTGATGAAGAAAGAAAGAAAACGTACCAGTCAGACCCGCTTTTGGCTATAAACACAAACATTTCTTACAAAAGACTGTTCATTAAAAAGAAGGGGAAAAAAGGGGCAGTTTGATGGTCATGCAGACATTGCAAAAATTATCTTCACTGAGTGATTTGCTTGCTCAAATACAATGCTCAGCGCCAGCCACTTATGTATGCAGAACTGTATCAGACATAGCCAATGAAAAAACAAACTCCTGTCACCTCATAATAGCTGAGAGAATGATCCTTCTAAAGCTTCAGTATAAAGGGATCTTCTTCAAGATAGGCTTTCGGCACATGTGACAAGTGCTCAGCTCTTCGCCACACTTACTGCAGGTGGCGTGTCCACACATAAAAACCATGTTCCGGTTCCGCTCCATACAAATTGAGCAGATGATTTTGTCTTCTATCTCCTGCAACTTTTGCTGGAGTTCAGCTTTAGGATCTGAAGCGGACTGGTCTATGATGGTGGTTGGGGAACCATCTTTAAAAAAAAAAAAAAAAAAAAAACAAAAGATAAATCAATTTCCATTGGCAATCCATCCTCTCCAGACCATTCTAATACCGTAAATATTGAAGCTCAATGAACTTATTATCCTGCAGCTTTTAAGTTTAGCCACACGAAAATTCTCAGACTGGACAGATTTATGTTGACAAAATTTTCTAACAAACATCCCACCCTTCTCCCCACAAAACTGGGGTCATGCAATTTCAGACTGGCCTACCATTACAGTGAAGAGCAGATCTATCATACACATTAGGGCAGGTCGATGTTGACACAGGAGTGTGAGTAAGCAATCAGTAGTTGCATTTCCATGTATAATACGTTAAAATCACAAATATATGAGTTTAACTTGAATATCTTTTTGCGGATTTTGAAATAACTGTTTAATTTTACTTTTTCACTAGTGTTTTCGGTGCATGTAACCATTTTTTTTCAACTGTCCTTGTCTTGCTATGCTTTAAAAGTCAATGTTACGGACCACTGCGTGTCCAGCCCCCTATTATATATATATTTATAGTTTAAGGACGGTTCTCTGTGTTTATTTAGAAAATATACGGTGTATTGCCTTGCGCCGACGGCGGACTGGAATCTTGCTTATAGTGTCATTGCGAGGCCGTGTTTTGCATAGTAACTTACTCTGTAATAATAATTATTTTAGTGAGTGTTTCTATTATTATCATCGGAAAAAGGGGGGAGGATTATGAGTATATTACAAGCTGAAGACAAGAGTTTGTAACATCATTAATTTATATATCAGATTTTAATATTGAATTTAATTACATTTAAGGTTGTCTGAGATATTTTTGAAAAAATGCCGAAAGTGAAAACAACGCCACTAACAAGAAAGAAAAGTGAAGAGAAATATGGCGGTGGTCCTTGTGATTTAGTGCTCACAGATCCCAGCACCTACAGACAATTGATTCAATATTATTATTATCTAGAATGTGCCGATCCCTGTGCAGATTTTTGGGCTAAAGTGCAGCATGTTACCAGGGACTTGAAATCAATTTGGTTGTCTGTGAATCCAAGATTACCATTAATTCATGAAAAATCCATTGACAGAAAAGTTAAAGATCTCTTTGTGACTGTGAAAGACATAAATCGCAAGCATGCTAAAGCAAATGCTAAGCGTAATCTGGATTCTAAGTTGGACAAACTCTTTGATATATCAGCCTGTTCCTGTCCTCTGGAAATTGTGCCTTGCAACGATTCTAGGATATATTGCAAAAAAGACAAATGCACAAAAGAACACATCATCTGCGTTTGTCCAGCAGCTGCAAAGGTGCCAATTGAAGAAAGAGCATATCTTCGAGATCAGCGTTCAAAAACAGGACCCAAGGGAGCATTTCAGATGTCTTCGGTGGACATATCTGCTGCCAAAAGAGATAGGAGAGCTAAACTGAGAGAGCAACATGTCTTATCTCAGGAGGACATTGAATTAGCAGGACCTTCTACACAGCCTACAGATATCCCTGAACAATCAAATTCTGAGGTTCGTGTTTTTTTTTCTTTGCCTTAGTATATATGAACTAAACGATTACCTTGTATGCTATGTTAGTATTTCGAATCACAACTACTTCATGCAAAAATTAATGCATTTTTCTTGTATCTTAATCTGCTGAAGAAGTAATATTCCCTATCTAATCTTTTGTGATTCTTATATTTTCAGGGAGATGAATGGCAGCCTAACAGGAGGACTTCAGGAGACTACAACCTTCTCAAGTTTCCCAGATATGCTATGGAGCTTGTCAGAGCTGAATGTTCCTCCAGTCTTGGGGCAGCTCTTGGTAATGCCTTGCTCTATGACATCAAACACCTATTGAGGCCAGAGGTTGACATTAATCAAATCTTAATTGACAAGTGTAAGTTAGACAGGGCTAAATCAAAAGTAAGAGTAATTAGTGAAGAAGTTGAGTCAGAGACGAAGACACACCTCGTTTGCATGGGTGTAGATGGAAAGCTTGATGATAAAACCTTGACATATAAGGAAACAGAAGCGCAAGAAGGGGGAAATGTTCTCAAAAAGTGTGTTGCTACAGAACATCATCTCACATTCACATATGAAGATGGAAAATCTCCAGGCACCTATTTGACCCACAGAACAATACCTGTTGTAGGTGCTACTGGCAATGTTCTTGCTCAGGAAGCATTCAGTGTTCTTCAAGAATATGACAGCCTTGAGAGTATACATGCTATTCTTCTTGACAATACAGCAACAAACACTGGTTCTAAGAGTGGTTTGGTGGTAAAGCTAGAAGAAATTCTTGGGAGGAAGCTGCACACAATTGGCTGTGCCCTTCATCAAAATGAACTTCCACTAAGAGCCCTATTTAAAAAACTGGATGGAACAACAACTGGCCCAAGAAGCTTCAATGGACCCCTTGGGAAAAGGTGCTTAGAAGATATTCATGGTGAACCACAAGTACAGTTTGAGCCAGTTCAAACACCAATTACTGATGAGTACATTCCAGATGAGGTACTGAAGGATCTCAGTCATGATCAAAGGCTTCTCTATGAATATTGTAAGGGTATCGGAGTGGGAAGAGTAGATGATAGATGGGCAGCCTGGAAAATAGGTCCACTCAACCATGCACGATGGTTAACACTTGCTATACAACTTCTTTGTCTATACACACGAGACAACAGTCCAAACAAGAATCTGACAAAATTAATCCAATACATCGTCAAGGTTTATGCTCCCTCATGGTTCAGCTTAAAGATGTCCTCTAAACTACATGATTCACCTCGCATTCTTTTCTCTACCATCAACCACTTGAAACTGATTCAGTTTGATGATGTGAGACGCATTGTAAAACAAAATATTCAGGGGAATGCTTTCTGCCTGCTACCTGCAAACTTCCTTTACGCCATGGTGAAAGATGATGATGACCAGATCAGAAATCTTGGACTTCACACAATTCTTACTCTCAGACACAGGTATTGTTTGCAAAATTTGTTATTCTAGATATTTTTATTTTCAAAATAATATATTAAGATTTGAACAGAATACTTAGGCAACGTCTGTGGAATTTTTATATTTCGAATTTTCAGAGCAAAAATAATAAGGAAATAGTTTTGATTATTAGGCCGATATTATTTATATACATTTTTTTTATTTCCAGAATGAACAGCAGCCAAGAAATGGAAAAGAAAATTCCTCCAGTGAACTGGGACGCTGACACCTGGCCAGAGCTTATTGACCTTCCTGACGCTGGTACAATGGAGCCACCAACTACACAACACTTTTCTGATGAGGAAATCCAGACCTTCATCAACAAGAGCACAAAGCCGGATATTCCAAACCTACCATGTCATTCTCAGAGCGTTGAAAGGAGTGTAAAGTTAGTGACAGAAGCTTCTCATTCAGTGTATGGGTTTGAGGCCCGACACAGATCTATCCTTACGAAACTGCTGAGCAGGAAAATGCGTCCAGTGTTTATGTCAAAAGGACATTATTCTCAGTCATATGATCATTTATATTCCTAGTTTTATTGGGTCATTATGGAAATATATTGTTCTCTTTTCCAAATGTTATGTAACTTATGATAAAAAATATAGAATATGAAATAAACTTGAAACACAATTAAACTTTAATCGCAAATCCGCAAGCGGAACATTAACCTAAAAGCCTAATTTTTTTTTTATTGTGTACTACTTGAATAGATGCAACTACTGTATACTTACTCATATTGCGATTTTTAAAAAAGTTGAAAATCGACCTGCCCTAATACACATAGGCAATGTTTTCTAAGACAGACCACCCCCGCACCCTTCTCCATAAACTGGGGTTATATAGTTTGTAATTCAGCTGCTGGAAGAAAATTATCGGGAAAACTGATATTTAGTTGGTTATAATCTGATGAAAGAAATCATACCATCTAACTCTGAGATTATCTAATTTCCTCTTTTAGAATGATTTCTAACTGAAAGTGACAATATCTGATTTTACAATAAACAATACTGCAAATATTTCACTGCATATAATACATCTACAGAATTTCAAATAGTGACTTGGCAGTTAATAATAATTCTACATAATTTTCACAAACAAGTTAGTATGACAATAGAAACAGAACATTAAAAATTTATTTTGTAGTTTTACTATTCACTGTTAGAATTTCTCCAATTGTTATTTACCTTTTCATACAAAATATGCAAGCAGATGCGTTCAACCTTATTTATAGCAATATTAATCATTCCCGAACTTTACACACATTTCATACGACACTCAGAGATGTCTGAAATGCAACAGCTAGTTTGAAATCTTTAATCATAGGAAAAATTTAAAAGGAACGATTGTAAAGGAAGATATTAAAGAGGAGAGTTGACTCAACTATTGGCAATATAGTCAGCAGCTTTATATAGAATTTTTTTTTTTTTTTTTTGTTTTTAAAGAATTTTTTACTGGCTGTAATGGAAGATAAATAATTGTGCACTCGGATTTTTGACAAAAGATGACAGAAGTGCGGTGGAGGTAGTAACCTACTACTGTAGTTAGAAGGTTCCTGCATGTAGGCTGCTAATGTAACAGCACAGAATGATGCCAAATGGCAAAATGTAAAAGTTTTAAATCATGTGTTAAGTTTACAAGTGTTTTTAAATAACAGGTAAAAATTACACTGATTATTGTTTTCATAGTTGGTTATCAGACTGTCCAAGTGCATACATTAGAAGACACCACTGAAATGCTTATTTAAGAGAAACTTTCGGTTAGAAATCCAGAGAGGTTACCTGACTGACCCAACTTACCTGGTCCAGTTTTACTGTGGATAGGCACTCTACACTGAATACATTTTTTCATTTTGATGCAGCATGCTGCACATGATACCACGTGACCGCAGGGTTGAAAGGTCACATTTGCAGGTTGCTCGCTACATACACGACATTCATTTGTTGCCTTGACAGTTTCTTCTGTGGCTGGTGCTAACTGATTTCCAAATTTTCTGAAACAGAAACATCAGTTTTTTTCAAAAAAAGAAAAAGAAAAAAAAAAAAGGTAATGACTTTGATAAACAAATTAACATGTGAGATCTGCTAAACAATATCATTTGATGTAAATATGCACATGCCATCTTACAACCTATTGACCCCATGTGCAGTTTAAAGGACTATGTCCACCTTTTGCAATAATATTAATGCACCAATTCAAAAGGAAGAATTGAGAGATCATCCTGCCTCCTAGCAACAGCTGAGCTAAACTGATTAATGCCATAATAAATGCATTTCACCAAAAGTTTTATTTTACTTTTGCAATTAACCTAATAAATTCAATTTATATATTGATAAATATGAATAAAATGTAGAAAACAAAAACCTGCCTAGTAATCAGAACCAGTTTAAAGATGACTTGGAGTAACTTTCTTCGTTGTTGCACACATCCTCTAACTCTTCCCAATATCAAGTTGCTACTTTTAGAATGGTTGTGGTTATCAGAGAATTTTCTTTGCCTTCCCCAGAATTTCTTAGAAACAAATTGCTAGTATAGGATGCAGACTCACCATCAAACATTCTACTTGTAAGCACTCAAAATGCAACGACATTGGTCCTTGAGTCAGCATCCTTGTACCTTTTTAATTTATGAAGTTACAAGAGTTTTAGCTTTGGTTTTTTTCAGTTTAAAGAAATAATAATAAGAATGATTTTCTGTCAGAGTTTCAAGCACTTTCACAAAGAGATAATGGTTTTAATATGCTCTAACAACATCTTAATGGGTAAGTCTTAATTAATTAATAAGACAAGAAGGAAACTCCCCCCCTCACTGATTTATGCAGAACAGTGCATCTTGAAATTTTTTTAAAAAAGCTACTGTATTATTAGAAGCATTCAAATGATATTCAAACTTTAATAATAATTCTTTCATCACAGAATCTGTTTTATAATTTTATCCTGATGTAGCAACAACGGTGATAATACTCACTGTGAAACAGCATACTGTTGGATTAGATTTGCTATGTGAGGTTTATTAATGACATCAAGTGGAGTTTTATTCTTGTTATTCCTCTGCTCCAGACTGCAGCCTTTGTGTATAAGGTAACATGCAATTGCTGCTCCCGTGTGCTCCTCTTGGTCATCCATACCCAGCTGGGATCGAATCTGGTGAAAGAAAGTGGGAAGCACCACTGTACAGTATGAACGCAGCACTAATGAGAGAATGAGATGTACATATATATTTAGATATAGATGTATAGATATGCACACCATTCAGAGTATTTAAGCTGCAATACAACCAACGTTTTCCTCTTTTCAGAAAGTATTCTAAACAGTGTAGGTGAAGCCGCCTTGATCTTTCAATAGATCTATCAGTTTCAAACTAATATGATTTAGTTGAAAATAACTCTGAAAAGCAGTAGTTTCTTGCAACATGTTTAACTGCACTTAAGCAGGGCAGGGGAAATGCACTGAAGGTTAAAAATAAATAAATGCATACAATTTCCAACATGGGTGAATGCTGGTTTTCAGATGCCAATGTCTGCCTCATCAACGCTAGGTGGAGACACGTGTCTCCGTCTTCATCTTTTGCATGGATGTCAGCACCAGCTGACAGCAGCAGTTCAATGAGTGCAGTGTGACCCTGAGACACAGCCAGTAACAGTGGTGTCTGACTGCGGTTGTTCCTGGTATTTGAATTAGCTCCCTTGGAAGAAGAAAAGAAATAGTTTTATGGGAAACATCTGTCAGTTAAAATAGAATAACTCCATATAAATCTTGGCATCAAGAATCTATCATGAGAGATTAAACCATATTATCATATTCAATAAAGGAGGGCCAAAACCTATTGATTGAACATACATTTATGAAAAAAAAAATTAGAAAAACGGATACATGCAAAGTTTATGCAGTACAAAATAAAAGGCAAATTTAAGCAACTGTAGAATCCAAGAGCACAATCCTAACATAAGTAGAGCTAGATTGGATCTCACTTAAATTCAAATCATCCATAATTCCTAGAAAAGGCTACATTAGAAGTTATACATGTAGGAACTATTCTTGACACTGCTCTGCCTTAATCTATCCACATTTTCTCATGCTAACTACTGCATATCCCTTCTAATCTATATCCTATAACCAAACAGAGTTTGGCTGCTTATTAATTTCCCATCTCACATTCCAGAAAAAAAAAATGAATATGAGCATATAGTAAACAATTTTTTTTTAATTTTAAAAATTAAAGTACGTACAAAAGCAAGTAAAGATTTGGCCACTTCTTTGTGTCCATTTAAAGCTGCTAAATGCAAGGCAGAGAAACCGTCATCTTTCTTCAGGTCGACTATTTGCATGGACTTGTGAAGAATATTTGGTGTGGCGCTAGAAAAACAATTTATGGAATTATGAAACCCAGATTACTACAAGCAACAGACTCATGTTACAGTTTGGCATATTTTAATTGCATCTGAAAGACAGTTTTGATTATATCCCATGAAGAGAAGCACATTATAATATATATATATGAGAGATGGAGAGAGGGGGGGTAGAGACTCTTCATGAATGTAATTTAAATAAAAAAAAAAAATGGTTTTAATAAATAGGAATAAAATGGAAAACAAATGTCTACTGAACCAAAATCCAATGTGTTCATTTACTAATGGATGTACTGATTGTTGTTATTCAGGTAGCAAAAAATAAATAAATGTAAATAAAATGGATAGAGATAGAAAGAACTGAAATGGAAGCTTAACTTGAAACTTTCTTTTAAAAAACAAACAAAAACCAACCACCCCTAAAATAGTGGGAAATATCTACTCTAACTAGAAAAATAAATTAGACCATTCCCACCAAAATGGCACCTTAAAAATAGAAGAAGTTCTATGTTTTAGCCTCATTCATTAAGAATTTTGTTTGTTCTAAAGATGATAAATAAGACATTGTTTTTTTAACCTTATACCTCTAAACTATTCAGTTTCATGTATGTATGTGTATTATATATATCTATTACTGCTTTATTCATTGTTGCTGTTTTTTCTAATGCAGGTGAAAATCATTGATGACTGACTACTCATCCTACATTTCCAATGGAGTCTGATAAAGTCAACTACAGGCAACAATTACTTCAATAACATGAAATAGTCCCTTTATTCTTGAGCCATCTTGCAATTAAGTCTGTGCAAAAGCACAACCAAGAAAACTTACAAATTATTTCCTTTGAGAGCTGCATGATGCAGAACATTGAAGCCCCGATGATTACGCACAGTAAAATCAATTCCTGGGTATCCAACCAGCATCTCTATTATCTCCTTGTTTTCTTTTCCCATAGCATCATGTAGAGCAGTGTCACCATATGCATCCTAGTTAAAGAAAAACCAAGCCAACCATTAATGCCACTCAACCAAAACAAGATGTACACAATAACAGTTGGCAACAATTGTCAGCTGTCAGAAGAGCTTGTAAGAGGTGGAAAAGGGGTGGGGGGGGTGAGGCTGTCTTGTATGAGAGTTCTTACCCTTGACAAAAAAAAGGGTACCCACCAATGCGTTAACCCACAACCTGTCAAAGAATCTAGGAGAAAAGACAAGAACACAAAACCTGCTGTTGCTTCTTTTAGGAAACAGGCCAGGCTTATACTACAACATCAAACTAAGTTCCCACTGTCTGCAGTTCTTCTGCCACACTGACTAGATACAACAAAATCATTCCCTTCTAGAAGTTCTCGTTTCTTGAAGGGAGGACTCCAGTCAAGACTGATGATAGAATGAAGACCAGTCTTACCAAATTCTTTGGCTAATGTGGCTTAAATGCATTCTATAAGTCCTGCAGCAGGTTTTCATACTATACAGCTCTTCTGTCACATCCACTAAAGTTTTGATTAAAATCCATTTTCATAAGACTACTTATTTTCATTTCTTCTTTCTCTTTTTAAAAAAACTGGATTACCGCCATTTTTTTGTTAGTAGGCTTGGGAATTATTATGCACCCCATTATTTATACCAGTTATACTGCGGTAGAAACCAGCAATATTATTAACATTTACAGCAGGACAAAAGAAAAACAAAAACATAATAGATTCTTCCCTCATCTTCTATAGGGATGACCCATAACATTTTCTAGCAGAACCGGAATTGATCTCATCTAGCAATGAGAGGTCATCAAGATCTGTCCAAGGGAACTGCGTCAACATATAGAACACTTCTACATGGAAATTATTTACCAAATGTTTATTAAAATAATACAAGCAAAATATTTTATATCAGCTTCGGTAACTAAGAAAGTTAGGATATAAAAGAAGTCACTCGGCATCATCAAATAGAAAAGAACAATAACATAAGTTGGAACAGTGATACTCAGACCTTCAGTTTTTCTGAAATTATATTAATACAAACAGAAAAAGCTCTGCATCAGTGACATTTTTTGCAGGGGCGGTGTAATATATAATAAAACTACATTTTCCATTATGCACAGATAACAATAGGATAAAATATAAAGACCAATCAAAATTCTTAAAACAAGCCCACGCATCCCCAAAATGATTACCATCATTGTGCACAACATCAGAAAGCGGAAAACCGAAAATAGCAAAAGCAATAACAAATGCAAGTACAAAGATGAGTACAGATTTTTCAGAGAAGAGTAGGAACATGATTTCTTCTTTGTGCCAATGCATCTGCTTAATATGCAACAATTCCATTGCCAAATTTTAAAAAAAATTCAACTTAATGAGGCATTAATTACACTACATGTCATCTGAATTTTAGAAATGTCTCCTTGCTGGACAGTGAACTTAAGAAAGAATGACTTTAAAAGCTCAAACAGAAAATAACAACTCAACAAAACCTTTCTCGTGTTAATACCAGCCAAAAAGTCACAACTGTATTGTACAAAATCACACGCGAAACAATGAAACGGATGGTGAGATGATAAAAGACTGCATGCTAATGGCCTGCTCTACATCGTTCCCTGACAAAAAAGGATCTTGAGAAAGGGGTGAGAAAATTCAGCCATCTCATTTGACAGTGTTTAGAAGAGCATCAAATACCTATAAAAAAACAGTGAAAATATATTCAAGGAAAAATTGGCATCTTCCAAGTTCATTAGCCTTGCAATGGATGAAAGCCGGTTAACAATGATATTGCACAGTTACTAATATTTGTCAGAGCTATCAGTACTGAATTTGATGTGAAAGAACTGCTAGACATGGCTACCCTGCAAAAACGGAAAAACTAGAGGAAATATAAATTGCTATACTGGATACTTTGACAAAGTTCAACATAAACCTGAAGATATTACAGCAATTACAACCAACAGCATTCCTGCTATTATGCTAGCTAAGAAGAATGGGGCTGTAGCTTTATTGAGACTCAATTCCATAGTACAGATGTATTAACACAATGACAAGCAGCAAGCTCCTGTTTGTAGGCGTGCTAACTGGGCACTCACCTGTATGTTTACGTTGCACTTGAACTTCAGCAGTACCCTGACACATTCTGGCAACTGTTTGTTGACAGCAACATGAAGTGTGCTACATCCTCCATCATTCAGCATATTGATGTCAGCACCTTTTGTTAGTAATAATTCCATCACTTCTGGCTGATTGCTGGAAAACGAGGAGGAAATAAATGCAATCTTGTTAGGTAGCTAAATTATAAATGGAAATAGGGTTGCAGTTACAAATACTGGCCAGATACCATTATGACGTCGGTATTTTAGCTTGGTTTTATTTGAATGTCCCTAGTAGAGTAAAATATAGCACACCAATTTGGAACTTCAGGTTCATGTAGTATATTGGGTTTATGTGGAATTTAATTTCAAAGCTTAAAATGCATATCCTGAACATTTTCTAGTAAAATAGAATTTAAATAATGTGATAAACTAAAAACAAAAAGAAGAAAAGCCATGCAAGTAGAATATATTCAAAATGAACTTTTACTTAACAGTAAAACAGTAAACAATGCCATGACAACGTAGTATTTTTTCTTTAAACAAATCCTTAAAATATAACCATAAGGTAATAACATATATATATATATTTGGTTGTTACAAAAGTTTTGTCGGTTTTTTTACCGCAACAATCAGACTTCATATCGTTGCTGAATGTGAAGTTCATTAATCAAAGTAAGTTCCATTACAATCGGTACACTTCTGCCAACAAGTTACAAGCGCATTTATACCATTTTGAAAAGAATCTGGATTTCTGGAGTCGATAAACTGTTGGAAGGCAGTTTCAGTTGCTGCTTGGTTGGAGAAGGATTTCATATGGAGGAAGCTGTCGAGGTGTTTGAAAAGGTGGTGGTCTGCCGGAGAAAGGTCTGGGGAATAGGCTGGGTGAGAGAGAACTTCGTACCCTGTGTTCAGTTTCTGAAGAATCACTTTTGCAACAAGAGGATAAGCATTGTCGTGGAGCAGGATTGGGCCTCTTCGATTCACCAATGGCGGCTGTCTTTGGGAGAGTTTCTGATAAACAACGTTTAATTCACAACAGTACCTTTCAGCTGTGATGGCTTTGCTAGGTTTTGTGTCTTATGACAAGTGAAGAGCAGATCTCCAATTGACAATTTTGTTGTTGTTCATTCAACTCCTGAGGCACCCACCTGTCAAGCCTTTTCACCTTGCCGACTGCACCAAGATGCCGGAAACAGTTGCAGTGCTTACGTCAAACTTTCCAGCAATTTATTGCACTGTTTTTCTGGGATCAGCTACAACTTAGGCTTTCGGACGGTCGTCATCACAGCTGGAAGGATGTCCACTACATTCCTCATCTTCGAGGCTCACATCTCCCGATTGAATCTTTGCAAACCACCGTTGTACTGTGCGCTCATTTGATGTGATCTCTCCCCATGCCTGCTTAATGTTACGAGTTGCTTCACTCACTGTGTGGCCTGGTTTGAACTGGTGAAGCAAAATGACATGAAAAAACTTTTCTACCCACGCTTCATTCAGAACCCTGAAACAAATATCCATTTTATGATTTTTAAAATGGTAGGTTTTGCATAATGTATGCCAAAGCACACGCTACAAAACGATATATAATTTATCTACATGCACCTTCACAAGCAGGCAAGAATGAACCCCGAATTAACATAATACAAAAACCGACAAAACATTTGTAACGACCTAATTTATATATATATATATATATAAAAGCTCTTCATTTGGGAAACTTGCATTATCTCTATGTCAGATTCCATCAAGTTAAAGGAATGTAAGAGAAAGTCTTGAGCTAAATAAGAATACAGAAAATGCCCCGGTGATGCAGTAGGCTGAAAGTATTGATCAAATCACAATATCTAAAAAAAAAACAAAAAGCCTAGCAACCAGCAGGTTATTATGATACTCTGTACAGAGAAGCATCTGCTGTTAAAACAAGCAAGGAGAATCAGTCAGTTGGGAGACCAAACCCCGATGATAATGAGCAACTACGAAGGTAAACTGATTATTAGCTAGCGACTGATGGGGAAACACTAAAAGAAACCCTGTAAACAACAGCTATACTGTCTTTCCATTCATATCTAAGCGAGTCTGTTTAAAGAGAAAAAAATTGTTTACAGGTAGATTGAGAGCCCCTTCCTATGTTGGATGCTTTTGCTTCCAATGGTATCTCTTTGTGAGAATTTATGCCATCTTGAGGTTCATGTAAGATGGAGACCGACCCTCCACATTACGCTTTTGGTGTTTGTAACTAGTTTCATGATTGCTCTCATCACTGGTGGATTGGCAAGTGAAGGCCAATGGAAGTTGGCCAGAAGCCCCATGCAACTCTTTCTTAAAGGGATAGGCCAAAGATGGTGTACACAACAAAATCACTTGATTTGGAAGAGTTAGAGGTGATGTCTCACAGAATGTTCTTGCTTGTTCTGTTGCAAATGTGTTTAAACTACTGGCCTATGTTGAAATTTAATTCATAAGGTTAACTGGAAGAAAACTATTTTTCAAATGACTAGAATGATATTTTTATGCCCATTAAAACAAAAGGTAGAACAGATTGTAAAAGAGAGACTGACTGTTGAATCCCTGGAGCACGAATAAGACTCCTTACTAAAAACTATTGATAAGATAATATAATATCACAAAGGCAGTAATATATTAAAAGCCAAAATAATAACTTAGTAATAATAGTAATAATAAAAAAAGAAAGTAGTAACTTGTGCACAATTCTCTTGCTATGCTGTGGAACAAAATTGTATGTATGTATATACTTTATTTTTTTAATTAGGCGATAAAACGTATTAGTCCATAGACTTAAAGCCTTTGGTAATTTTAGTATTTAAATCATTTATTTTAATTCTGGCAACTTCAAACACTTTAAATCTCCATTCAAATATCCATGGCTTCAATTTGGAAACCAACCAGATTTATTTCTAAATGCTAGTGTACACAATTTCCCAGTGATGAACTCGTTGTTTTAAAAAACTACTACTTAGACAAAAAGTTTTAAACACATACTTGAAATACGTAACATTTTGCTTTTATGCATGACTTAATGTGCATATGCTTTGGCTTTATTACGATAATACGCATTTCGAAAATATTAATCAACATGCATCAGGTCGTCATTTTCTTCACCACTTGGCTTCAGTTTCTAAACCAAGTAGCTATATGCCAACTGCAGAAAGTCCCTACTAAAACCCTTCATGTTTTAGATGCGGGAGGAAACAGGGAAACCTGCAAGAATGGCTGGTGAAGAATGATGAGAAGAAATCATGCCAGAGAGTAAAGTAAACCAAGTCCTCAACCTTAGCAGTCCAATAGTCCATCCACCGTGTGTCGGGCATTACATCTTTAATAGTGTGTGAAGTCTGTTAGAGGATGTTACAAACCCGAGGCAGCAACACAATGCATGAATCATGTGACAGTAACCAGCTCTAGATGGAAGATATTTTTTTTTTTTTTTTTCTCCATGTCTGTTAAAAACAGATTTAAGAAGTAATGGTAATAACGGTCCTCACCCAAATCCAGAGTAATGTAAAGCCGTGTCCCCATCTTCATCTTGCAACTCCAGATTTGCATTAGCATTCAACAGGTGTAACACAACCTCTTTATGGCCTTGGTGACTTGATACTTGCAGGGCTGTTTTACCTGAACTCTTCTGGTTCACCTATAAACACGAACATGAGAATGAGAGTAAGCAGAAACTGGGACGAACAACAGTCCACCATCAACCACACCCCTTCCCTCTCTCTCTCTGCCTATTTTCAATCTGCATGGACCAGCAACCAACAGGTTAACATCATCCAACCCCATACTTCATTTCATTTTTATGCCAACTGCCAAGAAAAAGATATCTACAAGAATAACAGCGAATACAGAAGTTTCTAAGAAGCAGAGACACGCAATT
This sequence comes from Nautilus pompilius, assembly GCA_018389105.1. Taxonomy (NCBI): domain Eukaryota; kingdom Metazoa; phylum Mollusca; class Cephalopoda; order Nautilida; family Nautilidae; genus Nautilus; species Nautilus pompilius. The sequence continues at coordinate 118,945 of JACATO010001370.1, read as the reverse complement.
TGGCCACACAATGCGTGGTTATAACCAATGCAGTATATTACAGCACAAACAGACAAGGCTACCCCCTTTTTACTGACTGTAGGCTGTCAATCTGCTTGAACTTTTGTTGGACTTTTTAAATGAAAACTATCCTTTGTCAGTTTATTCATAAAACTGTAATTTTCATAACTGTATACATAAATAATTTTAACAAACTAAAAAAAAAAGAAGTACAGTGTATGCCCCATGCTGAGACAGATCTAAAACATTAGCCTTAACCAGAATTAGTGCTCACTAAACCGGCTGAGCTAAACTGGGAAGTTAACATTACACACTGCAGTTTTGGGGTCCGTGCCTGAAACAATAGAAATATATATCCGTCTCATTGCCCAAAGAGCCAGTTTCAAAGCTGTTAATCATCCATCTCCAGATATATAATTTCAGTATGAAGTAAACATAGAAAAAGAAAGGATCGGAAAAGGGTCAAGTATCAAAGATGTGATTTTTTTTTTTTTTTTTTGAAAAATTTCTATTTCACTTCTTTGAAAAGTAAGATCACCTTAAATTTGATGCTACCTTATATTCAGGTCAATACAATACATTTTTCCTACTACTAGTTTCTTTTTTCCTGGAGAACTCTTTTCCTTTTCCTAGGAAAAGCTGTTATCCACTAAATAAGTCTCATTATTGATGACAACACTTTTTATACTTTTTTAAAAATCACATCCAATGAAGATGAAAAAGCAGCTAGAATCTTGTCTGCAGAAACACGAATTTCAGCTGCTGCTGTTTATTATGTAGATGCTGAGCTAAACTGTACTAGAACACCCTTGTACAGAGCCAAAACGCCGCTTACATCATTTCCAGAGATTATTACAGAATCAGTAAAAGAATATGCAAATTTAACATACATTTATGTAAAATTTCTTCATTTTTTTTTTAAAAAAAAGAAAAATCAGCACAATTTTCTGATTAAATATTAAGATTCACTGGTCTTCAGAGATTAAAAAGCAGAAGGAAAATACATCACAAGTTGTTCTTTACTGACAATATTACTAGTGTTTTATACTGTGATGTCATTAGTACTATTACCAAGTGACATCATCACTGGCACCCAGAGAAACTTTATCAACTTCAACACTGTGACTTCAGTTATCAAGTGAGCAGAAGTGTCTTCCTAAAACTGTAGCAAAGAGTGGGTGGGTGTCAGATTTTATGGAGTCTGAATGAAGCAGCATGAGCATGTGAACTGATAACTGGATCATCAAAAGTCTGATGGAAACATGCATTGATGAACCAATGCCTTGTGCCCCATCACAAATTGTATATATTATAACTCGAATTACAGCAATTATATTGTATTTTGAATAAATTGTGAATTAAAGAGTTCTAAATTAATGCAAAAGTACTTATATAGTGTCATTAATAATTATGTGTTGAATGATAAAGAGAAAATGCAGCTTAATGAAAACGACATGAGAACTCAAAATGGGTAATGAAAATTTTTTTGAGAGATTAAAAAAATGAAAAGGTGGGGCTAAGTCCCTACACAGGGTTCTAACAAGGGTGGAGGATAGGACCCTCCTAAGCTGCCTCCACAACACCCCCTGCAAGTGAGGTCATCATTTCTGCTATCTAGTGACTTCATCTATTTTGATGTCAGTGTTTTTGTTATACACCATCCACAGCATGCCATTGTTTCTACTATTGATTATTTGCAGCAGTATCAATTATTACTAGCATCCAGTGACTATTTATTTTAACATCACTACTTTAGTTAGTCGTAGTCACACCATTTTATCCTCAGCATCGTCATAAGTGGCATTTTCCATAATATTGCATTAAGTAACAGGGTCATTTCTTCCCTTTCTACTTCATCAAACCATAGAATGCAAGTGAAGACTCATCATAGTCACACATAACAGTAGCATATTAAAAACTCGTTTATGTAAGAGTACTTCTATGTAGCTAGTACATCATTAGAAAAACTTGCGCTAAAGGGTTGCCTAGCATCTTTGTTACTACTTATAGGTTCCACCTATTCTAGTTTACCTTGTCAGGGAATTTCTGGAGAAGTTCCTTCACCACCTCAGTGTGTCCCTGGGCTGCTTCTCTCACCAGACGGTCAGGGCCTGAGTCGACAGCTTGTAACTCGAACAACTGTTCTAATAATGTCGTTAAAGCAGCTAGTAAAGAAAAGAGTAAATGGCAATATCCATTGATGCTAACTGTTTTAACTAAATCAACATAAAAGGAAGCTCTGTGTGTTTGTAGTTTTTATCAAAGCTGTTTTTTTTGTTGTTGTACACCTAAAAAAACAACACCACTTGACTTATAATAAACAAAATTGAATTGTGATTGTCCTAATTGCTAAATAATTATATAACGCTTTTTATTTGAGATAAATCTAATACACATTTTCAAGCATTCATTTGATACTCTTTCATGGCCAAACCGTAGCACCCAGAGGCCCAGAGCTCAGGTACTTCAGAATCTGGGTGAGGTTTTAAGCTACTGCACATTGGCCTTGAAGGTCATTTTGAAGCCACCAAACACTGCTTTTCAAAAGCCTTATTGAGTACACTTAGTTCACTGCACTCATTCAAAATAGGCAACCAAGCATTAAAAGTTGTTGGCCTCAATTTGGGTGGTCCCTACTTTTCCTATGGACAACTGTATATTAGATGCTCAAGAGTTGGATGAAACAAATATCTGTTTTGCTTTTTACCTCCAAGTAAAAACTATAAACACTGTCTATAAAGTGACTCTTATGGAACAAAGTTAAATTTAAGTGTACAGCTTATAGAATGCTAAGAAATGTATCATTAGCATCAATTCAATGTTCATTCCATAATTGTGTGTTTAACTAAAATTTCTTTTTATCAAATTGATATAAAAGCCATTTTTTTTCCCTGTGCAGCACTGGATACCCTAGCTAGTTAAGATAATAAAGCGAGTTGTGTCTACTAATGCATCTAATTCATGACTATTTATCCAGTTAAGTTAAAAAATGTGTATACACAGTATTAGAAATAATTATGGAAAGAGAGGATAAACTGGGTATAAAATACAAATAACACATGACAGAATTACATCTCCATGTGTGCTGATTTAGAGCACTGTGATTGGTTGTCATGCAAGCAATCACAAAGTGCCACACGTGCAGAAAAACTATAAAAAAGTATAGCAAGTGATGTCACTGTAGTGTGGTTAGGTTGGATACTACGAGTTCTGGAATGGAAATATCACACGACAAGCATATGGAAATCAAAGTCTTAGCCAGAGGTTACTCCATGCAGCAGATTGTAGCCCAAAACTGCATGTAAGACTGAAGAGAATATGCAAAACTAGTACAGTTAACAAGAGATACAGTCAAAAAAGCCTTGAAGCATGTTCTTTCTCTAATATAAGACAAACCAGTAAAGATTCTCCAAATTACCCAGCTGCAACTAGATGTGTTAAAGTTTCTTCAAAAGCAGTTAGATACACAGTGCGAAGTGGGCTCAGTGGATGTGCAGCAGACAAAAATCCTTTGATACAGAGAGGCAATCAAACACCAAATTGAAACAGTGAGATGACCAAACCCGGAGGAAGGCCCGAGCTTGAACTATTTGGTAATAATCAATAGCAGTTTGTTCAAAGGTAGACCTGAAAGCATTATTACAGTCAGTGTACACCAGCCACAGTAAAGCGTGGTGATGGATCAATACAAGTGAAGTGGTGCATATCAGCCAAGACTGTCAGAAATTTGTATAACATCAAAAGTGCCGACAGGTACAGGCAGGTCTCATCCATCACACCATCCCTCAGGAAGACATCTCATTGGCCAGGGACTCATCTCCCAATATGACAATGACCCCAAGCACACAGTCAATGTGGTGAAAAAATGCAACTAATGGAAAACTCACAATAATGCTTTGGCCTGCACAAAGTCCTGATATGAACACCATTGCAGCTATATGGGGTTATATAGTTACTGAGAAAGTCAAATGGAAACCAACCACTTGGATGAATTATGGAGAAATGCCACAGGATATCTAGAACAACATCCCAGTCATACATTCATAACTTGGAGGAAACATGAAAATAAGGCCCAATATATCAAATGCTCAATCAGGAAATTATATTATTTGTTACAAAGTAATAAAGATTAAAGAAGTTAAAAAAAAAAAAAAAAACTAACTTTTTTAGGGGAGATACATCTTAAAAGATAACAAAGCATATAACAACAATTCATTTAGTGTTTAACAACAGCAGAAATGAAATGATACTAGAAGTGCTGATGCTGACAGGAAGATTTTTCTGAAATATAGATAGTAAAATTAATCTCAGATGTTTTTGGACTCTTATGGAAACTGAGACGACATAGATGTCATTTCAACCTCGCTCTTGTCAACATGTACCTCAAAGTAATACCACAATTGTTAGTACACAACAAACAATATGATGGTTCTATTCTAGATGTAAGCACCAAAGGTAAGAGGTTATCAGTAGAAAGGTAGCCAGGCTGACATACTGACCGATGGCAGTGAGATCTGTTCACCACAGGACTGGCAAGAGACAAAGCACTAACACTACAAATAAACTTTTTAGAAAGAATAAAGCTTTGTTGAACTTACCTGTGCTTGCAGGTTCTCCTTGATCCTTCCCACTGGCACTTGTGTTTAATTCCTGAGAAGCATCTGTCACTGCAGTGCAGCAGTTGGGGTTTAAAGTCCATGTTGTCCCCTCTACAGTCACCCGTAAATCCTTGTCTGGATAAACTTTCGACACGCAGCCGATCTTTCCCAAAGTCTACAAAGAGAAGTTTAGAATGAATTAATTTTAAAAAAATAGAAAAAAGAAATTATTATATAATTTTTGTAATGGCACAAGTGGAAATACAGGCAGTTCATTCAGAAAGTGCTTGAATGTTTGTTGGGGTTCTTCTGTACCACTCCCTCCCATTTCTGAGAGACCATGAAACTGAAGCCTACTCATTTGCAAGACTTGCAGCAAATTCTATTGGTTTCTGTCTGAACACAAAAGAAAAACCATGGGTAATAATCATTCCTTTAGAAAATCCAGAAGCCTGCCTTTCCCTGCTGGGAAACTCTGACCCCTTGATGGATTTTAGCTGTGGAGAACTTTAGGAAATCTCCTGAATTCAAAATATCCATTAGAGTTTCAAGTTTGGTAAAGTAGATTTGCTAGAACTGTTGTCTGAATTTTAATTTTTTTTTTTTTAAAAATGATCAAGTTCTTACCACATCGCCAGCCAGCCAGTTCCAACACCTCCCCACCATCTGCAAGCTAAAATACATCATGGGCATTTTCTTTTCACTAATTTTCATGTACAGCCTGCTGTAAGAAAACTGGCTAAATCACATTGATCATAGATCAGATGTTGGAATCGAAACAGGACTCAATGCACCCGTCAGTACCACTGCACAAGAGCAACAGCAGGTAAGTATTTAAAAAAAAAAATCAACCACTTACTGAGTGCATATTATCAGTCCACTCGCCATGTCCTTTCTGTAATTCTTTCACTAAATGAATATTTTCAGAGATTTTCACTACATCACCAACTGAAAATTCACAAACCTAAAGGCAAACAAAACATAGACATTATTGCTAAGCTAAGCTGTAAAAGCTTCCTGCCTCTCTAACTACATATAATACAGGAGCTGCTGTGTTAGTTTCAAGACTATTTTTTAAAAATATTTTCAAAACCGAAAGTCCAACTTCAAAATATAATTAACTATTTTTTCCAACTGCTACCAAGTTGCTACCTGAGGAGCAAGTGATACTACTAATGTCAATGAATGAGGCAAGAATAAAATTACAGTTTATCTGAATAGCAGTTTCCCTGTAACTTAATTAGGTCTCATTATTTTCAGGGAACATTAAACAGACACAGTGAAACCTTAATTAATCCAAACTAATTTGAGCTGCTGGGTGTTCAGAAAATATAAAAGCATGAATAATAAAGATTGTTGCTAAGCTACAAGGTTATTCATGTGCTTAGCCTTGACTTATTTCTGCCACATCAACCATCTGAAACATCAATAAAGCATCTCCATAGCTTCAGAATGACCAGGTATGTCACTCAGTTCATGACCAACTGCATCATCATCAGTCTTATAGACACCTTCAGTTTCTTCATCTGTTTGATTTAGCCAACCAAAATCATTGACATCTTCAAACTATTAATTTACATCGCAGGCTTAAAATTGCTGTATTCAGGATTCTATTTCAAAACCTGAACAATTTCTTCCATCGCATCACCTTTATTATTAACATCATTGGACTGTCCTTCTTCAGCTAATCTTTCTCGCCAGCAGCTGCACTGCAGTGATCTTTGCTCAATACCTTTGCACACTCCACTTGCTTGCCCCATCTGCTAGACACTTCCAGGAACTCAGCAAACTTTACTGTGAACTACTTTCAGAAAGAAGTAATTTTCCTTGCAGTACTTAACAATAAAAATACAGGATACTTTAATCCATGGGCTACATAAGAGTCACATCAGAAGAAAACAAACAATACATGGATGTTTTCATCCTCTGATATGAACCCTTTGGCACCTGAGTGGCAGGTGCATTCTTTAAAAGCAACAAGGCTTTCTTGAGAAGTTTGTAATCCTTCAAGTGTTTGTGAACTTCTGGCATAAAGTTTTCATCAAACCAGTTCTTGAACAGAGTACAGTCCATCCATGCACTCCTTTGACTTTCGTAGATAACTGGAAAAGCATTTTGATTAATGTTCTCCAGAGTTCAAGGGCTTCTGAAAATCCCAGCTAGTGTCAACTTCATTTTACACAATAGATGTAATAGCAGATGACGAGATCATTATGCATTCTTAGGCCTGTTTGTACCAACTCAGCATGGAAAACAAAGATTTTGCACATAAATTTGGTCAAGATAATGGTTCGCTGAGTGTACATTTTTGTAGAAATTACTGAGACAAAGCATACACTTATTTATTTTCAGTCACCATTTTTATGGTCCTTCAAGCCTTGCAATTTTAAAATGATTTGAATTATTCATGAAAGCCTTCACTTGTCCTTTGCTTTCAAATAACTCACAATATCATTGCCAATACCCAAACTCTATACCCCTTTCCCTATTCTCTAGTTTATGTATGAACTGATTTCTGTCTAAATAACAAAATGGTTCTTTTACATTTCGTAGAAGGCATTACTGACTCACAAAACTGAAGAGTGCCATATACAAATGTATTCCAATCAAAGAATTACCACATATAGACTTATACAAAGTCAAGAAGACATATGGCAAGTGTCAAAGCAGAATGGGTTCAGTGTCTGAGAGCTACTGTGACAGTTGTCATGTAAACAAGAGAGAAATGGACATTCAGCTACAGCACATATGTAAGAATTTGGTGGTGTAGAAGGATTGAAATTTAAGAAATTGTAACTCATCATCTCATTTAGATCAATGGGCAGCCATCATATGGGCTACATTTGTATCAGGCAATTGTAAAGTAGCTAATGGCTAAAATCACCAGCACTGACTTGGTCACTGAGGTTGGTGCTGGTGCTAAAATTCAAGTGGGAGATGGAAGCAGCAAGGAGTACAGTCTTCACTGATGACTCGCCCCAGCTGGCTTACAAAAGAAGAATATCTAGCCCTGCTACCCTACCCGCTCTCACTTTTCAAGCAGTACATGTATACAATTGCATCCATCACACCACATTAGGAAAAAAAAGAGAGAACATCGTTGATCAACCCCTAACTATGTTGAATTGTGCAGAATTTAAAATAATTTTGAGGAGTTGTTTGAACCAAATATCTGGACAGATAAGATTTACTTGGACATGTCCAATAGCAAAAAATGTAATCTGGGCTGGACATTTCAACCATATTTTTCATGAAGGTGTCTTTTATGAGAGACACCCTTATTAAGTTTCTTTCTAACTATCTGAATAGCTAGCTAATGATGTTATTACTTTTATCTTTTAAACTTCATAATGTCTAGAAACAAGAGGTAACTTCTCAGTTCCAGACCTTCACAACATGGAATGAATGTCACTATTCTGTTCTGTTTATTTTAGACTACCATGTATCATACTGTGATTCATTAAACTAATTTGTTCCTCCATTCTAAAGCTTTCATTTTCACTTTGTCAGACTACAAACCACTATTTTATTTCATTGCATTCACAAATCACGAACAGATTTATATTTTCTATAGCATCTGAGAAAAGCTAGAAAAGTTTTAAAAACAACAAACTATTTCTGAGTGTGCTTGATTTAATATTTTGCTATCTCTTTGTAGCTGGAAAAGAACATTTTTTTTTTTTTTTCACTACAGAAATAAAAATTGGGTCCTTTTTTGCGAGACTTCCTTACTTATGTGTCAGGTTTTCATCAACGAAAGCTCATTTCAACCCCATTCCCAGGATAACTCGCTGTTTTGGATGGTTGGGCAGGCACAAACTTCGCAAGGCTTTTTGAGGTGTGTGCGTTGAAGCGACAAATGCAATATGGCAGCCTCACCTTGTTGACACATTAGAAAGTGGGGAAAGTTCCGCAAAGTGAAAGTAAATATTTGAGAAAGAAGTCGAGCAATAAGTTTGCTACTTCAAAATAAGGGAATATGAAAAGAAAAAAAAAAAAAGGTTGAGAGACTACATTTCCTATTTTTATTGTTCTTTGCAGTGAGAGCTGATTGCTGATTGGACAAAATGACAGAGCAATTCAAACTTTGTCTAGCAATATCCAATGTCCAACTGATATATTAATCTCCGATTGCAGCACATCATAGAACAAAAAGTTCATGTACAGAATTAATTTTCGTCATTTAGTTAATCAAGCTAATAACAGGTGTGTACTGGCTGCCAAGAACTTACTATGGAAAGGGCACCAGGATGAAATGTCCATCTGTTATTGCAACCTTCATACTGAACTCTCACATCTCCTCGATCAGTGATTCTGTGAACTGTACCTACCATCCCAATATACTACAATACAAAAAAGTAGAATTTTTTATTAATGAACTTTGGAAAGTAAACTGAATCAGTTTGTATAGTTTTTTTTTTATTTTTAAAAAATTAGATTTATTATAATATCAATCATCTTATAAATAGAATGTTTAAATTCTAATAGTAGCAATAACAATTTTTAAAATGCAGTCCTAAAGCATAAATAAAATCATCCTGTAAATGTTATATGTTAACATGAAAACAAGTCTACAAAGTAAAAATGAAAGTAGAAACTGTACTCTTGACAGAAAAAGAACAGTTTTCTCTGAAAACATCTTTCAGTGAAGCAATATCCTAATATGATAAATCCATTGGAGCACTGGTAATGAAACAAAATTAAAATAAAATGTCAGTTTATTTTTAAATGGGACTTTAATACTAAAGGTTTGCATATTGTCAGTCTTATTTGAAACAGGAAGCATTTCAATGAGAAACCCAAAAATACATTTCCATTTGTCCTTTATGTGCTTCCTAACCACTCTTTCTTATCTGGAAGTTACTGATGTCACCATCATGTCATTATAGAGCTCTGCCTATGCTGCATCACAGTGGGATTGGCACTGCCAATTTTAGCAGGGAAATTCCTACTAAAACTCCATTTTAAGATTGAAAATGAAAAAGAACAATAAGAAACCATGCCAGGAAGGTTAACCCTAACCCTAACCACAAACTTGGGTCCATAGCCATAGCATCCAGTTTCCCAGCCACCAGGCCACCATCCACCCATTTGTCTTCAGTGACTAAACTGACACCTGTATATCATTTAGCTTGTGTATACTAAAGCTTAACACCTTCATCATTTGAAGTCATAATAATTAAAACTAAACATAAAATCTGAATCACTGCTCAATCAATAGTAAAAAAAATATGCTTCTGTTGTTACAATGACAACTCCAATATATGCAGCGCAGTATGAGACTTAACTGAGAGTGAGATCTCCATCTTTGAAAACTTGCATTTTCAACTTGGGTAGTTTTCCTTACAATTGTGTCTCATCCAACTCTGATCTACTTAACACCACCTAACTTGAACAATACATATGCTTGATGAGATTCTATTCAAGTGGCCATTTATTTATACAGCTGCAAAAAAAGTTCACCACAATCATTTACATATTTAATAATTTGATTCTCTTTGTTTGGCTGACAATAGATTGTCTCTATTAGAAAAAGTAAAAGTTTCTTTTGTTTATTATGCTTTATCATGTTGTTATTTTATTTTTAAAATTTTAAAATATATTTCCAAGTTTAAATCAAACCATGTTTAACCAAACAATTAGATTTTAAAATCTTTTTTAAATCAAGGGAGATAATTATATGCGCAATGTGTATGATTTCCTCCCTTCCAACCAAATTTAAATTTGAAGGTTAAATGTTTCCAACAAAAGAGAGAGAGAGAGAGAGAAAGAAAATTTAATATTAACCTCAGCCATCTTCTGATTCCAGCCACCATGACCTTCCTGCATTTTCTTTAGTACTTCCACATCAGATTCTACTCTGACTTTATCATTGACTTTAAACAGACACGAGGAAGGTGGAAGGGGATCCACAACCTCACCTTCAGGAAAAAAACAGAAAAGAAAGAAAAAAACTTAAAGGAATGCACCATTAAAATACTGACTATCAAGTACATGGCAGGGAACAAATGATTTTATTGTTCCAGTGAAGATGTTAAGAGATTATTAACATTTCAGCTATGGACCCAGGTATCAATGACTAACAATTAATGTAAAACACTGAATAAAGAAAAAAAAGAGAGAAATGTAAAAATAAAAAAAAATTTAATTTAATTTTCAAATAATTTACAAACCATTGCACAGTAATTGTAGAGTTTATTTTACCTATGTATCCATTTAAATTCCTTCTGCTAACAGCTTCTTTGGCACAGCAGAGAATGAAGCAACAAGAGATGTGGGGGGGATGTCATCTCTTAATAATTCTGCCTAACTTTGACACACAATATTAAAAATGATTAAAGAAACAAATGTTGGATTTGTCCAAAATATCATTTTTAATGTACATTTGGAAAAAATTAAATAAATTGTTGAATGGGCATTTTCATTGTTTTGTCAGTGAACCGTGACAACTGATGTCATACATTTTCTGTGCTGCACACTGGGAACAGGTACCTGGAAATCTAGGGTTGTTATGAAGCCCCTGGCTAACAACCAGTCCTGACTTGACCAGCGGCTGCCACACTGACAGGTAGTTTGTCAGTTGGGTGGTGTTTCATCCTGTTGTTGCCAGGTGAAGGGCATGCTATCAAACAAATGTTCTGTGTACTAGCCATCCCTGAAAAGGTCTTAGTTGGTCAATTAGGCCACAAATGCTTCACAATGGAGCAAGAAATTGCCTGTTCATTGCACATAGCTGAATATTCTCATGCAAGACAATGTACACTGCCAGAATTGTAACCATCTACCTTGTCTGAGAATACATTTACTGTAGTGAAATTAAGTATACTAGAGGGGTATTTTTGGCAACACATGCTGACATCACACCTCTGGCAGGAAGCTGCCATCTTGTCTCAGTCTTGAGTGACATGCTATTTTGTGCAGATGGATTTTATTTTCTGTCCCATTGTAAAATGCCTGACCCGAAGAAGCAGTGTGAGTGTGTGTGTGTGCATTAAAATTCTCTGTGTGAAACTTGATAAGACAGCCATGGAAACCTATGAAATACTAAAAACTACATTTGGGGATGAAGCTCTCAGGCATATGAAAACATTTGAGTGGTTTGTTCAATTTAAAAATAGACAAACTTCTGTCAATGATGATCCAGACTTCAGCCATCCATTAACCTCGCATGATTTGTGAAGCAACAGAAGCAGCTGTCATCTCTTAAGGCACATGCCAGGTGATTCTGATTCGAGATTTGGGAACCAGGTGGGCTATGGCAAAGTTTGTCCCAAACAGAAGGAACACTACCTCCCAGTGTCTCAGGAATTCATTCACTGCGCAATAAATAAAGAAAATTTGCTGCCCAACATCGTTACAGGTGATGAGAATTGGGTTTATGGCTACAACCTTGAAACTAAGCATCAGACATCTCAGTAGAAGATTCTGTCATCACCTTGACCAAAGAAAGCAAGACAAGTGTGCTGAAATGTGAAGAGGACAATGATTGTGTTTTTGACAGTAAAGTTGTTGTGAAACATGAGTTTATTCCACAAGGTCAGATGGTGGACCAGTTGTTTTATTTGGCTGTTCTGAAAAGCCTAAGCGATGCAGTTCGATGAGTGTGGCCTGAAAAATGGGAGTCAGATTTGTGGATGTTGCGTCATGACAATGCTCTGTCACATTCAGCTCTCTCCACATGAGAATTTTTTGTCAAGCGCAACATTCCATTGCTTTCCCAATTCACTTGACTTTTTGTTCCCCAGACTGAAACATATCCTAAAAAGAAAGAAACTTCTGAATGTTCCAATCAACTTCCAAAATGCAATCTGGAAACTGAAATCCATCCCAAAAAGAAGAGTACCAGAGATACTTCAAAAAATGGTAGGACCACTGGTATCATCATCATTTTCAATCAGAAGACTAATTTGAAGGGGATAAATATGATTAACTTTGTTGTCCTTTAGTTTTGTAAGAATAAATTTAGGCCTAGAATTTTTTGATCAAATCTTGTATGTTAAACAGGATATAGAAAAGTTATGCAATGGCTGACAAGAAGTCCAAACTTTAATTCTATAAAACACTATCAGGACCATCCAAAATGATCAGAACCCCATCCACAACCTAAAAAGGCTTGATTTGATTTAATTTGATGAAGAATGGAACGGCATTCCCCTTACATATTATTCAGCACCTGACCAAAAGCGCATTCTACCAATGTAGAGACTGTATCAGCCAGAGAAGCCTATCTATACTCATTAGTGTTTCAAATTTAAAAGAAAACATACTATCCAGTGACTACATCTATAGGCATCTTTTATTATTATCACATCTCTTGGTTTAAAACGTGTCATTCTGATGTCATGCACATGATGCAATAGATTTGACTTCTGATTTGAGCAAATAACAGGCACTCTCATAAAATTACCTAAATCTAATCGTTTTTGCTGGCTAATTTTTGGAGTAGTTGGAATTTGAAATGTTGCTCTTTTATAAAAATTAAAATAAATAATCAAGTAGTGTATAAACAAAAGTTTCCGTAATGCGTGGTTATGAAAGAACTGAAAAAATCATGTGCCTGGAATTGCTTCTCCTCAAAGGCATTAAGTAGCAACACCATCTAATTAACTTACATAAATAATGAAACCTTGACAGAATTTAGTGCAATATGTAAATACAAACTGCAGGTCTTGATCAAATAAAAGTTATTTGTGACCTGAGAATATGTTTAAATACACAGGTCAAAATTTGTTTTATATACCATAATTTCCAGGTTGTAAAACAAATGAGCTAAATTTCCCATCTTTCTTGACTTCATTCATAAATAAGACCAAGACGGATTATAAGACAAAGTAGTTGACCAAGAGAAGCCAGAATACCAATACAAGTCTTTGTTGTATGCAGAGCATCTTTTGCTGTGCACCATTCTTGGACACATTTTTTTTACTGATACCACATTTAGATCATTCCTTGGAAAGTTTTATAACTTCCAATTTAAAGGCTGCTATGTAGGATTTATGCAATGTAACAGGTGGTGGCATTTTGAAAATGAATAGGGGTTTTTATACTCATAATTAAGATCAAAATGGATCAAGATGGCAGGGGATTGTTACTGATTGGATAATTAAGCAAACTTTAATGAACAATGACCACCAGTCCTACTAAAAGAAACTGGTGTTCGCCAAGTAGTTTCATGTGAGATTTATAGCCAAATTTTCAGGTTTAGCACCTTTTTTTTTTCAATATTGAGAAATTTTAATTCTATCTACATATAAGTCAATTTGGATTATAAGAGGCAGCCCAGATTCATGGTAACAGAAGTCTCATCTCATAACCTGAAAAGTATGGTACTTTCAGTAAATTCTTCGATGTCTTCGGTTAACTGCAGCACAGACCACTGTGATATACAAAGGATTTTGTGAATACGCACTTAGGAATCTTCAACAAGATCTTTGATGGCATGAAAGCTGTTATAGCCTGTAACCTTGGTTATTTCCAATGAGAGACAGTATAAGGGAAATAATTTGGCTATATTTTTCTTTGCAATTCCATTGGGCAACTAGAAACTTCCCAGACAAACAGAGAGATGCACACACCAGCACATCTTAAAATTAACAAGACCCTAATTGATTAAAATCCTAGACTATAACATACAAACATTTCTGAACATTTATTTTAATTCTCAAATATAAAATTTTAAAGGAGTAATCTTGGATAAGAAATCTACTTGTAATAGCTCCAAAAGGACAAAGTGATTTCCCTATTCTATTTAAGAAATACATATTTTTTAAATGTAAATTTTATATCAGAATATAAGCAAGCCAAATGGATTTAAAATAAAATTACAAAGAAATATTTTAAAACTTAAAAAGCTTTCTGGAAAGACATTCATTACTTCTATTTGTGTTGTGTGGGAAAAAAAGAATGTGTTACCTAGCTAGTTCAAAGAATGTACAATATAGTATATGATAAAAATGAGACTTACCTAGAACAGGTAGGTGATCCCTGTGGTAAAATCCACCAGATGCATATTTTATATATTTCAAATCTACTTTTCCTTTATGTCCAACTCTGTACACATTTGTCTGTCCCGAAGACCAGACCACGTTTGCTACACTGCGGCCAGATTCCGAATCCCAGCCCCTGATATCCTTCACTGTGCCGAACTTACCATCACCTCCTAGAATACAACATCGTACGGTATTGCAGCTTCATGAAAATGACCATATCACCATACTCAGTCAGCTACCTACCATATTAAAGAGAAACTAAAGATTTACAAAGCAAAACTTTGCAGGACATGATGCTTGCTCCTGATGAGCCTTTTATATACTGGTACAAAAAAAAAAATTATAGAATTTCACTTTAATAAGAATATAATCCAGACTTATTCTATCAATGAAATAAGCAATTTCTTTTTTCTCTTACTTATTAATTTGCATACATACTGCTCTTTGTGTTTGTCTTCCGTAAGACTGGCTAAGCCTTTTAGTGTTTTACGTTTGGTTCAGGTTTTCATGCAAAGACTAATGCTGAATCATCTGAACATTCTGCACTTTTGTTTGTCACCAGTTGGTTTTATTTTCTGTAAGTTTTAGTTTCATTCTCTTAGATTTGGTATTATATAAGTATACTTTAACTTCTCCAATGCTAACCGTCTTTTATCACAAATGGAAATCTAAAAATACATCCTGTGATTGCCACTCAACGCCGAAGCTAAGAAAAATCACCAAATGCAGAACCCATCCTATCTTTAACTGTCAGAACTAGCCCAAAGGCCAACAAGAAAAGGGAGGTGCCACTTTTGAAATGTCAGACAATGGCTTTAGTCTAAGACAACTTGAAAAAAAAAAAGAAAGATCAAAGTGTTCTGTTGTTGTTTCTCTTTTATATGCGAGTCCATATTCACGAGGAAGCATACGGCATGCTCAAAGTTTTTGTACTGGTCCTATGGCTAGCAGTTAGCCCTGCAAACACATGTCTAGCCACATGGTATAATTACTTTCACTGTTAAAGCCAGTGCTGCATTACCGTCTTAGGCCAACTTGGTGTTAGCATTGTTTCACAACTTACTTAGCACATTACTGCTGCTGCGTCACTGTAGCAACGGAGACAGACCTAGAGATCCAGACAAGAGTACATGATCAAGAAAACGGGAACTTACCATCCTGGTTTCCCCAGTCCCAGTCTGGACCACGCCCCACACGAGCCCCTGTAAATATTCCTTTGGCTGGAATTTTGAGACTGTTAATTCTCTTTGGTACTTTAACTCTTTAAAAAAAAAAAAAAAAATTTAAGATAAAAAATCAAACAACCCAAGAAATTGTCATCAAGCAAACTTCTCCCTTCCTCTCAGCCAGTATCTGTTCAATGGTCAAAACCTTTTAAGGAACTCCCTGCCCCCCGTCATCAAAGCATCTTGCAGAACAGGTCAAGTTTGTTTTTTTTTTGAAATTTTTTTTACTTATGGCCAATTATGACTATGTTTAATGTATAATTTGTTTTCCATAAATGTTTGAATCCCCTTCGCCTCTAATGGCCAGGCATGGCATCAGCCTGAGTCTTGCTAGTTACTGGTACACAGTTTTACTCAGTAAATCTTAAACGGTCTAGGATGCTAAAATGTCATGCAAGGGTGCTATCAGTAATCACCATGACAACAGAGTTATGTCCCATGACAGATATAATCTCTAAAAAAAAAAAAAAACAAAACACTCTTTAATGGGTTGTTGTTATTATTAGTAAAATCAGTCTAAATCCTTCAGCTTCTCTGAATACGTTAATCATCTTTTCTTTTTTTTAAACACAGATCCAACCAGTTCTTTGGTTCCATTCCTTTACAATTAAGAAAAAACAAAATAAAAAAAATTCTTCCTTATTTGCTGGCAATTCTCCCAAAACCTACTCACCCTTTTGAATGCACTGTATCGAACCTGAGAAACGAGTGCATGACATCGTGTTTGTCGTCATTGTAGCATACAATGCACAGATCAAAATCATGGCACTTCAAACATCTCCATCTCATGCCCTGAATGCCCTGCTTCTTACAAGCATCACAGATGAAATTAGAATGCTTTATGCCTGAAAGTAAAATGTTCACCCTATCAGATGAATCTCCATTTAAAAATAAAAATTTATAATTCAGATTTCTCTTCATGCTGAAAATTAATTTCTACAAATTATCTATATCTGGGTCCATTTTACCCAAGCGGCTGTGAGTGAGTGAGTGAGAATATTTTCTAATTGCATATTTTCAGATTTAAAAAAGTAATGAAATATACGAGAATCAAATTCCAATTAGACAATGCTAGAACCAATAATTTTGATTTTCTTATAATCATTTATCTTAATTTATCCTACATAGTGTTTGGCAGCTATCTGGCCTTAAAAATGTAGAAATATAGCAAAGATTTTTACAACTGTCTTAAATCAGACTTTCCTAAACTTTTAGTCACATACCACTATGAACTTTCAGTCAAACGGTGTACCCCTTAAAAAATTAATACTATAAAATTGCAACACAAAACAGATTGATTTATTTAAAAAAAATAAACAAGTTTACACATAAAATTAATGAAGATGATGTGCCTGTTTCTTGTGGTACAAAGTGTCAATTTCAGGAACGATCAAAGATAGCTTCAGTCTCAGATTGGGCTCAATATCTAATCTCTGATGGTTTTTGGTCTTGATTGACGTTAAGAACGAAAATCCAGTTTCACATAGATATGTTGTGGGGAAAGGCATAATATTTTTAGAATCTTTTTTTGATAGTTCCCCATACTCTCTTAATAATTGAGTCCAGAAAGCAGCTAAAGACAACTTTGAGAACTTAACTTTCAGTTTACCGTCAGAAGTAATATCCAAGGGGTTTACCTGTCCACATATTGTTAGATGTGGGATTGGCAAACTTTCTTCAAGTGGATTGTGCACCCAGTTGTTTGAATTGTTCATTTCTGGAAAATATTCTCAGCTGTTTTATAAGTCCTTCCAAATGCACCTTAGTATTAGTTTTAACTGATTTACCCAATGTTATTTCATTTATAGAGATATTCTTGTAGTGTTGCAAAGCAATCCAATACATTTCTCTCTAAATTAGTAACCCAAAACATCAATTTCCTAACCAATAGATTCAGTTTTATCTTGTCTGTTAAAAAATTGCTGTATTAAGAACTTGAAAACTCTAAGTTAGGTTGTTTAAGTGACAAAATATATCAGACAAATATGCTAGTATTTGGATCCAAAGAGTCATCCAAACAAGATGATAGGTTAAAAGGGCAATCCACAAAGAATGTTTGTCCTTCATAGTGTAATTCAAAAAGTTTCATTCCCCCCCCCCCCAGGATAGCCATCAGACTTCAGTGTGTAGTAGTAGTGTAACGTGCTGGTTACCCATTTCATTGCAAAAGGTAGAAAAAACTCTTGCAATTAAAGGTAAAGCCTTTATGAAGTTAACAGTCTTCAATGAGTCATCTAATGCTGAATGTAATGTGAATGGCATGCTTTTAACAGTGAGAACCTCTCAGCGAATAATACAGTATATCCATTTAGCATCTGTTGCTATGGCTTTGATATAAGTTTATGACTTCACAATTCTTCCCTGTTATAGATTTTGCCCTGTCTGTACAAATTCCTACACAATCAGCCCATTTAATGTGTTTGCTCATAAAATTATCAAGAAAAATATTTCCTGTCCTGTAGTGCGGGTTGGCAATGAATGACAAAACAAAATATTTCCTGAATGCTACAATTATGTACATAGCAAATTTAAACCAAAACCTGAACTAAACCAGTGTCTGTTGCCTTATCAAATTGCAGAGAATAGTAGTTACTCTTTTTAACATGATCCACAAGTTGAGAGAGAACATTATCTGCAATATCATCTATACAGCATGACACACTATTTATTTTAAAGGGGTACAACATCTAATTTTTTTTTTTATGCTTTTTTTAGCTCAATTACAATATCATTTTTCTCCTGTACACAAACTAACTGCTGGAAAATTAACTGTCCAACTATCATGCAAGGTTTCCCTGTTTTAACCACCCTGTAGCTCTCAAGATAGGAGGCTGGCTCCAAGTGTGTTCCTATTTTGGTCACAAGTAATAGAATGCCTTTTGTTCTGACTGGTTTTCAATTGTTCAGCTGGGTGTTTTAAAAATTGTAACAGATTTTTCTTTAAACTGGCTATGATTGATCTCAAAATGACGGCATAACGGGGATAGTTTGAGACAAATGTCCGATAACACCTCGAAACATAACACATAAACAGCAGTTTGGGTATTCAAAATCTCCTATCCAAATTCAATGTCGCTTTTGTCATATTTACACCTTTCAATTCCCTTTTTCATCTCTATTAGTATCTGCTGTACATTTTCTTTGTGGAATCTCACAGGATGATGAAGCCGCTGTTTCAGGTTCAGTAGATGTTTAGTTTCTTTCTGTGAGTTTGCCAGATTTAAGCCACTGATCCAATATTAAATGGGGCTATAATTTTTTTAAAAAAATGAAAAAAAAAAAAAAAAAAATGTACTTAACACATTTTAACTTAAATTAATTGTCACATGACAATATGAAAGATGCTGAGAGAGACTAGTTTCAGAACATGTGATGCGAATTAGTGTCGTAAACATTGACCAGACTAGCACAGTGTTTCCGCCCACCAACTTGAGATTGTACTCACTCATATTCACAGCGTAGGAAAATGTCTCCAGGTACAGGAAACGTTTTGCACAAATTGAATTTAGACAAGGAGATAGGAAACTTTTGGTTTTGGTATAGAGTTAATATGGCTGTAAAACTATTTCCTAAATAACGTTTAACTAAAGAAATGAATTTTTAAAATTATCAAAACACATCATGTGCCATTACATGGATTTTTTTGTACCCCAGTTTGGGAAACCCTGCCCTTGGTGAAAAGCAAGCAACACTTGAGATTTACAATATCAATTTCATAATATTTTAAACAAAATTTAACAGACTGAACAGTTGCTCTCCTAAAAATAAACCAAAATGTTTACAAATGTAGGCTACGCCATTTTCATATCTCATGCAATGGAAAATATTATTCATCATTATGCAAGACTGTTAGAGAAAAGTGATTCCTCAATGCTTCTGTTCTTGATTTTGCTAGCAAGAGCTTTTCTAATCTTGAGCAAATTTGAAAAGAATAAGGCACTTTTCAGAAGTGCAATACTATTAATACATATGGTTCTCTAGCAGTTCATTTAGCGAATAATTCAGAGTTGGATTTTTAAAACAGAGGAGAAATTTTTTTTAAAAAATAACGTATCTTATGAACCAAAAGAACAAATGCCACAACTTCTATAGAGATGAAAACACGAAACCTGTGGCATTCTAAATGACCACCCAATGGAACATTAAAGGTAAAATCTCTGGGGCACTTACCAATTGGTGCATTATCAAATATTCTTAAGTCATATGCGCCCTGATAGCCAACGCGATAGTTGGTTCTTGAACCACAATCCCACTGGACAACAACCGTCTTGTCCGGGGATGTGGTGCTTCCAGGCTTTCCTATTTCAATCACAGTTCCAACATGTCCTTCTCCGTCATCTTGGTTCCCCCATTTCCAGTCAGGTCCTCGGACAACTCGCAGTCCAACTTCCATCCCTTCACAGACAACAAACTTGATTAACTCTGCAATTCAACCTTTACCGAAAAAACAAATGAATACAGATGTTTATATTTGTACACACACAAACAAACACCAATCATTTTCAAATTCGCTTTTTTCTCAAACAGAAAAGGGTTAACACCATTTTAATGCCCAGTTACAATAATTTAGATCAAAAGTTTTTTTTTTTATTTAAGAATATTTCTTATTTTTGGTATAAAACAAACCCCAACTTCTAAAGCAGCCATCATCTAGTAGATCTCATTTTATAGTAATATTTCTTTGTTATAAATGTCTGGAGAGTGAACCCCCACCATCCAAAAGATAAAAAAACCCTAAGACTTCTGACCAGAGTTTACAAAATAAAATTTTAACTCTTTAGCACAAACTACCATTTACATCTAGGCCAACAATCTACCAATATGCTATAGCACATGGCAGTGAGCAGCTACTTCACTCTGCGGGGTTTTAGAAGAAACCTATATGTACTCCACACCCCAAACTCTTATGGAGCAAACCGCCTGCAGCGGGATTAACAGCAAAAGCTAGGATGAATGAAGTGATGGGTTAACCTCTCTCTTAGTTAGCCGGGGTATGGTGTACCTACTCTCACTCTAGTGGTAAAAAAAGATTAAAAATCTACTAAACTTGACAGTGGCGGTTTTCATCACAGCCTTTTCGCTCTGTTAGAAGGGCACCAAGAGAAGAACCATAAGCTGGTATAAATGAATTAAATGTGCTAACAATCTTTTTTTTTTTCTCCTTTGCTGTCTAATAGAAATTGTTCGGTTAAAACTCTGCTCAAGGTAAAATGCATTATGGCTCATTTACCTCAACATTTTTCTGCTTGTATATACGTAATAGGCTAATTTTAAAAAAATCAATCAAACCGAGAGACAGACAACAGTGAGACAGACAGACTGTTGCTAATAGGTAAATACCAGACACGCTGCAGACCAACAGGGAACTGGACCTGCTGAGCACCGTACAGCTCTAAACTCTTCTGATTAAAGTAGCATACTCTACTACATCAGAAATATTAGTAGTATAAGTAAAAATAACAAAGAGAAAAAAAAAAAATTAAAACGATATCCATTCATTTTTGTTGCAGTATGAAAAAGCAACAACCAATAGTCAAAAGGAAAGAAAAATTTTAATTCAGAAGTTCACTATTATTATTATTAACCCTAATCAGGGAAAATTTCCAGCATTTTCAACTAAAATTAGAGAACAAAAATATGGGAACTATACATTATTCCCCTCCTCCACCAGTGTTGTCAATCACCCACCTATGGTATCAACTGATCAAACCAAGGTATGCCACATGCTACCACCCAATTTTCTACCCGTGCATGTTCGCCAAAGTCACTTCCCTCCGAAGAACGAAATGTTCATTCGTGTGACGCTACATTGAATAGCGATCTTTGCTCACAAAAAGCAGGAATAATGTAAAGGCGGCACAGCAGCATTCTATAATATTTATAGGCTCAGAGGCCACACACACACACAAGACCTGCTGATTAGTTCCAGCAACAACATTGTGGTTGGTCTCAGTCTTACATGGTGGAATGCTGGAACAGTAGTTGTCAAAAATCAGATGACCACATGCCATCGCCTTTATTATTCCAACTTATCCCTGCACTGTATAACCAATATATACATTGTCCATGGATTGGTGGGGAATGGCCGGTGCCAGTGCCGACAGCAAGATAGTGAAGAAAAAATGAGTTGCATGCACTGACCCAGCCCATGAATCAGGAATGTAAGCAAGAACCTCAAGGGTCACGACAGATCCAAGTTTAACATCAGGATCATTACTGCAATCAATACAGATAATATCAATTCCCAATGTATTGAAAACAATCCACCAGCTTGATGTAGTGGATGTGCTTGCTGAAGCATGGCAAGGTATAAAGGCCAAGTCAAATGCCAACTGCTGCAGGTTCCTGATCTGCGATGCTGTGGAAATTTCATTAACATACTTCAGTGCTAAAGTTGAGAAGCTGGTCTTGGCTGATGATAACTAGCAAGGTGGATGACAGAGTTGATCAAAGAAGCATAGCGGTTCCATTCTGATGATGCATCTGGTAAAGCTGAAAACAAAGATGGATGATAAACCCATTCTACTTCCACAAACTTCTGGCAGAAGTGCAGAGCAAGAGGCCTGGGCCATTGAAAAGCACAATGATAGTTCTATTTGTACCAATTTAATAAGACTGCTTGTAATCATGTTAATCTACTATAAAGGTACTCAAATCAAAGTATAATCCTAAAGCATGTTGCTTCTTCTTGCTTTTGTTTTAAGGTAGGTAGTTTGTAACATAACTGTAGTAACTTAATTGGAAATAGCAAACAAACTATTTATATGCATAAACCATCATGCATGTGTCTAACTTAGAAAATCTAGATGCAGATCACAAAGATATAAATGTATGTAAAGACATTTTCTAAAGAGACTGCTTCAGAATTTGCCATATTTATTTTTCTTTTCATGAAAAGACTGCCAAATGCACCAGTTAGGCTAACCAACCTCTTAATAAAAATTACGACATAAAACTTTGAAGTGGAAACAATTTTCCAATATTTATACACCAAAAAATGATTATATAATAAGCCTTGGGTCCAACACTGATTGCTTGTATTTACTGACCTGGCCAGTTAGAAATAGTAGATTAACCATTCTATTCCAATTAAAGCTTCTTTTAAAAAAAAAAAAAAAAAAAGTTTGCTGCAGAGAAATTCAATTAGTGCACTGATCACACTTCCTTTCCAGAGATGTAAATACAGAATTCCCATTTTTTTCTGATGAGACAAAACTAACCTAAACTAATTAGGAATAAGAATTTGTAAATTTTAAATAGTGTAGTCTGGCTTCAAATGTTTCTGGACTGGATAAAAATGTGCTTTAAATCTGTTGGCTCTGAAAAGGATGGAAGAGAGCTTCCAGAAATAATTCTTAATATTCTTTATACCAGGGCATTCAAATAAAATCCAGCTGAAATAGCAGTGCTGTAACAGTACCCCACTTGGTTTCATTTGTACATCATCCTTATCATAAAATGGGTTGTCATCTAACGCCCAAAAGTAGTCTTGCAAAGTGACTCTTTAGAAAATGAAATGCTGGGATCAACACAGCAATAGATGCCGCATATATTAGTCTGCACTGCTCACACATGCAACCTAAATACCATTATGTCAATCAACAAAAGATGGATCAATATTTAAATTTTAAAAAAATGAAAGTGTATATGGTTTATGTGGTGATGCTGCAAAAAGAAAAAGACGACTCAAGCCTATGCATTCATAATCCGTAGACCAGAAATACTAATTAATTGTTTGCCTCTGATTTACACTTGACTTGGTGCTGTTAACAATGCCATAAGTGACTAAGTAGCACCAACAATTAAGAAAGAGCTTAGAGAGTTCTGGCAACAGGGCAAATACAGCACTATATACCATCCGCCATCACGGGTTCCCTTTCTATTTTTAGACCATGATAAACCGCTCTTTACGCACTGGTCCCATGAAGATATTGGAACACCAAAACGATGCCCTTGTTTGGTCATAACGTTAAATTGAAAAGAATGATTGCACATGAAATAAAAAGTGTCCAGAAGCCAGCCAATGATGACAATCCATTTATACATCTATTGCTTTTACTGGAAACAAACTTTAGCATTCCATACTAAATTCCGTAATATATACTGTATATGTACCATTTATAAATGAAGAAAAAATCCACTCACAAATATACAAGCTTGAAGATCAAATGCAAACAAATTTATTTTTAACAAAATTCATTTTCCTCTTATATTATGATTCTGAGTACCCAACAGTGCACAAAATTAAAAATTTAATGGAAATACAGTATACAAAAACAATACATTCATTACTGCACCTGCATGGCTGTTATAGCTCTGTTTTAATACATAACTATATATTATAGCTAATATTAATTTTAATTATTTTCTTAACTTGCATTATCTGAGCTCATAACTGATGAAACTATGCAATATGAGCAAATTTATTTGTGTGAAAATTAATACATGAAGCCCCCTTTGTTTCCAATTCATATATACTGTGTATATTATTTGAAAATAAAATGTTGCCTATCTCTAGTTTCTCTCTGCACATTTACACAAACATAATACAAATGTTCAGATGAAACTCTGCTGAGCATTGTCTCTCAAAAGGCCAAATGCATGGGCACCCTGCTATTACTGTGCGCAAACAGTACAGAGAACCTTGTTTTGTTTTGCTTTTCTTCGCTGAATTGTTGCTGAAAAGTCGTGCCCAACTTGTACATGGCTCACTTAAAGTTCAATAATAACATGCATATAAGCACAAGCTAAGCACTTTTCTGAGCATACATACTCCTCTAATTCTTTTTCTGGTCACTAAAACAGAAGAATGATTACCTTAATAGGCATTTGAATTTCTCCACGAAGCAGCAGCAAACCGTAATAGTTTTAGGCAATCTTTTCAGCTTTCAATTACTCTAACCTCCCAATAATTAGAACTCTGTCATTATCAAAAGTTAATGCTTAACTCTTTTACTACTGAATTCATGACCATGCCGCGTCCGGACTAAACACTGAATGCACAACAAAAACCCTAGCCAATGAGAAAAGCTTACACTAGCCAATGAAAACTTTTTGTATCATCACCAATCAATACCTGTATAGCCAATCGGCTGTTAATCTCCGTGATGATGATGATGTAGAGCCAGTGAGAACGGCTCGTGGTAGTGAATTAGTTAAATGTATTCGGTTGAAAAGGAAATAGTTTACTTTAACATAATCCAAATCAAACTGGCAGCTTTGCACAATTTTTCTCACAATTCTCACTGCTGGTAATAAGATGCTTTAACTTGAAGTATAGATAAAAGTGCATTTAAGCGGAACAATAAGTAAAAACAAATCCTCCACCTATCAACCCTTATTTTCTTCTGTACATTCCCAGAAACATACAATTTATTATGTTAAGTCCTAAGTAAGCGGGATGAATAAAGTATACTACTACTATTAGTAATGTACCTTGAGAGCAGAGAATCCTTTGTTGAAACTTAACAAAGCATGACAGGAAATGCCTAAAAGCATATCATATGACTGCAATAGGTAGCGACAAATACTATTTACCTATTGCCTAATGCAACTTTAAAGCTGGGTCCCTATGCTACGGGTAATTTTGTGCTGATCTTTACTTGTCAGTAAGTACTTAGGAGGTTTTGGAAACACTTGGGCAATGGCATGCTATGCTTTAAATATCCTTTAGTATTACAGAAAGTTGGGCAGAGAAAATTATCATGTCTACAGGTCTGCAGAAAATAATAGCACCTAAAAATACAATGGTGCATCAGATAAAATCTGCAAACCAATCATTTTCAATAACTTAGCCATTGTCAGTATATCTGTTGTGGGTCTGATTATGCTCAATATTTGTCATGCTTCCTTTTCCCCTTTAAAGTTAATTTTAAGCTTTGATTTCAGGTTTAAAGATGAAGCAAAAGATATGGAATAGGCTGATTTCTGCTGGCTCGAAAAATTTCTGGTAGTAAAATCTACCATCAAAAGAAAGCTTTTTTTATGGAGCTGATAAGCACATGTAATAAAGAACTGAGCATGAACAGGTTTTAAAATTCAAATAAGTGTGCAATCTTTTAAGGTCACTCCATAACCAAGGTGGTCCAACTATGCTATGACCCTAGGTCCCAGATGCTGTCACTAAAGTTGACATTGACATATGACAGAATCAAAAAGTAATCTTTCACTTCTACATGGAATTCTCCATGAATTATGGCTTAGTGCAACATGCTGTTAGTGATGCATGAGTGCACATTTGGTTCCTCATCAAGAGAAAGCATCAGAGTAGACTTGGCATTGGAAGCAACCATAAAAGCTTTTTCTCTGGAGGTATCCAAGTAAGAGTTTCCTTTTGGCCAATTTACTGAAACCAGGGCAGTGATTATATTGGGAAGAAAATAAAAGTCTTAACATTGATTAGTAAAAGGTTCTTCTTTTTTTTTTCAGTAGCTTGTGGTTTGCATTTAATACACCCTTGTATTCAATCACTTACGTTGATTACATGGTCAAGTTTATACAAAACAGCATCTATTCCACAGGTAATTTTACTGCTATTTTTAAACTCCTCTTCTGGGTTCTTGAGCTTCATCCCACCTCTAATCAGAATAAAATGATAAATGAGAGAACTTAGCAGAAGCCAGAATAAGTTACTATGCTGATGGTAAAATCAAGTACTCAAAATGATGAGCATATTGGTTTATGCTGCTAGAAATATTACTTTGTGATAGGAAATTTAAAACTTTGGTCAAACATATGCATAGGAAAGATTCCACCAATACAGTCCTTTGACATTCTATTAAATGTAGTCTGATGAATTTACTTTAGCCAAGCTATTCAGTTAAAGTCACTGACAAGATCTCAAGTCAAACATTATTCAGGATCTGGCTTTATGCTGTGGCTTATAGAGCCAAAATAGGGTGTTCAAAGTTGGTAGCACTGTCACAGAACAAAGCAATGCCCTAGAAGACACAGGAAAACACTGTTATAACTGTATATGACTGAATTAATTTGCAAACAAACAAAATATTTTTAAAAAGAACATTCCAAAAAAGAAAATGAAGCAGTTACGTGGTGCTTGGCATATCCATTGATGTATACACCACGCCATAACCAGCATTTGTCTTCACATTGGATAAAATGATTGCCAATTTCACATACCTCACCAGATATAAATCATAAAATGCAAAGTCAAGAGACAATTTTAAAAAAGAAAGATTGGTTAGATAGGAGAAAAAGAAAGCTGTTTCTAGTGATAACAATATCTCAAAGAATGTTAATTAGTAAAGCAGTTAGAAGTTGGCAATGCAGGGTGGTGCATTATCACGCACAAATGGTCAAAATGACGTGACCACGCCAACATGTACAAAGAGCTTCAACGGTAAAACATCCGCAATCTGGAGATGGAGTGGGGTGCCAGAGTCATCCACTAGACAGCAATGCCTATCCTGTGCATTGAAGAATATATGGACTTCCAATTTTGGCAGGGAAACCGCAACCAAACTCTTCTGGAGGGGGGTCTAGAAGAAACTCAGATGACCAGCAGGTGAAGAAGAGTCGGATGAAATCATGCCAGAAGAGTATGCCAAACCGAGTTGACCCCAACCAAAAATCTAACACAAGTCCTCAGTCTTGTAGCCTAACTGCTAGATGCCATGTGATTATTTCTCAAGTGACTCTCTGCTATATCTGCTTGGCTAAGTGGTTGTTGCAAATGTCGTTCCTCTCAATTATATAAAATACACACACTCCTCTAATGCGAGCAGGGGTGGGGCCATGAAAACACAAGTGTTTATATAAATGTGGTTATGAAAATTTTAAAAAACCAACCAACTTGTATCTGCACACTTCTTGACAGGTGAAATAAACAAACCTATGAGATACACCCATTCTGAGTTAGACATGGTAGAAACTCAGATTACACAAGAAAACCTTTGTGCATACGTATGGAAATTACCCCTCCCATATACTTTTAAGAGTTAGTTATCCTTGCTTTGTTTTCTGATAAAAAATTATCTCAATTATTTTACAGCAAATTAGCAGGTTCTAAGCTCCTACAGTCTTCTGTATATGCACTATATTGGTTGTCAGTCTACGTTTTCACTAAGAATATCTCTAGAAAATAGCACCAACAGAAGCAAAGAAAAACATTTTTTCCTTTTCAAAACCAAGATTTTAGCATTAAGCAGCTGAGATAAAAATATATGAATTGTGAGAAATAATGGAAGCAATGGCCTGCTGCACCAGAGAGAGAAGAAATATTTAAACTAAGTATATATGCTACAAAGTACAAAATCAGGCACTGCATAAAATACCCCAAAAACATCAAGCAAAGTCTGAAATGCTTGCTGTTTCACACATTGCCTAGCCATTCTATATGATGCCTGACATGATACCAGAATGCGTTAAAGACAGGCTCAGCAAGTCTGAACTTCTTCTGGTCCAACTGTCTATTTGCGATCCATCCTCATTTTCATTCAAGATGGCAGCAGAAGTAGTCACTGATTGTGTAGAACTTATGAAGGAATGCTTTTATATTGAATTAAACAAAAGGTCAAAGTGTTGAAGTTTAGAAAAGTGTTTTTCTGATATTCTGAGTGTTATGAACAGTTAATAAGTGAAGGGATTAATGCTAAAAGTTTGGAAAAAATGCACCCTTGTGACGTCTGGTTGCTGAAAAGGTGATTTTTTGGTTGTGCAACATAAAAACAAGCTTATATTCCCAGCGAAAGATGAGAGCAGTGTGATTTTTACTATGTACCTGACAGTGAAATGTATGATGTGCTTCAGGCAACACATATATCGATTGGACATGGTGGACAAGACCAGATAATCAAGGAACTTTCAAATAAGTACATGGATATTAGAAACATTTTTTACAACTATGTGAACCTTGTCAGCAGAAACAGAAATGGTCTAAAAATAGTAGTAATTATTAAGCCATTAGTTTTCTCTGAATTTAATTCATGCTGTCAGCTTGACTTAACAGACTTTCAATCTCATTCAGATGATAAATATAAATCCGTACTAGTATACCAAGATCACCTCACAAAGTTTATGATTCTTAAAGCCCTTGAGTCTAAGAAAACAGAAGAGGTAGCCTACAAATTAATTGACATATTTACTTTGATGGAAGCACCATTGATTTTGCAGCCTGACAA
The DNA here is from genome assembly GCA_018389105.1 of Nautilus pompilius. NCBI lineage: Eukaryota > Metazoa > Mollusca > Cephalopoda > Nautilida > Nautilidae > Nautilus > Nautilus pompilius. The sequence goes on along the minus strand of JACATO010001370.1, from coordinate 89,993 downwards.
TGACAGGGAATTTGCAAATAAAATTGTTTCTAGCCTGAAAACGTTTTGGCTTAAACTTAAAATTGTGCATGGCAAACTTCCGACAGTCAAAACCAGGGTAGTGTTGAGAGGGCTAACCAGGATATAGAGAACATGTTACCAACATGGATGCACGATGAAAAAAAAAAATCGCCACTGGAATGAAGGCCTACAATTTGCTCAGCTAATAAAGGACAGTTTTTTTCATGTTGGTATTAGAAGGTCACCATGTGAGGCACTATTTGGTTGCAAAGTTAAAGTTGTAAGGAGCTAAGCACATCAAACTTATCACAAGATATTTTCTTAAAATAATGGAAAAGAGCTTGAGGAAATTATTAATTTAATTGAAGGTGATTATGATACTGATGACTCCCAAGAAATCTCTTTCATAGAGCAGCAAGAACAAAATTGAACATCCGATTAAATTCAGTGCATTATTTACTTAAAGGAAAGCAGTGAAGCTCATCAATGTCAAAACTGTGGACAGCACATTCATGCCATTTGTGGCATACATTCTGAAGAAAGTGAAGGGTATGAAGTACAAGTTTTATGTCCATTATACAGTGAAACCAGAAATGCAATCAGTCACTGAAAAGAGGCCAAAGATAATCTCGCAGAACAAGCAAATAAAACCGAAAAAGTCATCTGACAAAAACTTCAAACCAGTAGAACAAGGATCCATAGTTCGAATAACTGTTCCTGAAGTTGATGAAGACTGAGGAGATGCTTGTACTACATTAGCTGTTGTCATGGAAATAACAAGTAATGAATTCTATTGCTTAGGAACTAGAGATGGTATTTTAAAGCAGTTGTACTCCAGATTTTAGTTTTTGACATGCAAAAAAGTCTCTTCAGCCTAGACAACATTCAGAAAGTTAAAGAAATATCATTTAGATCTGCTGCTACTCAGCAATCAAATGGAAATGGGCAAGGATTTGTAAAATGCACTTGCAAAACTAAGTGCCAAAGAAAGAAATGTTTGTGTGCTAGAAACAAGGTTTTGTGTCAGTCTAAATGCCATTCAAGTTTGTCATATTGTAACAAATAATGTTAATATAATTAAACTAAGTCTTTCATTTCATTTTTTTTTGCATTTTAAGTATTTGCATTTCATTTCATTAGGACTTTTTAGGTAGAAATGTTTTGTCTACTCTCCTAGTAATTACTATTATTTTTTATTTGCATTTGTTTCATTTTATTAATCATATAATTTTTGATAATTACTAATGTAATTATTAAACTGCAATGTGCTCATTTATACCACTCACTAATTGTACTGTACAGTATAAAAAATTATTTAGAATAACACTTTACCTAATTCAGACTTGGCATTCTATAGACTACCTAGGAATTATATAGCACACCTAGGTAAAGTATAAAAGCAACAATTAGAACCTGTATATTTCATACTTTACCTAAAACTGTAAGGTATTTTATACAATTTCTAGGAAATGCGTACAATGCTTGAATTATACAGTTTGCCTGTAACATATTTTCCAGTATTTGATAAAATGCATCCATTTAAATAATAATAATAATAAACATTACACTAGGTTTTGAATTTTTCTACAGATAAAATTAGCAGAGAGAAAGAAGGGCTAGGCTTTCATTCAGGTGTAAACAAATACTAAGACTGCATCATCAATCTTAATGGTCAGTTCATACGTTCCAAGCACTCCACTTTCCTCCTACATCAGAAAACGAAGAGTTCCAGTACATTAGGTCGCCGCGCTAGCATCACTTAAATAATTCACCGTCTAGGAAGAAGCTGGCCTCCCATCAAGTATTATTTTGGCCAAGTACGACGACGAGACGGTGGTGCCACAGGGCTAAACACCCTTATCGGCATTACAGGGATTCAGATCTCTACACACAAACATTCTATTTTTTTATAATAATAATAATAATAATAATAATAATAATAAATAATAATAATAATAATAATCAACAGAAAATTACAACATTATCATTTAACATTATAAAACAAATATTAAAAAAAAAAGATTTTGACAAGGGGTGGTTGGGGGGGTGGAAAGGGATGGTGCTCCCTAAAACGTGTATTTAAGAATAATATATAAGTATAAAAGTACTTTTAAGAAAGTAATATTTCTAAGTAGAAAATAAAATGTGGAATAAATGTAAATGCTAAAAAAAAAGGAAGAAAAAAGATTACAGAACTAATTTCGGGAGGCGAAGAATACATGTCTAAAGGAGACGATAGTGGCTAAGAGGAGGAGCAGGAGGAGGAGAGGGGGGAGTCCGGTCAGGGGGAGGGGGGTTATTTTTTAAAGTAATATTAAGCAGTTTTTTATTTATTTTTTAAGACTCATCCATAACAGTATTTACAGAGCTGCTTCCCAAAGTTTATATATATATTATATATATTTGTTATCATATAAAAAATGACACCCTCATCACCGACTGTCAGACCCTGACGACGACTGTTAGTGGGACCACAAGACCCTGACGACTGTTAGTGGGACCACAAGACCCTGACGACGACTGTTAGTGGGACCACAAGACCCTGACGACTGTTAGTGGGACCACAAGACCCCCACAAGACCCCCACCAGTTGTTTCAAACCGAACAAAAAAAGGGGGGGGTAGGTTTCTACAAGTAGAACTACGATCTGCCAAAGCAACTCGAAAATGTTAAAATACCATGTTAGGAGCTGCTGCGCAGCCTTACCGTGGCTGTATGATCCGTCTGGGAAAAGAAACAAAAGGGACAGACAGACGGACGAGTGTTTCTACCGCCACCAGTCGCGTTGGGGAACAAACCCCTGTTGACAAATGACATACCCGAGATGTGAGACAGGACCGGGGAGGGATAGTCGTCGGCCTGTTCTGCCGTAAATACCCCGACCCGCTGAAACCTTTCAGCGGAATCGTAGTCCCCGACACCCTTCGGTCTTCCCTCCTCCCCCATCGACCGGTTTGCACAGGCGTCCGGCCGCTGACGAAGCCCCACTTACCGTTATCCCGAGTCGGGGAGAGCGATCTCAGCCGCCATCTTGGTGAGGAGACGGTGGCGGCGGCGGCCCCCGGGTTGGTGGTGGTGGGGGAGGGAGGGGGAGGAAACTTTCGTAAACGGAACGGTGCGGCTCACGGTCGGGAATAATTAATTCCCGCCCGGAACAACTCGCCAAAAAAAAAAACAAAAAAAAAAAATTAAACTGCCATTAAAAAAAATAAATAAAAAACCCCGTTAACTTCGTTTTCATTAATCGCTATAAAAAAAAAAAAAAAAACAAAAAAAAAAAAAAAAAAAAAAACCTGGCAAAGTCCCGCATGAGCAATAGGGGGCTTGTTGTTGACGCTGTTCCGGTTTCCGTTCTCCCTCCCTCCCTGCGAAACGCCCGGAAGAAGAAGAAGAAAAAAAACACCCTCTTTAGTCGAAGGGTTTTGCTAGCATGCGTCCATCCCAGGCCCCGTGAAGCCCTGGAGGGGAGCCCGCAGTCCCTCCGCCGCCTCGAGTGTCCTTTCCGCGCCCGCTTTATTTTCCCGATCGAAAGTAGAGCGCGCGCGCGAAGGGGCGCTCGGGGCGAGTGCGGCGGCCCTAATGGCTGTGTGTGCGTGCGACGGGGCTCCGTGAGGAGGGTTCTCCTTCTCCTCCGCGTTCGCCGAGACGGGCGCTGACCAAAACCCCCCCCCCCTCCCCCCCATCCCTGTTATGGGCAGAACGGCTCGCATCGGCCTCCTCGCCACCGAATAGTAGCCGCCCTCCTTCGATGCGGAACCGAGCTGGGGCGCTGCAGCGAGCCCGCTCCGCCGCCCCCTCCCCGCTCCGCCGCCACTCGCGCGCCCAGCTTCTCAATTCGCCTTCGTCGAACCCCGGCGCAGCGTCCGATCGAGTCGGCGAGAGAAATCGGTTGGACGCCATTTTAAGACCCGGGATCGCCGAGGCAGCCAGCGTCGTCGTCGTCGTCGTCGTCGTCGTGCCGCCTCCCCGTCTCTGAGCCGGTCGGTCGCCCCCTCCTCCTCCGGAATGGAGGAAACGAAGATCATCTACCACATCGACGACGAGGACACGCCGTACCTGATCAAGCTCCCCATCCCGGCCGGTCGGGTCTGCCTGGGAGACTTTAAAAACGCCTTGAACAGGCCGAACTATAAGTTTTTCTTCAAGTCCATGGACGATGATTTTGGGTAAGCGTTAAACCTGCTTTGTGAACGATCCCCGTCCCCCCTCCCGTCCCCTCGTTTGTTTGTTACCGAACCCCCCCCCACCCACCACCACCCTTTTTGTTGTTGTTGTTGTTGTTGCGGAAATACCTAAAGCATCGGCGGATGGCGCTTTGGTGGGATTCTCGTCATGATGGGGGTGATGATGATGATGATCGGTCGGTTGTGCGACGGACGCGAGATGATGATAATAATAATAATAATAATAACAACTGGTTTGAGACACCGGACCCAGGCCTGGTGATGATGGCAGTCTATCAGATCACCAATGCTGGCGAAGATGTGGGGGGGAGGAGGAGGAGAGAGAAGGGGGAGGGGGGGTAGTAGTATCGCTGAGATCGGAAACGAGCCGACGACACCTCCCGGGGGGGGTGGGGTGGGGTGGTCTCTCTCTCTCCTTTTGTTTTCCTCCTCCTCCCCCCCCCCGGGGGACGACGATCACCAGGTAAACACAACAGAACCCGGAATGCTCTCGTTACCTTTGCTGTGTGTGTGTGTGTGTGTGGCCTTTCCACATACATTATTATCTGGTAAACGACCCCCCCTCATCGGAATTCTTCCACCATTTGTTTGTTTTTATTTAATTTATTTACTTATTCGTTATCATTACCATTTATTGTTTGTTTTTTATTTAAAATATATATATATATATATATTATTTTGTCAGTAGCCGAACATCTATAGTTATACGGATGAAGTCCAAACAGTAATAGTCAGCAAGGGTACGTAACTCTAACAATTCTACTAGTGTACTACTACTACTACTACACGACTAAGCAAGCACGCGGTTACGAACTAAGATGATTTTTTTTATTATTTTTTTTTAAAAAAAAACCAAAAAAAAAATCGTCGTAGCCGGTTGGTAAAAAGTTCTCGACTTAATAAGTACGTATATTTATTATAATTTCCTACCTACCTACCTACCTACCAGCCAGAACTGCAGAGAGAGGGGGGTGTGCGTGCGCATCATTCAGGAACGGTAACAATGGTCTCCCTCTTCAGCAGATTGTACCTTCGAACGTCTTGTTTATTATCGGGGTGAACCTTCCCCTCCCCTCCCCATTCTGAAAAGGTTACATACACCCTTTCGCTGCAGATAGTACCTACGTTAATTTTGTGACGGATCCCCCCCCCAACACACACACACACTTTTAATGGTCTTATCGAGTACTGCAATCGGTAGAAGCTCTCTCTCTCTCTCCCTCTCTCTCAAGTTCCGGTTTAGGAAAAATGTGCAGCCCGTGTGTGTATTATCGATACGTATAGCTTACGCACATCGATAATAAATCATTGACTTACACGGCTGTCTAGATAGAACCCGTTTTGAATGAGTTCCTTTCGATCTAGTTATTCTTTTTTTGTTCAGACGTCAGTTGGTTTCGGCAGCTGCTGCTCTGTTGTTCGCCTCCCTGAGAGGCCGAATGTAGCGGGGCTGGATTGATGACTACCTGACGTACCCTGTGGTACAGTTACATTTTGGTGCCTCTTCGTCTGTATTCTGTGTGCAGGTGCTTTCCCGACTCTCTTAATGCTGGCATGAGGATATAACACAACCGTTGATGGTTCTCTCTTAATGCTGGCATGAGGATATAACACAACCGTTGATGGTTTGCTGTTGGTCACATGATTCTTTTACATGCCTGCACTCTACTGTGTTCATTGAGGTGCTGCTGTGGTATGCTAACATCCTGTTAATTCATTAATAGTTCTGTTGATTAGATCAGGTTGAGTTATCAAAGTTTTTTTACAGGTCATAAACTATTTTAAAAAAATCATGATTCATTATGCCTATCAATAAGATCACTCCAGTAATGCTAAACAAAAAGTGATTTCAAATACTGGTTGGTTATTTCCTTTTTTTTCCCCTTTCACCTTGAGTGCTTATAATATTATTAGTCTAGTCTAAAAAGTTGGCCATTCCTATGGGAAATAAATACTTTTGATCAGGGTTACTAACAAGATTTTTTAATTATGTATTATTATCTGTAGAATAAAATTTGGAAATCAAATTTGCTTTCTCTTTTACCTAGGCTCTCGATGAGTTCTTTGTGTTTGTTTGATCACATTATCTTTTAGCCTTTGTTTTGATTTAATCAATAAAGACTTAAAGAAACTACTACCTACATTATATAAAAGAGGAGAAAAATTGCTGTTTCAAATAGAGGAAACCCTTCTAGAATTTCCATATTTAGACATTTCAGTGTCTTTACCGGAGTATTTTCGCAAAGATGAAACTTACAGTGGAAAGTCTTTAGCTTTACATCTATTAGCAATTCACATGTCTACCAATATCAGCTGAGAGCTAGCCTTTGCCCTTATAGAATAATTTTACCACCTGTGTTATTCCATGTGGAATCTCTGCTTTTGAGTATGTAGATTTCATAGGGAATGGTTGAAAAATTTCAAGGGAGTGAGAAGTCTTTGTCCTGCATCAGAATATTAAAATAACGAATGCTGTAATCATTTTGAAAAGCAAAACAATTTTTAAAGATTTGAGGATAAATTTCATTTGGGAATTACTTGACTTTATATTCAGAAACTAAGTACAAGGTGCACTATAAAGAAACTAGAACACTGATCAGTTTGAAGAAGTTTACAAATGAATTTGGTGCCATTTAAATAACTTTATTTCTAACAGCATTATTTACCCTATCTGCTTTTATCTTTGCATGCTTTAGCACTATAATTTGATTACAAATTATTGAATTTTTGAAACTAAGAAAAAAAAACAATGAGCTATATTGTATAACAATTAGGCTACTTGGTAAAACAACAGTAAGATTTAAAGAAATATTTATTTTGAAAATTCTTAAAGGTTTTTTTTTTTTTAACTTGAGAAACTTTAACGCAACCAGAAGGTAGGGGAAAGTAAAGCGAGATTCTAAGACTATCTAAAAGAAAGTAAGAAGTGAGCTATATTTATTTACCAAATAGCCACAGACTGAGATTCTTTTTGAAACAACTTTTCTAAGGAAATTTCTAAATGATAGCTGGTCAGTGAAAATAATCGCTTCAGTTGTTTTGGATTTTGTAGCTAAACATTGTGACATCAGCGTATCTCTGGGAAAGCTAAGTGTGCTTATGGTTTGTTGCTGTTGTGCTTGAACAGCTTGTTGCCATGCAAACAGCAGCTCCAAGTTTCTTTTGTTTTCACTCTATGAACTACTGTATTAAGTAGTGCAACAGATCTAGCTGCATGATGTCTTACTGAACTAGGCTGATAGAATTGAATAGAAAACACGGACATCCTTTAGATATGTTCAGCATAACTTTAAATCAAATTTCAGAAAAATAACAATTTTTATTTAAATTTGAAGGTTGATTTATATTATTTTTTTTTTTACAGTACCTTTTTAAAATAGGATCTTTTGTGACATGACTATTTTTATACTGCAATCTCATTCAATTGTATAATCAAGCATGGAAATTTATCTGCAAATCATGATAGGACAGGTTCATTTACCTGTGTGTATGGTAGGTGGAATGTATTTACTTTTATACATATATATATATATATATAATGTTTCATGAAAGCTTCTGTTTTTATATTGGTCACATTAAAGAAGAAAAGCTCTTGAATTTGTGCAAATTCTCTACTGTAAACATATATGTGGGCCCATTTCAATACTGTGTGATGGTTTTAAGTTTTCTATTAAAAATGTTTGCAAATATATTTGAGAATATTTTTATTATTTTTGTTATCCAGTGATGCTACTACCTTATTATATACATTGAGCAAAACAATATAAGGATGGATGCTGTATGAATTTATTGAGAGTAAAGTATTTGTATACAATTCAAAATCTATCATAAAGTTTGTTTAGCAAAGAGTTCATTTTGCACTGTGTCTGGACATTGTTCAATAAACTTAGTGACCTCATAATGACTGAATAGTTACTACCCACACACCCTGAAGTCACACTACCTTTAGTAGCATTGACTTGTAGTACAACATTGCACCCGCATTTCATATTGTTCATCTTAAATAGATGTTTTATACGTCATTTGACTGTGATTCTAATTTTGCAAAACAAGACTTTTGCAGGTGCACCTGACCCAGAAACACAGAATGTAATAAAATTGTTACTCAACTTATTATATACTGATATCCTTAAGACCATTGAAACATTGCTGTATCTACTCTCTCATTCATATGGAATGCAGTTAATTTTTTTTTTTAGTTATATACATCTGTATCTTCCTTATTTTTGTCTTTTTAATGAAATACTCAGAACTTTATTTTGTAGTTGTTTTTTTGTGGTTGGGTAGTCTCAAATTTCAAAAAAGTTTTCAAGATTATCATTTAAAACTACTTTAAGATTTAATATTTTACTAATTTTAAAATTTTTATTTACCACTCTTAAAACAGTCATTCAAACTGTTGCTCATGCATGTCTTATATTCATTCACATGTTCAAAAATATGTTAAAAATGAAGTTATATATCTTGGCTCTTGGTTTGTTTGGAACCTAGATGGCTTAGGATTAAACAGCTCAGCATAAAGAGACTTAACTAACAGGAGCAGGTTGTGTGACTTAGCACAGGTTAGCTAAACCCATTGGTGTTTTAGATTCCTCTGCTTATTACATTTGCCTGATTGTAAGCCAAATACTTAGTACTATAACAATTTTTAGATAAACCGAGCTGTGTTGCTGGTGATTGACATTGTTATGTATCTATTGTGCCAGTGTTTTTCTTTCTTATGTTATTAACACAGTAATTGTTTTTAAAGGGATACTGAGGTTGACAGTTTTAATATACACTGCTATAGTTTATGCTTTATTTTCGATGGAGATGTATTATCCAGTGCCTGCGAGAACTTTTAACTGAATATTCTTTTAAGAACTCCACAGAGACTGTAATGTTGTATTTCTCAACTCTCTCAAAGAGTCAGATATGGATGATGTGGAAGATTTGTTTACCGTGGACTGTGGAAATGACTACACTGTGTCCGTTTGCACCATTGGTATTTTTGCCTGCAGTAAGAAGAGTGATTCTGATAGAAATGTCTTGCGTTTTTTTTTTTTTTTTAAATGCTACATGCTGATTAGATTGTTAGTATAGATTGATATACTTCACCATGCTTGGATGGGAGCCTAGATTTTTATTATTATTGTGGGGGAGTCAATATTTTAAAAAATATTTATTAGCAGTCCTGTACACGTGAACGTGACTTGATGATTTCCCAAGTTTTGATGGCGGGATAGTTGCTTGTTTAGATATTATTTACTTAACCAATGTTTTTCTTGTAAAACTAAACACCTTTAGTACAACTCCAGACTTTAGCTTCTGTATATAATGTAGGTTGGGTAAGTTAAGCTTTATTTAGAAATAAATTAACTATTTTTTAGAGTGAGAGTTTGTGTCCTTACTTTTTTTATTATTATTATTATTATTTTTAGCTTTTTTGAAGGAAGAAAATGTAAATTCCCAAAGCATGCTCTAAATCAAATGAAACGAATTCTGTGACCCCAGCTTTGTAATTTCATCCTGCCTGTAGAAAGGCCTGGCATACCCTAAAGTTTTGTATATTATGAGTGACACTTGGCTGATTATCTATCTTTCCTTGAGATACCACTACTTCCTTTGCTACAAAATACGAAACTATGCAGCGCAGTGGAATATTTAAATTTATGAACTACTATTACAAAAAAAAAAAGAAAAAGGTTATTAACATTTTTTATAATAGCTTGGTAAAATAAGATAATAGTTTTATTATGTAAATAAAATATCTGTTTTTGATCATTTACTGCTAATTACTGGATTCCAATATATTCCGCTTTTCTTGTATATCTTTTTTACTTAGGTGCACAATTTTAAGGGAGTCTTGATGGAACCAAATATTTAATAGTATTCCAGGCATTTTTGTACATAGGCATGCATATTTATCATTCATAAAAATTCTCTTGTATGTGAAATGTTTATCTGACGAATGAATATCCTTGTAGTATATCCATAGTAATAATAATTAGAAGTATTTAAAATTATTTAAGTCACTAGAGCAAAAGTTATAATAGTTAGTGTATTCAGACGCATTATAATATATGCTTAATGGCATCTCTCAACTATTTTAAAATATCTTTTGTGTTTTTATGTATGTATTGATATTTATTCTAAATTTCTGTTATCGAGTACCTATCTATGTGGATTTTACTTCTTTCTACATGGGATTATTTCTTTTGTACATCCACAGAAGTTAGCTAATGTTACAGTATTGCTAAAAGCCCTAACAGTAACATCAGTAATTTCTAACCAATCTGAGAGAGAGAGAGAAGAAATAATTATGAAATGTGAAAATACGAAGAATAAACAAACAAGTGTTGATAGGGGGTTGGCAAAACACATCAATATGTGGGAAAGGCACTAAAATATTCTAGAACTATTTAATGGAATTTTTCTAGTTTGTAACCATTTTTTGGGTGTGCAGCTCATTGTCATTAGTTTTAATATTTGTACCTTTTATGGAGTCCGACTCTTTTTTTGTTATTTCTAATCAGTGAATTTGCTAATTCATACCATGCCACTGGTATAAAAACCAAGTTTGAATGAAGAATTTAATTTTAATGCATTTACCAATTTTACTCCATCTTGAACCATTTCAATCATGGTATGAATCATGATTAGAATGATTGTCAAGCGTGATTTAAAATGAGAAAAAAATGCAGAATTGCAATCATAATTAAAATAAATGAATGCAACCCATTGGTAAACATTGCTGTAGCATCATACTGTGCATAACATTCATGCAGCTCTTTACAGCGTTGAGACATCACTAAGCAATAAAGATTAGCATGATTGCCAAGTGAACCAACGCTTGTAGCATAATAGAAGTTTTATAGCTTTTAAAATTTAATGCTGTATTTCTCTGCAAAAGACTGATGTTTTGGTAATAAGAACTACGCTTACTTCATAAATAATAAGGCAGAAGGTTAAATGGTGAAAATTGCTCTTTTATCTATTAGTTTTCGTATTACCTTGTATTATTTCATGAACATGTTATTTTTTATCAAATAATAAAATTAATTTGGAATAATTTGACAACTACATTTTCTGCTGTTTTAGCTGAAAGTTTGAGATTATATAAGTTTTCCAACCTTGAGTGAACCAACACACTACATTGTAGGCCTAAGCTTATTAGACCTTGTATAACAGTTGTGGCCTACTGACTTAGCATTTCATATGGAGAACATAGTATATCTTTCTTTTGAGTTAAAGTAACTTTTGTCTTATGTATAAGTACAGTTTACAGACATCTCAAAAATGTGTTCACAAATGCTATCATGTTATTCATAAAATACTTAGTAAGGTGAGTTATTAAATAGATGTAAAAATATACTTAAAAATCCTTTTTAAGTTCTCTCCATAATTGGGTGAAGTTCAAGTGTAAATGGTAAATAATAAGAGAGTTTGGATTTAATGGTTTACTATTATTATTGAATATTGCCTTCTACAGGGAATCATATTAACGAAAACTTGGTAACCTGCCTAATGCTGTGGATGATTTTATTAATATGCAGAACTAAAATTATACTCAGTTTTACTGACCTGATACTTTAGTTTTTGTCTTATTAGGCAGTTTTTAAAATTGCATTACAAAGACAAGAATGAAAAGAAATTACACCTAATAATTCTGGAGAAAGAAGATACATTTTAACATATTTCCCTATACAACATTTCTAATATGGCCCATACAATGGTTGGACTAAGAAAAGAGCAAATCTGAGATGACTACCATTGGCAAATGAACTCTGTGGTATGGCAACTCAGAATTTTGGTGATATGCAAAGTCACTGTCTTAAATGACATGCCCTGATTTCATTTGTAGTATGTAGTAACCAAATTATTATTCTGTGAAAACATTTACATTTATCTTGACACACACGACTCTTACTCCATGTTAATATAAGAATCCAGTGAAATACATTTAATGATTTATCATATGGAAAAATATTACGCCGTTCTATCTGACATTAGCAGAATCATCCCTCTGGAGTGGACTGTGAAAAATGTATCTTTTGATTTTAAGATAATACAATTTACATGTAATGTAGTCTGTCCTCTGTTTTTTTTTTGGTATTAATGTACGAAAAATGAAGTCTTAAATGATTAGTTAAGACTTGTCAAGTTGCAGAGAATGTCTAGGCAAACACGATTGAGCGATTATTGAGGTGGTGTCTGTTATTAGTCTTAATAACAGTGAATGGAAACTTTTTTCTTTTTTTTAGTCAGAAAGAACTGGAATATTGCTGCTCTGTTCGTTCTCCTTATTACGCCAAGTTTTATCAACAAGTCGATTTATTCAGATTAACACACAACCGTGGGGGGGGGAGCATTGATCTGGCTTAAAGCTGGGAGGAGTTGGGGGGTTGGTTAATCCGCTAGACATTCATTCATTCACTGCCTCATCGGCACCCTTGCACAAACAAGTAATACTGGTCTAAAAATGCAATTCAACACTTTTATGAGAATTAACTTTATAAAAAGAAAATTGTACCGGAAATTGAAATTTTCGAAAGTTTAATGTTAACTAATCAATATAGGTATATCCGAATCTCAATCAATACGTAACTATTTGAATTTAAAAGCCAAAATATTAATAGTGCTGATATTCTACAAACAGATTCAAAGTTCAAAATGTTAAACTTTTAAAGATTTTCAAAAATATAATGAGAATGTCCTATTTGAAATCAAAAACTTACATATTTCTATGTTAAACTAATCAAAATAGCCATTTTGAAAACCAGGTGTGTTGATAGTAATATTGATCTACAAACAGATTGAAATTCATTATGAAAGCCTGTCAAAAGTATAACTTAGTATTTAAGGTCAAAAGCTCTTAAATTGTAATGTAGAAACATAAATGTTTTTCTCATTTTCTGGATTAAGATGGTTCCTTGTTGGATCAGATATAATATCCACCAGGGCTTAAAAGCTGCTCATTATGCATGGAAGATAGAGGTGCCCATAATGCACCTGTGCCAGCTTTTTTCAGCCTTTTGAAGTAGAGAGTATTTTCTTTCCACTATAACAAAGGACTTTCATGCTTGAGTAATAGGGGAAGTTAAGAGACACACCTCAATAACAGCAGTTTTGTTTTCATTTTCCTCGAGGAGTTGCAGTTAGCTTTCCTGTCAAAGAACTGGCAGCAGCTTGTTGCTTTTTATTTTCTCGTAAATCTGGGAACTACCACCATTAATTCAGCAGCTGAAGTTTGTGGTGTCTGGATCATCAAGACTTTATTAGAGTTTGTGATTACATTTTTCATAGGTGTACCTAATTTTCTTGTATCCTATTTTTACTTTGGAACTTCAATTTGATGTGCGAATCTAAGCATGTGGAAATATGGCGTTTCTTATTTGCCAGATACTTACATAAATACCTTTTACGTTGCTTTTAGCTGATCCACAGTGGTCAGGATTTTTTCAAAAGTATTATTGGTGATAGCATTGTATAAGGTCAGTAGTTAAAATTGATGGAATATAATGGAAGTTGCATTCTTATAACTAGCAACATTTTATGATCTTTTGAAAGGGTTTCGAAAGGTAAACAGGTTTTTTAGCTAGCCTCCACTGATGCAGAGTTAGATTTGAAATATATGGTCTATAGCATGTGCCACAATTGGGCATTTTAGTACTACATTGTAGGTCACTTAGCTTCTATGAAGGCAGCAGGAGAAAGAGTTGGCTAAGTTACTGATCCCCACCACCACCACCTCTGTACAAGTTGATCTCACCCAGTAAACTCACCTGTGTTTACCTTAAAAAAAAAAAAAATGTATGGCACCATTAATACATATTTCTGAAGTATAGATGAAATGTGATAATGATGGTGATCTGGTTTTTAGAAGTTTAGCAACTGTGTTTTAATAACCAGGCAGACTTTATCTAGTGGTATTCCAGCTTTCTTCAAACAGAACCAGATTTAGAATGGCTCCTTGACTGACGACTTTCAGCAATACTAGCTGTCCAAAATGTCCATTGTCAATGCTATATTTGTCATTTTCTGTTGCAGCATCCTTGATACACATCTGGTGCTGTCGTTTGGAAGAGAAAGCATTATTTCTAGGAGACAATGGATTGAGCAGCTTTCTAAATCCATTGTTTGCTACAACTAACCAAAGTTTTCGTCAGTCAGCTCTCTCTCATTCTTTGATGTACAGCTGTGCCTCGGGGATCTTCGATGTTTCACAGCCTTTTCTTATCAGGGGATTCCTGTGGTTGTTTTTTATAGCCTGGTCTGGGTTTTTCAAGTTTCCTTTTTTTTTTTGTACCAGCATCAGCAGAGGTCTCTTCTTTCTGCTGAAGCATTTCTACGTTGTGTTCTGTTGTTTGTTGTTTTTTTTTTTTTTTGTCATGGTTGCATAGGTTGCATTTATCTCCGATGGGAACTTTCTGAATCACAAACTAATTCCATACAAAGCCTTTTGAAGACATTTCTTCCCTTTAAAATATCTGTGCCCAGGCACTTACCTGGAAATGGTCAGTATGCCATTTGCGGGCCTGCTAGCAGCAGTTTTTTAACTAACTAACCAACCACGATATAGGTTCTATGAAGCCCGTGATTAGTTAGGTATTATACAGGGTGTCCCTAAAGTCTGGACACATAGGAAATATCAGTAACTATAATTTTTTTACCTCCACAGATAACTATAATTTTTCTGGGGTATGCTAAAGGTGTACTCAATGAAAATCACAGATACAAGACACTTGAGGGAACGCATAATAAATGAATGTGCTCAAATTGACGGCAATTTGGAGTTACTGCATCATGTTCACATGCATTTTGCAAAGTGCATCTAACTTTGCATCACAAATGGTGGAAATCATATTGAAGATGATATTTATTAATATTGCAATCGAATAAAATTTTGTTGAAAATTTTATTTATTGAAAATATGAATTTTGCCTATGTGTCCAGACTTTAGGGACACCCTGTAGTATTACTAACAAAGGCAGCCGTGGTTATCTATTGCAGCTACAGTGTAGCAGAAACCATGTGGCTCTTATCACAGTGCACTCTCAACCATCATCCCTTATACCAGTGGTTTCCGACCTTTTTGGACTCGTGGACCTTTTTCTAATACTCAGAAGACCTGTGCCGCCCCTCCCGCTACACTTCCATAATTGTAAAAAAAAAATCAAAGAATAAATTTAGCAAAAAAAAACCACATAAATAAGAGTTTTATTTGAATATATTGATGGTTTTGAGAGAAATTCACCAGGAAAAAACATTTTACACTCATCCTTCAACACTTTCTTTCTTTCTCAAAAATTAGTGATTTTTCGGGGGAACAACAACTGCACAGACAGTAGATTCACAACAGCTAAACAGAAATCTACTGGTATCAGTGAACTCTACCTCTGATCAGAACAGCTGTGTCGTGTTGGTGCCCAAGTTTGCCGAAAATCGAGCTGGCTAGTGTGCGTCCGGCCGAAGTCACAGTCTAGTCCTTGTAGCGTGCTCTGACCCAATGGCGTTAGCCAATGGGAGCGCGGCTCGATTGCATCAGTCCTACTGTGGTAACAGAGTTCTGGCCTTTGTCGCCAGCGTGTATTGTCCGTGTTTCTATGAGGGTGGCAGAGCGACAGGAAGCCGCAGGGGGGTCTGTGATGCAACCGAGAGTGGCTGCCGTGGGAGATGAGCCTTACACCTTTGGCGCTCGGCCTCCCATCGGTGATACCGGCGTATTGGACGCAGGGTAATTTTTGTATACTTTTTTCTGGAAGAAAGTGTCTTATAAGCTAGCAAATGCCGTACATATAACCAAAACAAATTCATACTCATGAACAGTTTCTTGACTCAGTCATACGACAAAAATTGAAACTTCCAGAGTTCCGTAACCACCCCAGAAAATACTTCGCAACCCCCTGATTGGGAACCGCTGCCTTATACTATGCAGCAAACAGTACCCTGGTTAGGTATTGCCCACAAGAGAAACAGCGGCATAGTGGCGTTTTGGTCACTCAGCTTGTTAATATTGTAAAGGTTGATTACTTGAATTAGCGGTTCCTGATCAGTCAACTCAGATAATATTACTAAGAATGAATAATTATGCAAAACACAGTTCAGAGGCTTTCTATATTATGAAAATAATAGTTTATGCTATTTTTGCTTACATTAAATCTATTTTTTATGAAATAAAGTTGGTTATATATAGGTAACTTCACATACTGCAAGAGTGTTCTAATAATTAGGCTATAAGAACAAGTTTTCAAAGATAAATATAGTAATTAGGTTGAAATGTGGAATAAGGTCATAAATGTGAAGAAAAGTAGCAAAGATGTTGCATTGTTTTATTGTTTAGAAGTAGTCAGTTATCTTTCAGGCGTTGCTTTGGATTTCCTTATATTCATATGTAGCCTAGGTAGAACTAGTTTTTCAGTCCGCCAGCTGCTCCGAGTAGTCTAAGCAGGTTTTCACCATAGATGAACAGTACCCTGACTGATTCATCGCTCAGGAATGTGGACTCTGGTGGGATTGCAAACTTTTTGCTGAATTATTCTTTGAAAATAATGTAATGTTTGAAATAATTCACTATGGTTCGGTTCCCTTAAATGAACGTGGTTTCCAACTTTATGGATCACACACGGTTAAAGCTTGTGAGAACTGCCCTCTGTACATTTCTGAAAATCTCAGCAACAGCTGACTGATTCTTGCCTAGATCTTCACCTTGAATGCTTTTCATGTCATGCCACTGCTTAGTGTGTGTGTGTGTGTGTGTTAAGCCACCTAGATTATGTGTTACAATCGCCTTCCATTCCTAGTGTGTCAATGGAACACTGCTTCTTTCTGACAAATTGGTCCCGAAACTAGACAGTGCCTTTGGTTCTTTGTTTGTTGAACCACTCCAGCATTGCTATCCATGTCCAGCTCCTCATACATTGAATTCACTGATTTACGGCTTAGATAAACCGCTTGATGAGTCTGAACTACTTACATGTGAAGCTCCTCTCTTTCTTAATCACAAACTGTCACACTTGTGTTTTGAAAGCTGTTTTTTATCTTTTTAAAGCTTTTCTCAAATCCTCGGCACAACATGATTATGTTTATTTACTGACATTGAGACAGCGTACAGTACACCGCAGGGCGTTTATAATTAAACTGAAAAGAAGAAAGTCACTTAACATCTTCCTCTTGCAGTGATTAGATATGATTACAACAGCACTTGATTTGTTGATTTTCAATTTGCCAAGTAGGATGCACTAGATGTGGAGATGGTCTAAAAGCAGAAGTGGGGCACGCGCAGGTGTGAACGAGACTAATGGGTAAGGGCAAGGTCAGCGACACCGCTAACTGTGGCGACACTACGGCAAGAAAAAAACAAACTTGTAGACAGGTTTCTACGGAGTCTCCAGTTCGCAAGCTTATTTATAATGTCTCTGTAGTTTAGTTTGTTGTTTTGCACGGCAATGGTTAATCTGCAACCCAGACATTCTGCTTATGGGTAATCGAGAATAGACTAACTAGCTTACAAGTTACGTCGTATTTTCGTTTGCGGACACCTGGTTAAGACTAGAGCTCTGCCGGTATATGCAATTTCTGTTTTCCTCCTTTTATGGTTTGTACGTTGTTGCAACGTCTCATCTTGGTGTGCATGAGTGATAGAAAAATTTGTTAGATTTTCTCCGCGGTCCTTTTTGCATAACAGCTGCTTCTGTTGATTGAGCTTTTTTTTTTCTTTTTCCCAGTGCATCTTAGATGGTCTGGGTAGTTAAATTGCTGTTGCATCCCATCCAATCAGCCCGCTGTTTTGTCATCAAACCTTTGCAGCTATTGATTTAAAAGAAAGGAAGAAAAAAATTTTTGACATTCCAATTACTCATGCCTTGTGTCTTCCGCTTAGATAATTTTCAGCAGATGCTTTCATCCATAACTTCGGTTTTCTTTTTTAAAAATGAATTGTTGATTTTTCCAGTTTGCGGCACTCTCTAAATGAGATTTATTGAACTATCGCAATGTTTTCTAAGCCTTCGCATGCATATTTTTTATTTTTTTCCCCTCCCCTAAACGACAGCCTTTTCTTTATTAGTGAAAGGGCTTGATTTAACATTTTAAAAAAAGTAATAATAATTCATCCCTCATTTGCCAGTAGACTTCTGGCGCATTGTGGCGCTTTCCTCAGCCGGTCTGCACCTGTATTAGCCATGGCCTGGCAGTGGCTCAATGGGCTTAATCATTGTCTACTTATGCAATCATTGTGACATCAACCCCAATGAACCTCGTGTAATGACATCTCTCTCGCTCCCGCTGCTCCGCTCCTCGCTATAGCTGTATTGGACATCCTCTCCAACGTTTATAGATTTTCACATTTTTGCCCTGACTCTTGCACCAACTGGCACACATGAGCCTTGTTCATCTAAATTGTGTGAAAAAGCAGTCCATTGCCTCCACGCACTTTTTTTTTTTTTTTTTAAAATAAAAAGGGTCTTTTTATCAGAACCTCCTTTATTGTCACAATTCCTTACTTTTGATATGGTTGGCTTAGCTTGTATTTTTTTTCTTTCTATTCACAAGATTGAAATTCTTATCACAGCCAAGAAACACCCCATCCTTCAGGATGGGGTTTGACAACTTCATTAGCAATGCAGATATTTTTCTGACCAGCCCCCCTCCCCTTTCTTAAGTACATTTTCAGTTATGCCTCCTCTTCTTTTTTTTCTTCTCCCTACTTTGTCAAGCTTCAGCAGATACATTTTCCACCTTTTCAGCAAGCTTGTGAGTGTGGGTGACAGGCTCTTTAAAGGATGACTCGTATTCATTCAACTGTCTTCTTTATACAATGATTGTCTCATCAATTACTGGGATGTTCTCTCTTTGTTAGGATACACAACACTTGCTTAGAATTATTATGGAATGTAAAAAAATATATATATATATATTTAACTCTTTTTATTATCTAAAAGAAAGGAAGGGAGGAAGATTGCATCTGCCAGTAATTGAGACTGACTCACATTAACTTCCAGGCATCTCTGGCTGTTAGTTAGGTACATGGGATTATTTACTGAGCTTCTCCTTGATTCAAGTTACTGTGGAAATTCTAAGGTTAATTTCATCCCTCTGGACAACTAACCAAAAATGTTTGATCTGACGTTGATTCGGTGACATTAAATCTATTTCTTTCTTGTCTCTCTTTTATTTAGATATATGAAATCATTTTTCTGTTTTTTAAAATCTATCTTAGCTTTCTAAATTCTGTCTGCAACATAATCATATATAGCCTTTTTATTATTTGCAGTGCTGATCATTTTATTATCCTCATTATCTTTGTTAAACTTTTGAGAGCAGTTTTGCTTTTTTCAGTACTTGAATAATATCAAGTTTGATTACATTCTCTTTCACTCATTCACACAGCACAGAAACAGAAAGAGGAATGGGTGTGAATTTGGTTACTACCTCGTCTTTCTACTTGTTTTTGTTTTGGTGGTGTAGATTTAGTTCTTTGGATACCTACACCTATAGGCATTCAG
The DNA here is from genome assembly GCA_018389105.1 of Nautilus pompilius. Classification (NCBI taxonomy): domain Eukaryota; kingdom Metazoa; phylum Mollusca; class Cephalopoda; order Nautilida; family Nautilidae; genus Nautilus; species Nautilus pompilius. The sequence continues at coordinate 70,324 of JACATO010001370.1, read as the reverse complement.
TTTGTCTACATTGATCATTTTGAGAGCTGGTTAGACAAGCATCACTGTAATCAATATATCTGCTGGTCATAAAGTCTCATTCATGTCTGGTCCAGCTGTCTGTCCCACTTATTAGCTGTACGAGGTCAGTTAAGACTTCTCACTCTTTTCTTGTTGAACTTTCCAAGCTGTTTTGGCTCTCTTCTTCCATAAAGGTCATGTTTTTTTTTGTTTTTTTCCTTTTTATAATTGCCTCCAACCTAGTTAACTGTCAACGTGTTTTCTTCATTATCTATTTGGCTTTGAACATGACCATAATGTAAAGGAATCAGTCTAGAATTTCATATGAATTTAGGACTAGATGTATATAGTCACATTACTCAATGTCAATGCAACTTTACTTTCACATTGTCCAAAAAAATAAAAACAGAAAAGCTGTTTGTTTGTTTTTTGTTCTTATTACTTGTTGTTATTATTTTAGTACATCTCTGCTCTTATTTTTGCCTTTAGCTTGTGTCTTGAATTTACTTTTATGGAAGTGTGAACTATACGTTTTTTTAAAATAGTTTGTCTTATTGTAATTCAAAAGGGGTGTATGCTTGAAAGTAGAGGGATGTTGTGGACATCCTGTTGAGATCCAATAAATAGAGTATTAACGAGTAGATCTATAGGAGCGGGAGCTCTCTCTATCTCCCTCTAGCGCTTCGCGAGCGCGCGCAATCGCGCCCGAACGTCTACGTCGAGCTTGCCCCCTCTATCCTCGCGATCGCTTTCCCCTCGCTCCTCTCAATCATCATCTCTCGAGAGAAATATCTCTCTCCCCCGCTCTCTCTCTCCAGCATCTCTCGCCCCACCTCCCTCCGCTCTTCTCTATTTCTCTCCATCATCTCTCTTTTCTCTCGCTCTCTCTCCATCATCGCTCTCCCCTCTCTACCTCTCCTCTCTCACTCTCCATCATCGCTCTCTCATCATCTCTCCTCCATCACTCTCTCGCTTCCATATCTCTCTCCATCATCTCTCTCTCTCCATCATCTCTCTCCATCATCTCTCTCCATCATCTCTCTCCATCTCTCTCTCTCTCCAGCATCTCTCCCCCCCCTCTCTCTCTCTCTCCATCATCTCTCCCCCCCCCTCCTCTCTCTCTCATCATCTCTCTCCATCATCCCTCTCTCTCTCATCATCTCTCTCCATCATCTCTCTCCATCATCTCTCTCCATATCTCTCTCTCTCCATCATCTCTCTCCATATCATCTCTCTCTCTCCATCATCTCTCTCCATCATCTCTCTCTCCATCATCTCTCTCTTCTCTCTCTCTCTCCATCATCTCTCTCTCTCTCTCCATCATCTCTCTCCCCCCCCTCTCTCTTTCTCTCTCTCCCATCATCTCTCTCCCCCCCTCTCTCTCTTCTCTCTCTTCTCTCCATCATCTCTCTCTCCCGTCATCCTCTCCATCATCTCTCTCCACTCTCTCCCCCTCTCTCTCTCTCTCTCTCTCCATCTATCTGTCCGTCTCATGTTAAGAAGAAGAAACTAACAAACAATGATCACATCCAAACTTTCTTATGGGCAGAAGGACATGTCTTGAGTTTTCACAGGAAACCAAAGATTAATTAATTGATATGCCTATTTGGAATTTGATTTTCTAGATTTGTGTATTAAATTATAGAACACTGAATATTTGTTGAGTGGTAGGAAGAATGCAAAACAAAGATTTATTAAGAAAAGAACAAATTTAACTATAAGTGGTTTATTTTTAGCCCTTTAAAAATGTTTTGTCTTCTTTAGAACCCATTGTTAAATCTTTTGCTTTTTAGTTGTGAGGCATATTAGGAATGAAAAGTAAAAATCATCCGAATGATATTTTTCCAGAATTTAAAACTGAAGAAAACATTGGTGGCTCCACAAATGTGATATAGATTCCTCTAAATTTTGCAGCCATGATCCTGAAGGTGCACATGATGCATTGATCTGAATGCACCACCACAATTTGGCTAGTGCTAAGGTTTTGTTTGATCGCAAAAACTATTTATTTCATAGTAATAACATGGAAGCATATTTGAGTTGCTTTAAATAATTTTGATAAGATCCATTATATGTATAGTTTTTTAACACAACAAATCTGTATACCCTTTCTTAAGAAGTTAAGGGGAGACTTCCTAAGTTAAGCATTGATTCTATAACCATGTACTCTGATGAAACTGAAAAATCTTTCTCATTTGAGTCATCAGTCACTTAACCATGCGCATCTTTCAGTGATCTGGGTTCATGAACTTTTAGTTTCGAGTTGTATACATTTTAGGACCCTCGTGATCATTATCCAATCTCGCAAAAGAATTTTTCAAAAACAATATTTGACAATTTTATTTATGTTTATCGTGTCTTTTCGTGATTTTATATTGTTTTTTTTTGCAATGCTACAACTGGACATTGGAAATTTACCTGATGAGAAATGAAAAGCTATTCCTAATGTGATTAAATACTGTAGATATTGTTATAAAATCCTGATCATCAATAAATTAGAAGAGTTGAGTAATTAGATTATGCTTTAGTAAGATGAATGAATGGTTGGAACTATATTTTGCACAAGTTTGTGCAAAGAACTACAGCCAACTCATCAGCCATCAACTGAAAACAAGTTTACCATTTTTTTGTATATAATAATTTTAAGTTACTATACAGGGTGTCCCTAAAATCTGGACACATAGGCAAAATTCATATTTTCAATAAATAAAATTTTCAACAACATTTTATTCAATTGCAATATTAATAAATATCATCTTCAATATGATATCCACCATTTGTGATGCAAAGTTCAATGCGCTTTGCAAAATGCACGTGAACACGATGCAGTAACTCCAAATTGCCGTGCATTGAAAACATCAGCTATCTTTCAATATGACCATCCTTCACATCCACTGAGAAGTACCAGCTCAATTCTTTCTTCTTTTGACAAACTTGTTAGTTGTAGTTATCTGTGGAGGTAAAAAAAATTATAGTTAGTTATAGTTCCTATGTATCCAGACTTTAGGGACACCCTGTATATGGACAACAAAACTTAATGAGGTTTTACATAGTTAACATTTGCTTTTATTTAAAATCTAACAAGTTTAGTAGAATATTTACTTTATTAAATAAAGAACTCATCTGTTAGCTTTTATATATTATATATATATATTATTGATAGTATTCTTCTACAGGTTTGTCAAAAATTTTTGAAGCAGTGTTTTCAGCCCTTGTATGTACAACAATAAATATTTTGTTTAGAGTTATTGCAATTTGCCTAATTTGCATCTAATTTTGTAATTTTTACAAAGGGCTATTTTGTAGGGCAAGTTCTACTTAAGTTTGAAGTACAACTCTTGTTTTACACAAAATAAAAATACAGGAATATCCCGACTTCCGTAAGGGTTACGTTCCATGCAGCTATGCGTAAGTCGATTTTTATGTAAGACAAAATCGCATGTATATAGCAATCTTACTTAAGCATAAAGGTAGGCAGTGAACAATAGATATGGATGACAACAAACAGCTTTTGATAATTTGCATATATTGTAAATAGATAAAATAATTAAGGAGTAAAATGTACAGTTTATTCAGCATGTACCTTAATTCCTGGCATTGGTTGACACGTGTGAAGGGACTTGCTGGATGGAGAGATGGACTGCCATTAAATAGAGGTGGCGCAAGAAGAGAGAACTTCTGTAGGGTCATCCGAATCTAAAAATTCAGGCTCTGTAACAACAGGAGAGCATGGGGGCTTTTGATGTGTAGATGTTGAAGATTCAGGGTCATGAGAAGTTGAAGAAACTGGAGAGGATGGAACTCAGTTGAATCTTGGGGATCCGCCTTAATGAACATGTTGAGTGTTGATTGTAGGGCAGCCTGTTTCTTCTCATCATAAATCATGCGGTAGCAGAATAGGTTTAGCATGTTCATGCACAAAAATGGAAGATGCCCTATCTCCATTTGGGTCCATTGCTCCCAGTTTCCCAATTCCATCATCAATAAACCAAAACGCTTTTGCCAGGTCCTTTGTAGTGAAACTTTTGGTAACTTCAACAGGTAGTTCTGCTTTCCGACAACCCCCTCCCCTGGAGCCTCCAACTCCATCAGGTCTTTTGGAAAGCTGCTGCTCATGACTGTCAAGCAACATCTCAATATCCACCTCAAGCTCGAGTTGCTGCACCAACTCCACAACTTTATTGGTTGCTTCGGCATTGGGAAATCCCTCAAAATAATGCACAAATTTAGGAAAACGTTTTCCCCACATTCCATTCATGTTGGTACCCGGCATAGTCAGAAAAATATTGCTTTAGGTTTTAAACTTAGTGAAGAAAATGAAGCATAACATAACAGCATATGATTAGACTCTTAATGTGTGTATAAAGAGTAGCTACATAGGTCTATTCCTTGGGACTAGAACATGGCCTATGGGCAAGAGATTTTACAAAAAGTCTGGATTAATATTTGCACTTGGAGAGAAATTAGATTAACTGATCAACAAATAGCAAAAGGCTTTATTGTACTTTTCATTGTTATCTAAAAACTGGTCAATTTCATAATGTGGATTAAAGAAGATTATCTCTCAGACAGAGGATTACCATACAGCAATGAAAAGCATATGATGAACATGTTTTTTAATAGCATTTAAGGATGCCAGAATTCTTGGTCATGTTGCTGCTAAAAGCCAACATATTTAATAGCGTTTAGTTAATTTTACTTATACATATATGTGTGTATGTGTGCTCAAAGTATAAGTGAAGTAACTGGATCATTTGATTAGCAAAAGCTTCTAGTCATCTTTGAATAATTATTTTTCCTCTTGTACTTGAACTAAAATCTGAAGCTGGAAGGGATCAGAGTATTCAAATTCAAGGACTAGTTTATTGATTGCTGAAAAACTTTTGTATAGGCAAGCAAATGACCTTTTTGAGTTGTAACTAGAGAGTACACATCAAAGATGCTAACCAGGAAGCATGGTGCAGGAAATACATTAGGTATGGAAGTGTTTTTCATGAAATTGCACTGCTGATATTATTTATCACATCCCTGTCCACCATGCCATGACATCAGGACTACATCTTGTTGGCTGAGGATTCACTTTTGTGCAAGATTTTAATCAAAGTTGCAAATAACTAACTCACAACATAACAAACAGTCGGGAGTTTTGAGAAGCTGTTGGTTGTCCACCATAACTTCAGATTTGCTCCCTGTTGAACATTTTTGGATGAATTAGATCAACACATGAAAATTGCAGCAAATTTCAAATGCAAAAACAGCTCTGGGAATGCCTTTAGTCTTTGTTAAGAGAAAATAAATAGATACATTATTTTTTAAAAAAAGGAAATGTTTCATATATGCAAAGCAGTTATTAAAGCAAAAGGCTTAAGTGCCTCTGCACTATGTTAATGGACGTAAGATGTTGCTTTCATGATTGAGTCACTGTAGGATTTTGCTAGTCATGCACTGACTGATCGCTTTTTATTATTCTCATAATAGATTGTGCTAAAGAAACTTTTAAAAATATTGTTTGGCTTCTATTTTTTAACATTTTGTTAATGAGTTCATTTGCTAGTTATTTGTGCCTTTCATTGATCCACTGTGAATAAGCTTTTGGTTTCATTCCATGTGCATAAAGAATTTTATTATTATTATTACTTTTTTTTTAATTTCAGAGTTGTTAAAGAAGAGATAGTGGATGATGAAGCTCACTTACCATGTTTTAATGGACGGGTTGTATCATGGGTAAGATCTGTTTATTATTTAGGGGATTGGTCAAGGATTTGCTTTTGTTTTTGTCAACAGACTTTCTGCTCTTATCTTGACGCGCCTTCACTGTAGTTCACAACTAATGGGGGGGTTATGATGTTTTGTCAAAAAGAAAATTAAATTGTGGGAAAAACTAATATTTTGGTATGTCTCTGGCATTATTGAAATAGTGGGGATCAACTTGATACTCGGAGAGAGAATAAATAGAGACATTGGTCATTAGATAAAGTAAATGCTTGTGGATTCTAAAGCTATTTTGTACCAAAAGTTGATTAACACTAGAAGTCTGTGATAATCAAAAACTTGTGGCTGACTGATTAAGAGCAAGTTATACCTTCTTGCACTCTTTCAAGTCAGTGACCAAGATCAACTGATGTATTGCTCATGGATGGATGGATGTTTTAGCTTTACTTATAAAATCACAAGAGATTCTTTCTTTTTTAAACTTTCAATTTCATTGCATCTAAATCTCTCACTTTTAGTTGCAAAACTTTAATTCTATTTTATATAAGAACTTATATAAATGAGCTGCCTGGTGGTGGCAGATTTTCTTGTTGCTGGTAGTAAAGAACTGGTAAAATAAATGTATTTATAAATCACAAAAACTCAGTGTGGCATCAAGACCCATATATATATATATATATATATATATATATAGTGCATACTTAGACTTTTTAAATTGTGAGTGTTTTTTATTTATATACTGCATATCTTTTGCAAGGCAGTCTGGAATATAATAGGAACAAAGACAAAAAATAGGTTCTAGGTGCATCCTTATGTAGTGTACATAATCTATCTTGGCCTTAAGGTGTTTTTAATCAACTTCTAAATGGTAGATTGTAGTTTAATGCCTGGGTGCAGAAATCAGGCTATTTGGTCAGTATACTGCTTAATATTTGAACTTGACATTTGTTTTTGTATTTTCAAACATAATAAAAAGTTCATTAAAGGGGTAGTAATGAATGCTCTATTAATTTTTTTTATTTTAAATGTATATTTTTATGATTATTGTCTAAATAGTAGTTGCCAAATGCTTATGAACTCCCTCAAAACATTGTTCCAAATGTATACTTAACTAATTGAATCCAATAAAAACAGTTCAGCAGTTGTTATATATAAGTAGTTTAGAACATTGCCAATGTAATCAAAGGTTCCATCATATTTTAATTACATATTATCAGGGATTATCTTTCCTTAGACATTGTGCTATTAATCAGATCTTGTACTTGATAATCTGAAAGCATTATTTAATCATAATGTGTCTAGCACAATTGTTGTTCTATGTATATTGAAAGCCCTTGTTGAGTTGTAGTCTGCAAAGAAAATCCAGGCATATTTTATTTAGCATTTTTGTTTTTATTTTAAAACATTAAGTTGATGGTAGGAAATATTTCAAATAGACTATTCGAAAACGCACACTTTTTAATCATTTAAATATTATTGTGTGTGTATGTGTACATAATTTAATATTAATTAAGTTGTACACTAATTTTTGTATTAAGGGAAGATATTCCAAGTACATTTGTTTTTTTATTGTATCATTTAAAATGAGTTTACCTTTTTAAATTAAAAGAAAATAGAGATGATGGCTATTACATTCCTATAGCCATTTTCATTTATATAACTCTTGTAAAATAATATTTTTAGATTTGGTAAATTATTAATGAAATATAGTATGGTTGATATGTTAATTAATATCTTAATGGGGCAAATATTGGCTTAACGGGTTTATTAGTAAACCAACCATTTTAACCAATTCTTCTGCCGAAGAAAGCATTTTGAAAAGTTGCTAACCAATATATTTTAGCTGGAAATCTGCATTAATACAGACTTAATTTGATTATCCAAAAAAGTGCATCATCTGTGTATTAAATTTCATTTTTAATACAAAAACTCTGTCAACGAGTTCTTGTGGAGATATATATATATATATGTTGGATACTGTGTCCACAGCATTTGCCTCAGAAGCTGTGGTAGTAGATTCTGTCATCGAGCCATTGGAAATGCTGTTCCCACTGCTGGACGTGTGCAGTAGTAACCTAGCTGCGAAGAATATAATTTTGCATTTTTAGTTATTAGTTTTCCCAGTGTTGCTTCAGACGTGGATGATGGCATAGTAAGGAATAATGTGGCTACTAGATTGAAAATGATGCTTTTAAATGAGGAATGTAAAAAAGTCACAAAGATTTATGGCGCCTCTGAAATGAGTCATCATCCATGCCTGATTCTTGATACTAAACCAGTACATTGATTTTTTCTCTCTCTCTCTCTCCTCATCCATCCATCTCTCTCTCTCTCTCCTCTCTTCATCTCTCTCTCTCTCCATCTCTCTCTGTACTGACCTCATCATCTCTCTCTCTCTTTCTCTCTCTCTCTCTCTCTCTCTCTTCTACTTTGCTTCTCTCTCCTCTCTTTCTCTCTCTCTCTTCTCTCTCTCTCTCTCTTCCCTCTCTCTCTCTCTCTTCTCCATCTCTCTCCTCTCTCTCTCTCTCTCCCATCTCTCTCTCTCTCTCTCTCTCTCTCATCTCTCTTCTGTACTGACATCATCATCTCTCTCTCTCTTTCTCTCTCTCTCTCTCTCTCTCTCTCTCCCCATCTCTCTCTCTGTACTGACATCATCATCTCTCTCTCTCTCTCTCTCTCCCCATCTCTCTCTCTGTACTGACATTCATCATCTCTCTCTCTCTCTGTACTGACCTCATCATCTCTCTCCTCTCTCTCTCTCTCTCTCTCTCTCCATCTCTCTCTCTCTCTCTCTTCCCTCTCTCTTCCCTCTCTCTTCCATCACGCGTAGTGCTGAACTGATAAAGAGATAGAACGGCTGGCTTTAACTTGTTTTATTTAGCGAATGAAAAGCAATAAAAATTATTGCTTGCAAACTATATTACTATGCTTGTGTGAAACAGTAAAAAAAAAGACTGTATGAAATCAACAAAACACTGATGTGTACAAGATAATTTTAAATATGCAATTTAAAAAAAAAAAATAATTCTTATCTCTTGAAATTGCGGTAAGTTTAAAAAAAAGTTTTGGAAAAGTAACTAATTTATGCAATTTACATTGTATACCTGTTGATTTTTTTTTTTCTTTTAATAGAATAAACATTTAATGTTTTTTGGAGGGTCAAAAGTTCTTGGCAAGATTTAAAATTTCTAATACAAAAGGGGGATTACCTTTAAAACAAAAGAAAAGAATTGATGTCGCTGTAGTTCCGCCAGGTGCCCCTTCTTTGAATGGGGTAGGTGTGAAAGCTCAGGCTTGCAGATTTGCTGATGAATAAGAGAAGAGAGAAGTCAACTGTATGCTTAGATGATTCTAGCTGTTAGCTTCAGAGGCTGGTTTCAAACTAAATCGGTTTCCCCTGGTAATTCACTAAAACCACTTATAGTGCTTTGCTCTTCAACATTGTTGGTGGTAGTGCTTGTTTGTTTTCTTTTAAATTTATCTTTATACGTAAATATATATACTGATTCAGAGACTGCTGAGGCTGCCTCAGGGAGTACAGGGCCAGTTTTGGCATTTCCCATCACCTTACTAGTTGTAGTGACTGGAATGGCTAAGAACCTGTCTCGGAGTGCAGTGATGTTGGTTTGTAGTGGGTGTCTTTGATGTTTAGATTGTACAAGTGGCCTAAGCTCGTTTTGAACTGGTAACCTGTTGGTTGCTGGGTTAATCTTTTGTGTAGCTTCTGCTCTAAGATGTTTTGGTCATTAAATATAAGAGGGGGAATGTACCTGGAAAGATTACTCATGTTCAAGAAAAAGAAAATTAGCTTAGTCACCTACCAAATAGACCTAGTACAACGTGATATGAATTTTTTATTGTTTTTCTAAATGCTACGCTTGATAAGTCTGCACATTTTTTTTTGGAAGCTCGTGGCAAGAAGTGAGATTTCGTAATTTGAGACAAATGTGCTGGCTAGTATATGAACGTGTATACTTGCAGAAGACTCCCTCAAAAAAAAAATAGCTTACCTCCTTTTCCACCGCTATTAGTGGCATTTGACCATACTTAGATTACTTAAGATGCCCTTTATGTGTTACAGATGGCAATTTTACTGACTGCTAAGTTCATATATTGCTTTATTTTAGCTACCATTTTCTTTTTGTTGAAATCAGTAAAATTGAAGTTTAAATTTTTTTAGGTATTTAAAAAAGAAAAGATTAAAGGATAAAGCAAAGTGGAACAATAAAGCAGTTTGGGGCTGGAGATGCTTATCTCTAACTGTTTGTGTGGTGCTTTTATTTCCACTATCAGAATCTGCATTCAAATAACAATATGCCCACCCACCCCCCATTCTTACTTCGTGTTGCATAGCTTAGCTGGGTCCAACTCTTCACACATTCATCCTAATGATCTAGCAGAAATATTTCCCTAATCACAGGGTTTTGTCTAAACGAACTTGCTGAGTCAAAACCAATATCAGTTATTATTTTTATTTAAATATTTGTATCTGGTAAGCATCTCAGGCCTAATAAATGCAATGCTGGACCAGGATATGATTCCATTTATTATCATTTCCAACGATGCTCATAGAATTTGACGTGCCGTCTGTGAATGTGTGAATGTCCTTTTTCTCCTCCTCCCCTTGGTTGACAAAGTTGTGCCCCTTAATGAATAAGAAAGGGTGCTTATTTACTTTCTTTTTAAATGTTTAATAATAAAATGGCTTAGTGCTGTTAAATTGGGCAAAAACAAAGTAATCTAAACTGATAAATTCGTATCCGCCACATATAGTGTTGCGTCATGGGAAAAAAGAATAAAACGGCAGCGATTAACAATACTTCATCAGTATCCATCCCTGGTAGGAAAAGTTAAACATTGATCTTATTGTTCAGTACCAAGTGATAGGGGAGAGGTCCGGTGGAGGTGGCACTTGCCGTGCAAGCAAAGACCACCCATGTCACTTTGTTTTGTTTTTTCTTAATAGTATTAATTTTCTTCTTTGTCATTTTTAGCTGGTTCCAGCGGAAAGCAGTACATCAGACAGTCAGTCTCACTGTACAGAATCTCAGTCGGGGGATCTGCCCTCAGAAAGACTTGGCGGTATTGGAGAAAGCCGCCCACCTTCGTTTCAGTAAGCATTTAACACACTAACACTTCTTCACTATAAAAGTCAAGTTTGGTCGAATGCAGTGACGATTTATTATGGTATCTGTAGTCCTCGCAGCTAGATTTTGAATGGCAGTCTTCCTCTTTTCTTTCTAGATCGCTGTGCGCTTTTTGAATTACACCGACTTCGGTTTTGTGATCTTAACATTTAGGTAGTGCTGCAAGTAGTTTTGAAGATCTGATAATCGTTGTGGGTTTTATTGTTTAGCCCATTGCTGTTTCTCTGCGAAATGTGATGGCCTGACAGATAACGGTGGGACTGACATTCTACAGAGCATTTATAGTTCTTTCACAGTAAATTGTATTTTTGACTGGCATTTATTATTCAGTGTTTGGAGTATAGACTTGATCTTCATTTGTGGCAACAAAAAAGAGAAAAATTCTATTTGTCAAATTTAATTGTAGAAATAAAATTTAGCCTGAAAAAATATTGTTGATTCCTGAAGCTACAGATTGCAGTTTTATCAAGTTGTTAACCTAAATAAAGGTTTGATGACTGCTTGCCCACTCTTCCATCGGCTTTGAGAGAAATACAGATGAAAAGTAAATACTGTCTAATTCAGATCCCTGCTAGATGCCTTTACTTTGTGATACTGGGCTGTTTCAGTACTATTAAACTTCAGATACCATCTGGGTTGCATTTGCACTCTGCTGCTACTAAAATCTGTATTACTCAGTACCATAGGGGATGCGACACACAATATCTTGTTAATATAACCCTTCGTAACAACAATTCTGCATTGCTCTAATCCCATGTGTTTTGCATTATGGGGGAAAGAGGATATTAACTAAATACAGCCAGTTAAACACAAATACTAACTAGTGTTTTTAAGTGGTATAGAAGTAAGGTACAAACTGGCGTCTTATACAGAGGGCTTGTAGTCAACTGTTTATATGATGATTTGTTGTTTTAAAGAAAAAATGCTTGTTTAGTCTTTTTTACCAAAATTATTCCTTTAGTAATTATGCTTTCATGGCAATCACCGTGGTTACTATTTGCCATCTAAGAAATGGCATCACAATAAAATTAGGAAAAGTCGTCTTTCTTTTTCTTTGCTTGTGTTGTGTATAAACATGAAATCATTAGTTGTTTAATTAGCATCATTAAAAAGAGCAAGTTTTTAGAATTACACACTGCAAAGTGGAATTAAAATTAGGATCCATAATTACTACTAGCCTTATTCTCTGGATGAAGGTTTTGAGTTTGGTGCGCAGGTTTAAATTAAACTTCCTATATGGTGACTCTAAATGCAAAAAAATTTCGATAACATTCTGGCCCTGTAGAATTTTCTCTCAATTTTAATTATGTAATGGATTTTAATTCAAGCTATGCTAATCTCTTTCTGAGCATAATGTATTTAGGGAAGTTTCTAGCACATTCCTCAATATTCCTGACTTAATTATTTTATTTTGCACGGAGAAGCTTTTGAAATATACACTTTTGTTATGGAAAATATGTCTGCTCATCATAACTTGAACTAGAGTGTACTCCCAAAGTCTACAGAACTGAGTCTTCCGTGGTTTTATTTCAGCGTGAAATATTGGCAAGAGAAATTTATTGCATCTCTGATTACAAGTGCTATTACCATGCCCTTAACAATAAATTCCTTTTTTTTAAACTAAGTATAAACAGATTTGTTTACTTTCTAAGATAATACAGAGCTCTGTAGAATAAAGTACGCACCCATGAAAATAACGGAATAGGCTACAAATAGTGTGTAACAAGACAATAGAACTGGTAGAATGTTAAAGATTCTTCATACAATTAGCACTCTTTGATATATCGCCAATTACACGAGGTCCCATAATTGGGCAATCAGACTGTGGTCAGGGTTACAGGCAGGTAAAGGGACAGCATGTAACATCGTTAATTTTTGTTAGGCTAATGAAAGAGCAGCTAACAGCCATCAGTGGCTACAGAATGAATCAAGAGAGTCCTTGTTTACCGGGTGGGGTCCAATCCTCTCACTAAGCTTGCAGACAGTTGCTAATACTATAAATGTGTCACTATGTACAGCTCCCTGTTATTTGCATAAACTGGGGTACAATAAACACATGGCTTGGGGGATAACTCCTGTTTACAAAAGCCAGTGTAAATCACAAATTTGCATAGGTCCAGTAAATGATAAACAGATCTATGACATTTTGAACAGCTGTTCTGTTCCCTGACAACTCTTAGTTTCATCAATTCATGTTGGGTGGACAAACATGGGTGTAACATCCTATGCCACCTTTCCAGTAAGGGGTTATGCAGTTCAAGAAGACTAATTTTCTGCTAGAAGATTGTGCCATTTGTCACATCTCTAAAATTACTATTTTATGGAAGAAACAACCAGGGCTGAAGGTTCTTCCTGAGCTGTCTAAGAGCTTTGACTTGGATCCAGTTGAACGTGTCTAGGATCACCTTGATTGCCAGCTGTGAAAAAGACCACATCTGTGGCAGATCTGAAGGAAAAATTAACTAAATTTGGCAAACTTTGAAGCATACTATAATACAACTCTCGTTGGATCCATGCTCCAATGTGTCCGGGTCCTTTGAGACATGTGGAAAGACTATGAGATATTAATTTAATGTTTTCTGCTGCCTTGTGCTACTATTGTGCACGCACACACACACACACACCACAATAAAAATTACTTGTGCTTCAAGAGTTCTCATTTACTTCTGGTAGGACTTCCGCTCATCTGTGGTAATTTATAACTAGAAAGCATTGACTAGAATAACTGAAACTAAACGTTTTCAGTAAAACTACAATTTTTTTAAACAGAAAAATTAAATTTAGAAAAAAACTAGTGCATTATCTTCTCCAGTATTGCATAATGTAATATATCTGTCGACCAAAACCAAGTCAGATTTATTGGCAATAGAATTTGTATTTTCATTAGCAAGATGTCTTAAGGCATCTAGTTGTTTAACCATTTATCAGACTCTCTTATATAAATATTTTATTGTGCATCAGCTGGGACTTTGATGTTTGATGCTTATTGCAGCTTAAGGTGATTTTATATGAATAAAGGAAATATATCAACTATATCTTTTGTCTGAAAAAATGATGTATACACTTCTTTTTGACAGAACAGTTTGCTACCAAGATGTTGACTCTCAGCTGGTGGTAAAATGGAGTTGCTGTCATGTATTTTTTTTTAAGGTTTAAATTTAAATATAATGGGGGGATATTGCAGTAATTTGTGAATACAACTCAATCTATCTAGTGTTGCTTTCCTCTACGCAAAAGGCTAATTAAGCTAGCAGGAATAAATGGCACCCAGTGTTAAAGAAAATTAAGACAAGCAAATGATTTTGACTTCTTGCCAATCTGAGGAAGATATCATAGCAACACTTGATTATGTATGTTGTGAGTTTGCTTTTAATGTTGATAAGATTATTGTACAACTTAACATTACTTCATTGAAAATCCAAGTGTTTGATCCCATTGATCATGCATTGTTAGCAGATTTTAATAGATGCTGAAGTACCAATTTGTAACTGCAAGGTAAAACGTGCTACCCACATTTCCTTGGCTTTGTAGTGTTTCTGATTGATTGTTTTCTTCTCAAAACTTATATAGCTAATATATTATTAAAAAGAAAGAAATTGTTTTTTTTGTTTTCGATAGTTTTTATACAGTAAGAAAAACTAAATAACTTTTCTATTTCAAATAATGTATTTTAAAAAGTACAGCAATATTTTTGTAACTGATGTTATTTGTTATATATTTGTATGGTGAATAGGAATTTATTATGTGAATGTTTGGTTTTTGTGTTCATCTTAAATTTGAATTTTACTCATAATTATATATATATATATTTTGAATGAGCCAAATATTACCTGTATCCATCATTACTGTTTTCATTTATGCTTTAAACTAATTAACTACATGATCTAAAAATATTCTTAAGGCTTGATGAAGTTAATGATGTAAATCAAAGATTTATAGTTTGTTTCTTTTTTTAATGATCAACGGCATAACACCCAAGTTATTTTGTAATGTTTTGATTCGCTGTGATGCTCCTTCGGAGGATGGGCTCATTGCAGGGGCAGAGAGAGGTAAATAAACTGTGCCTCGTTGCATCGTGCAGTGCGTATGCGCTTGAAATTGTTGAGCATTATCATCTTGATTACAGCGATTTGAATAGTAGGCAGTGTTACAGCTAGGTTTTCAAACGGGCATGGTAAATATTATAAAACAGGGCACATCGCGTGCAGTCACGGTGCGGAAGCATGGTATTGTGGCACATTATTTGCATTAATGACAAGACAAATTTGATAAATAACAGTTTTAATACTAGTATGATGTAGGTTGTTAAGTGAAGTATTACTAACTTATGCAATCATACAAACCTACAAGTTCACATTTATTTGCAACAAAGTCAATGCATGTATATATACATTTACAAGTTCTCATAATATAATGAGATGCAATAGCTTTAATTGACGACCTTGAATTAGGCTAGATTGTATGTTAAAACGTTGAAGAAAAATACTCTTAAGACTGCCGCTCTTTTGTTAGGTCTTTTGTGTACTCGTGCTATGCTTCGAAGCGTAAACTAAATGGCGTATAATGCGCACGCGCACAAGTTACAACTCCGCAGAGCGGCTGGAAAATTCCCGCCAGGGGACGCTCAAAAAGTTCTGCATGCGGCGGTTGTATACCTGTACAAAAAGGAAAATCGGGCTTTGTGTTTTGCACCATTTGGGGCATGGCATTGTAAATTTAGGGCATGTCATTGTACAAAGAGGCATGGCGTGGCACCATGCTAAAAAGGGCTAGCTGGAACTCTGTAGGGTGACTGTTGGTGCAAGGGTGTTGGCCCTGTAGTTGAACACCTGTCTGTCATCCCTCTTCATACTACTATAGCTAACAGCCTTCACATCAGTTAAACAGTGGCCTGACAAATAACATTCTCCTTCCAGTGTTTACACCATCTATTTTCTATCATCTTCAAAGTTTAAATTGGATTTGACTGAATAGGACTTTCCTGCTCTGCCCATACTCGATCTGCATAACCTGCTGGTGCCTCCACCATCTCAATCCCTGGGACTCAGTTGTTCCTACTGTTTTCACGTTCTCGTAGTTTGAAGTGAACACCTAATCACATTATCAATCATAAGGAAATTATTTTTAATGCAACAAATACAATTTAAAACGTTTTAGAATATAAAATAAAAAAGTCTATTAAGTATTTATATTTATTTTTTTTTCTTATGTATTTTGTATTCTGTTTTAAAATGCTATAAGAAAATAAGGAAAGTAATTAAAGTATAGAAATTTTTCAGTTCTAACAGATTAGTGGCATTTAAAAAACATATTTCATAAATATACGATACATTTGTGTGAAATTTTTGAAAAGCAATTATTTTCCTCAGCAGTATCCAGGTTCTCTTCATGAAGTTAGCTGAGCAAATCTCAAGGTCCACATGATGATATAATCATAAATTGAAAAGATTTGGGGATAGATGAAGTGTTGGAATTGCATCTTGCAAACTTTTAACCTGATATTTCAACATTTATTTTATTATGATTTTGTTCGGATAAGTGGGATGTTTTGTATGGACCTCCAAGGTGTGTAATTCACTTATCTGATGTCAATAATTTCTGGTTTGATTTCAGACAACATGAAAAATACTTTGATTTGTGTTCTTTTTATGGACAGCTTGCAAAGCATTGCTTTATGATCACTCTGTTGACAGATATTAACTCTGGAATTGTTTTTTGCAATGTTCTGGGGCATGATAGCACCACTTCTCAGATATGGTGGATAGGTTATCATGAATGATTTTAAACAGAGCAAGGCTTATATATATCGAACTGGCATCATGATGTTCAGATTTTGATGCTCTCAAAATATCTGAAGATCTCAAACAAAGGTGGAGTCTACCATACTGATAATTTCCTCAATTACTTATTTTACTTGTTAATCGTATCCTGTGTTAAAGATACGCTTTAAATTTAAATGTTTCAGTTGTTGTATTCTTAGAATGTCATCAGATGCTCTGAGTTGCGCAACATTTTTGAATGAAATTTTCATTAATTGATGTTTTTTACTCTTTTAATCTGCATATAAATTAATTTCTTTTAAAACTTAACTTCTCTGTACTTATTATAAGAACTAATGTTCAGTGCAGTTTTAGACAAAACGTAAGTCAATAAACAGCATGTTAGTCTGAAGGTGAAGTTCATTAGTTTTCTACAGAACCAAGTAATTGTTATTGTAGTTGTAGTTTTTTTTTTTTAAAATAACGACTGCCAATAATTAGCGTAAAATTGTAATTTAATGTATGGGTTTTCAGATTAATTTTCTTTGTATTTACTTTATTTTAATTTTTTTTTACCCCCCTTTATAAAGGAAGAAGTCTTTGGAAGCTGGCTGTGAAATGAGGCACAAATTCAGGTATATTACAAAACATTTGACAGGTTGATTTTTTAGGTCTTCAGATTAGATAGGGTCATTTCTAATTTGTGCTTATCTTGTTTACTTTGGTTATTTTTATCAGTGACAAGAAGGTGGGATTATAAATTTCCCAGCAAGCAAGTAGGAGTTTTTTAGAATTAATTTTGCTATAGATTCTCTGTTGCCATGTGAGTGGCGAGGAGCACAGTGAATTTTTAACTGCAATTGTAAAATATGCAGGCATATTGTATTCAAAGATTCCCTCCTTATATATATATAAATTATTTTATGTTTTTTGTTGGAATATGTCTTCATGAAAGTAAGGATTGGCAGATCATATTACCCTGGCTCTAATTCTGAAAATACATATTAAGACTAGCAGGATATTTTATTTACTTTCAAAATAAGATGACCGAAAACAATATTAGACTCAACAATACCAGTAATTTAGATGCCAAATCAGTCATGAGCAACCCGCAGCCCACGACATCCTAATATGCGGTCGTGGAGCTTTGGCAACGTAATTTTATTTTCCTATTTTTTCACCAGGTGACCGTATAGCCACCTGCTGCCCAGCAGGCTTGTGTCCCACGGCAGGCACTCCCGGTTGTGTCACAGGCCTCTGCGGTAGCTCACACTGGCATCACAGGGCCCCCCCCCCCCCCGTCGCTCTGCCACCCTGATGGAAGCGTGGATAATACACGCTGGCGACGAGAGCCGGAACTCTGTTACCGCACTAGGACTGATGCAATCGGGCCACATTCCCATTGGCTGATGCCATTGGGGCCAGTGTAAAGACTTCAAGATACCCCCCCACACACACACACACACACACACCTCCACGCGGGGGTAATTTTAAATAGATTTCATCATACCTCCTGGTAATCTGAACACGATTTGAAGTTACTGTGGTGGGGGGTAAGGTGAAGCGGGGGTAATTTGAAATTGCTACGCTGGCAGCTAAAAGACTTGGACCTCGATGCCTGCAGAGAGCACGCAACAAGGACTAGACAGGGACTCAGGCTGGACAAGCACTAGTCGGCTCAGCACTGGGCCAACTTGGACACCAACAACCGGCAACGTTGCATTACGTTTCTGCAACTAGGCAAGTGATGATAGGGTGTGTCATCATGTGTAGCAAATTTGTGTGCAGGTGTTGGGATTTTTCAGACCATCGGACATGGCCTCAGAGAAGAAAAAGTGAAAAGTAGAGGATGAATCACGCAAATTCAACAATAGGTGCACCTCAGAGTATTTCTTCACCAGTGTTAAAGAGACTGCAGTATGCTTAATTTGCAATGAATCTCTGGCTGTCCTTAAAGAATATAATGTCAGGGGACATTATGATACAAAGCATGCATCAAAATACGGTGCCCTTCAGGGCCAGATGCGGAAAGATAAGGTGCGGGAATTTGAAAAATGTCTTGTAGGCCAACAAAATCTCTTCAAGAAAAGCCACTGCTGAGGCAGACATTTTGGTGCTTGCCAGTTATTTGGTGTCCAAAATCCTAGCAAAACGTATGAAACCCTTTGGTGATGGCGAGATGGTGAAGGAATGCCTTGAAGCTGTGGCTGATGTAGCATTTCCTGAGAAGAAGCCTATTATTTAAAAAATTAGCCTGTCAAGGTTTACTGTGGTTAGGGGGTTGATGACATGTCAAAGAACATTGAGGACATCCTGAAATGCAGAGCATTAAATTTCAAGTGGTTTTCCATAGCATTGGACGAGAGCACTGACGTGTTCCATGTAGCTCAACTGGTTGTCTTCATTCGAGGCAGTGATGCTGATTTTAACATAACCGAGGAGTTAGCGGGTATGGTGGGAATAATGGGAACAACAACCGGTGCGGATTTGAAAAAAGAGTTGATGAAAGTACTGAAGCGGTTGGGGCTACCTTTAGAGAGGCTGAGTGGCATTGCAACTGATGGGGCCCCCATCAATGGTTGGAAAGAACCGGCTTGACAACTCTCTCATCTCTCAAGAAGCTAAGGCTCTGACTGGTTGTGAATTAATTTTGTGTCACTGTTTGTTGCATCAGGAGCACTTATGTGCAAAATCTCTGAGGATGAAAATGTTGTTGCAGTTATTGTGAAGCTTGTGAATTTCATCAGATCAAATGGATTGAATCATCGCCATTTCAGAGAGTTGCTGAAGTGTGATGACTAAGCCGCGGTCAGATGCTCAAGCGAGTTTATGATTTGAAGGAAGAAATTGAACTCTTCTTAGATATGAAGAGGAAACCAGTGAAGGAATTTGGCGATCGTGAGTGGATGTATGATTTTTCGTTTTTGATCGACCTTACTCAGCATCTCAAAGAACTGAAACTGAGGCTCCACCATTCCTTTCAATGTCAGTGCTGAAAGTGCACTGCCAGAGCTTCAGATGGAGCTTCTTGATCTTCAGTGTAACACTGAACTGAGAGCAAAATTCTACAATGTGCCGCTCCCTTGACGTTTACAAGCTCTACCTACCAAGGAAGAGTTTTCCCGAATTGTCAAACCATGCTTTGAAGATGGTAAGTTTGTTCGGCAGCACTTACATCTGTGAGCAATTTGTTTTTCAAAAATGCAGATGCTGAAGAACAAGCATCGAAATTGGCTGGGAGGAAAACGCATGGAGAGCTCCTTGCACATCGCAACATCTCAGATCGAGCCGGACATAGAAAAACTTGTGAAAGAAAGAGTGTGTCAAGTGTTGCATTAAGCTGCTTAAAAAGTAGTATGAATAAAAATCGTCCTACAATATATATTTTCTTTTATTTTGGCATAAAAATAACTTTTATGTGTCATAAAAGGGGTGGTTATGGAGCATGTTGGTACTCACCAGGCTTAAAGCCTGCAACTCTGTAAGAAAAAATGCATGCGGCCCGCATCCAGAAAAGGTTGCTCATCACTGTGCTAAATGATGGATACATTAAAAAGATATTAACTTTTAACTATAAATTTTAGTGTATGTCAATGTCAAATAAATCATCTAACCTTTACATTTTATTGAGCCCTCTGCCTGTTTTTGTTGAACTGTTTTATTAATCTCTAATCATCGTCATATTTTGTTTCATGCCTTAGAAATTTAGTTATAAATTTTGGTTTGGAAAATTGATTAAGGACGGAAGTAATTGCAAAAGATTTATTACTTATTTTGCAAGCTACTGTAAATCTGATAAATCTACATAATCGAAATATTGCTTTCTAAATATTTGTTTTAGTGCTGCTGTTAATAATATTATTTTAAACTGATAAGTAAATCTTAATTTAAGTACACCTCTATAGCTAAAACTTTTCACCTTTTCATACTTTTTATTCAGCAGAAAGATTAAAGCAGTTAAACTCTAGTTATCTCCCTTGATAGACAGCACTGCGGTGAAAGGTGCCTTCCTGCGTGATTGCTGTTACTAGTTAGATGATGATATTGTAAATATGCAAGTAGTGTACCATAAAGCAATGAAATTGAGGCATGCATACACCAGTACACACGTGGTTAGATATGATCACGTTATATCTGTGTTGGTGAGCTTGGTTCTGTTCACTAACTGCGGTCTGGAAGAATTACCGTGGAATGCTTATATAAATTTGAATAACAAATTAACATCAGGATGTTTAATTAATTTGATTAAATCTTCCATGTAAAATTCATCTCCACTGTTTACAACAGAAGTCTGAGGTGTTTTCATTTGGCTTTTAAGTCAGTTACTGAATGATGCTGTAGGAAACCAGAATTTTACAAAGGTAAAGGAACTGTGTATTGTTTGCATGTGTGTGTGTGTGTGAAAAGTGTCTATAAAGATTAAGAAATATGCTAGATTCTAGAATTTGCTGTCTGTCTAGTTTTAAAAAATAAGGTAAAAGGATATATATTGCACTTTTAGTTTTAGTGAAGTGGATAATCCATTGTTACACTGGGCTGGAGATAAGTTTACTCACATGTTCATTGATGGGTATATGGTGAGTCGGTAAGGTTGCTATTTCAAAATTGTATGTATGTTATATGCGTATAGTATTGGAATTAATTATGGAAACAGGAAAAACTGTATAAAATGCAAATAACACCTGACAGAATCTCTCATCTCGTGTAAAATTAAATACTCCGTAATAGTACAATCATGTGTTGATAAACTACTGTGATTGGTTGTCATGCAAGCAATCAAAATGTGCCACAGCTGCAGAAAGACTATAGAAGTAAAAGCAGTGATGTCATCATAATGTGGTGAATACTATTGGTTCCTGGTAAGGAATATATGACAAGTGTACAGAGATCAGAGTCTTAGCTAGTGAAGGTTACTACAAGTGGCAGATTGTAGCCTAACTTCTTGTTTCAGAAGGAGTTGCATGCAAGACTTGACAATGGATGCAGTCAAGGAAGAAAGCCCAAACTCTCCAAAAGTGATCTTAAGTACCTCGGGGTATGTTGTCTACTGCCGAAGAAAAGAACCAAATGTTGAGGATAAAATAGGCAGCAGACGACCAATGAGTCCAAGTGTGAACTGTGGCAATAATCAATAAGAATTTGTTTGAAGACAGACTGGGGAACAATAATAGTAGGGGTACAGTGAAGCATGGGGGGTGTGGATCAATACAAGTACAGGACTACATGTCAGCCAAGGGTGTCAGGGATTTGCATAAAATTGAAGGTATATTGGCTGCTGTCAGGTACAGGCAGGTTCTCATCCATTATGCCATTTCCTCAAAGAGACATCTCGTTGGAGAGGGATTCATCTTCTAACATGACATTGACCCCAAACATGCAGCCATTTAGGGAAAAACTATCTGGAACATAAAGAAGCTGATGGAACACTAAAAAAAAAAAAGAGAGAGAGAGATGTTTTGGCTGTGCAAAGTTTTGATATGAAGATCATTGAGGTTATATGGCAACTGACAAAGTCAAACAGCGGCCATGCACAGCTTAGATGAATTTGAGAAAGTTATGTAGGATATTTGGTACAAAATTCTACAGTCATACATTGATAACTTATATGGGAGCATGAAAACAATGTGTCATACTCTATATAAAGCAAAGGGCTCACGTACCAAATACTAATGCACTCTACAACTTGATCATTTTGTCTTTCAATATTTTCTATAATAATGTAGCATGTATGCATTGTATACAACTTTGTGTTGCAATTACTCATTATTTATGCATTCCGCATGTGTGCTTTCATAATTATTTCTAATACTGTTTGTGTATTCAGAAACCTACCTGCCCAGTATCTCTGGTTTTCTCTCAGTTCTGCTCTCCTGTACACCAACTCATTTAGCTTACACAGCGGATATGCTTGTGGGTGAGAGAAATCAATTAGACTGGCTGAGAAATTTTTTTAAGAGTGTATTTTGTCAAACATTGTATCCCCATTAATTAACTCATGCTATAATCTACAAAAAAACAAACTAGATGTTGATGTTTTAGGAATATTACCCTTCTATGCATGTTAATACATCTTTTCGATATTCATTTTGGAAGATACAAGTAAGAATTAGCTGACTAGTCTTTAGTTATCACTGATTCTAGTAACTATCTTTCATATAACATAGCACTTTGTATTTAGCAACCAGTTTACTAAGAATTTTAAGCTTGGACCAAAATGAAAATACTGATAATGTGGAATAAAATCTTTCATGAAAGAATTATTCAACACACCAAACAAGTAATTTGAAAATTTATTTTGAGCAGTTTTATTATGATTATTAAGATAAGTGATCCCCCCCAAGTTAGCAAATGGCTCTTCCACAATAATATTCTTGTTGAATTTCTCAGTTTTGCATTGTGTTTTCTTAATGTCCTTCATAACATTTATGACATCTGATTCATTAATCATCTCTTTGTATGTAATTCACTTGTTGCCAGCTGTTGCTTCCTAGGTACTGAAAATCCAGCCCTAATGCAGTGAATTATGAATTTCTAAAGAATTTAATATTAGAAGCCTCAATACATAGGTTCTGTCTAAAGATGTCCAAATCAGTCTAGTGTCTGATACATCTTGTTTTTGTCAGCAAAACATTGATCCATGCAAAAAGCTTTTAGTGCCCAGGCCTTGAAACAAGAGCAGGTAGCAGAGAATCTCTTTAGTAGTTTGGAATCCATGGTTGTATTTGTTCTACTCTGATTAGTATTCAGGAGGAGAAATGTATTATATGCCTGGTTTTCATGCACTGATACTTAATGTGCATTAATAGATATATTTGAAATAATGCTTAAGTTATCCTATCATTGTAAGCTTGGAAGAAACCACAGTACAGAGAGTGGGTTTTTCCCTTTTTGCAAAGAAAGGCTTTTATTATACTAACTGAATGAAGAATAATTATGTATAATAACTAATATTATATCTGATTCTACACCTTAAAAGAACAATTAGAAATTAGTTTGGTCAGAGGCTTAACTTTTGTTTTTTTTTATACTGATATCTCTTTGCTTAGCTCCATTTTAACTCAAAAATGAAGCAAACAAACATAAGACAAATATAAATTTTAAAAAAATTTTTTTAAACAAAATTGTATATATTATTATTATTTATTATTATTATTTCGCCAAAAAAGGGAGAGAAATTTATTAACTGGAACGGTGTAGCGTCTTTGTGGATGCAGAATGAAAAGTAATAATTTTCAATTATTAAGAGGAGGAGAGAAGATGGAGACTGCACTGTTGTATTTAGCTCACGTATGCCTAGTAAAGATTGTGTGTGTTATCAGTTTTAACTGTAAAATGTTGCCGCTTTTTTTTTTTTATTATTATTTTTTTTGTCTGTCTTTATAATCAAGTATTGGTTCATAGTTAATTAAGCAAAGTGTCAATTTTTGCGCAGTAATTAAGTAATAGGGGATGTTCAATTGAAACCTGGCTGAAGTAGAATTGCCATGATTATATCTGGATGGCTTTCATTTAAACCTGTCTAATATTTTCCTTCAACATTCCAAAAATTTTGGCTTTAAAAAAAAAAGAAAGAAAAATTTGTTTGTATGGACATTTTGTTTTAGTCTTTTAAAAATCGTATTAGCTTGCCAAAATCTTAATTTGCATCAGATTACCGCTGCCGGCAGTATTTAAACCACGACAGTATTGGCATCTCAGAAACCATCAATAACTTATGTTTCCAGTAGTCAGAGTCAGGTGGTAAGAAGTCAAAATTGGATTGTACCGCTGCTTAGTGGGTGATGGAGATGGATGCCTGACTGATAGTCTTACAGAAAGCTGAGCACAAACCTTGAATTATGAAAAAAAAAGGAAGTGCTATTGATTCCATTCCTTTGACTGGTTGCCAAAAGCATATTTTGTACTGCTGCAAGAACTTGGCATAGAGGTGTGTGAAATTGGCAGTTAGAATGCTTTTTTTTTTAAAGCTTAGAAACAATTCTTGCCTCACCTTTTTTATTTTGTTTTGTTTTGCTACCCTGGACACTTTAATGTTTTTTTTTTTTTTAATAAGATTGTCGATAGGAAAATGAGAAACTAAGTATTGAATTCCATAGTATTGTATGTGACAAGATTATCTCTCTTGGTAAAAATGTAAAGATAAAAATAGTGTTACTGTGAGATGGAATTTGAAACATTTTTATTTTGTAACTAAAAAAAAAAAAACAACAATTCCATAACCAAAGGTGGTGGCTTTTAATGAAATATATTAACTTTGTATCATTTTTAAAAATGTTCATATTGTTAAGAATAAATACAAAAACTTGTCAAAGGTTTAGCACCAAGATTTTTCTGTCGAGGATAACACACTACGTATTGCTAATTTTTAAAAACTGAAACCATATGCTGGCAGACAAAGAAACACTTTGAAATCGGTGCCTGGTATTGTTTGGATATGGGTGGCATTAAGGTTTATATTGATAATTAAAATACAGGATGTCCATAAAGTCTCTTTACAATTTAAAAAAATTTATTACAAAAGCAAATAAACATACAAATATGTGGAAATTATTACAAAATGAGGAGTAGATATTGAAGTTTTTTTGCCTCATTTAATACACCTCAATATGGGCACCATTAGTTGCACGAAGCACATCAGTAGTTGGCCATGGCATCAGTGATCTTTTGCTTTAGGTCATTGATGTCCCGTATCTTTGTTCTTGTGTAGGACTTTGTGCACTGTTGAACGTGGTAGCTCTAACTGTCCAGCAGCAGTACGGATGGACTTTGTAGGAGAACGATCAAAAGCTTGTCTTGCACTATCGATGTTTTTCTCAGATGTTCTTGATCATCTCCCTTTATCCAACACTCCCTGTATCCATAAATTTCTTGTGCCATGCACGAATTGACGGACGTGACGGTGGATCTCTTCCATACTTAGTTCTGTAGTTTTGCTGAGTCTGCGTATCCGATTTTGTTTCAATAAACCATGATACACATTGTGCTTTCCCTTGAGGAGTAGCCATTTCTATAGGGGTTCATTTAACACTACCTATTTCATCAGCAGGGTTACCTGAAACACACAAATGTAATGTGATTAAAAACTTTGATAACCACTGAGTACATACAACAAATTTGATTAAGATATCTCATCAATTGCCTTTGTAATAAATTTTTTAAATTGTAAAGAGGCTTTATGGACACCCAGTACTTTGATTATCAGATTTAAATCATTTTTGGCCTGTTAAAATAAACAAGCTACTTTTTTATTTATTATTTCCTTTCAGTGCCAGTCCACAGGTCTTAGGCAGAGATAATGAGCCATGTGACACTTGTACAGAAACAGATTCAGTTTTAAGTTCTAGAAGAGGTAAGTAAAAGAATTCTCAATTTAAAAAATGTGTCGCTTAATTTTTATTGTCAAATTTTATTTGCTTTATTCCTTTTGGTGCTCTTTCAAATATTCACTGAATGGCCATAAATGTGAAAGATCTAATTCTCCAACATATGACATGCAGGGCAAATTAGTGTACTATTTATGTGGTTAATTGTGGGTCTGTGCAATCATCTCATCTCTCTGGACTCTACTTGACAAGCATCTTCTCTAACACTGTCTTTTGACCATTCTTCAAATGCCATTGTTAGAAATTAGAGACCCCCATAACATTGGACAAAATGTTTAGCTCAACCAAATGTTGGATCAGTGTTAGGAATTATTGTATTTTCAATAATGTTTTCTAAAAATTACTGTTGAAAAAAAACAGAGGGTTAATAATCTTTTTCAGTTCCTCCCAGAATCAATGGTCATACAAAACATGAGCGACATAGAGATGGAAGACAAATCTACGAGTCGTCTTCAATGCTGAGTAGTGATCTAGAGTCCACAAGTTTCTTCGACTCAGAAGATGATAGCAGGTAGGTGCTAATATATCAGATCGTTGATTTCCAGTAAGGTATGTAGGGTGGCTGGGAGGGAGAGGAGGTCACTGACCACACAGAAGGAAGGTTGACGATTCCGCAGGTTGTAATCAAAGTAGATTTGTAAATTTATAACCATAATTTCTCAAGCTTGGTGCTCATCTGACTTGACACATTTCTTTTTATCTATTTATTTTTAAATTTTCATTGCATGGAATATCATTCGGGCAAGTCTTTACCACTGGCAGGTAATTTCATCCACCCACCTATGGCATCAACCAATCAAACCAAGGTATGCCACCTGCTCCCACCCAATTTTCTACCCTGCATGTTCGCCAAAGTCACTTCCCTCCGAAGAAAGAAATGTTCATTCATGTGACGCTACATTGAATAGCGATCTTTGCTCACAAAGAGCAGGAATAATGTAAAGGCGGCACAGCAGTATTGCTTATACTGTAAAACAACATTGTGCCTTAGTCGTACAAGGTGGAATGCTAGAATAGTAGTTGTCAAAAATCAGATGACCACATGCCATTGCCTCTATCATTCCAACTTATCCTTGCACTATGTAACCACTGAATTGATTGGTGGAGGGTCAGTGCCCAGCAGGATAGTGAAGAAATGAGGCGTATAAAGAGAAAGTCATCAATGTGTTTGAAAACTGAGTTTAACGGATAGACATGTCAGTTCTTGATCAGCAAATCTACCATCAGCAAAAATTTTGAAGAAAGAGGGAGGAACTTTTAGTGCAATGTGGTGTTTGACTGTAGAGCCATTCGGAAAAGGAAGCGCCATGGAAGAGAGCCAGATCTTGACAAAGCCTTTTTTCTATGGTTCAAGCAAAATACGACAGTTGTGGCAGAGTGTTCGGGGCAACCTCAAAGAAAGGGCTGTCCAGCTCAAACGTCTGGTGGATGGCTCCCTGGATGGAATGGTTGATTTGGTGTAGTTTTCAAGAAGGAACATGACGAAAAGCAAGCTGCTGCTGCTGCCAGGTCACAGGCTGACGGGTTGTTTGTCATTCACAGTCATAGTATGCCCTCCCAAGCATTCACAATGGCATTGGAATTAATACCTCTGTTCCTCTCTGTAGTGACGAAAGTTGGTGTGGCACTGCCTGTAAGAATTAGCAGAATGCACACTCGCATGCACAGAAGAAACAAAGGAGCACTAATCAGATTTTTCTTTTGTTTGTTTTTAATTTTCAGAGTGGTCACACCATTGAAAATGAAATCCTTTCTGGTGGGGAAACAACTGAGGACCATGTGACCATCTTAGTCTATGCAAACACGGATGGTACAGATAAACACCCATTGCTGATGATTTGGGGTATGCAGACACTTGCTCAAAGCCTGGATGACAAGTGACATTTTAATCAAGTGGTTTCAGTACTTGGACAATTATTCAGCCCACTCACAGTTTGTGAATATAATGCATATCACCCTTGATTTTCTTCCTTCAAACACTACTGTGCTGATTCGTCCCATGGATCAGGTTGACAGGTCACGACAGATCCAAGTTTAACACCAGGATCCTTGCTGCACTTGATACAGATAAGAACAGCAATGTCCAGTGTAGTAAAAACAATCCAGTGGCTTGATGTAGTGGATGTGCTTGCTGAAGCATGGCAAGGCACGAAGTTCCAGGAAATTGCCCCACCTGCTGCAGGTTCCTGATTCATGATGCTGTGAAAACTTCAGTTGATACTCCTGGTGATTCCCTCTCACCAAACATGCTCAGAGCTGAATTTAAGCAGCTGGTCTTAGCTGTTGACAAAGAGTTAATTCGGGAAGGAAAGTGGCTTCATTCTGATGCTGTATCTGATAAAGCTAAAGAGCATGATGATAAAGAAAGCCTTCCACCTCCCATTAGTTTTTACCAAACTTTTGGAAGCACTGCGCATTAAGATAATGACTCCAGAACACCAACACAAGCTTTTACAAGCCAATATATGTTTTAGTCATTGTTTTACTACTTTTATTGTTGTATCTGTCGATTAGAGATAATAGAAGTTAATTAAATGGTTTTGCGGGGTCTCTTACATTGTCATTTTTGTTAATGGAATCAGCCACTTTTTGTTAACTAAGGTCTGGGCATCATGGAGTTGGTAACAACGAGCTTCTACTGTACTAGATGCTGTCATCAAGCCAGAAGTCTGCTTTGTTATTAAAAAGACAGACAAAAGAAAATAATAATAAATTTTGAAGAAAACTTCAAATTACCAGACTAAGCCATTCTGTTCTTGTGACATTCAAATAAAATCAGGCTGGATGCCATTACAGCTGGCTTTCATCTTAACATATCTAGCATTTTGAACTGAACTAACTTAGCTTTGATTATTTATACAGCACTTCAGCCAGTGTTAACAATGGAGACAAACCTAATCAAATGAACTCTCCCTTGCTTCTCTCACTGAAGATGAAAACAGAAATTCATACTGAACCTGAACAGGGAAAGCTTCATTTTATTGTGCGTGAAGAACCTTGCGTTATTGTTGTTTTAGTTTAAGAAATTTTCAGAGTAAAGGGCTTGCCTGCCCAGGTTTTTAAAAAGGCTTGAATGTTGTTTTTGACTTCACTGTTCTGAAGTCTACCCAAGTGAAATCACTTAAAATTCCAACAGGTGTAGTGAGTTAGAAATAAGAAAACATAAATAAAATAAATATTGACCAAAAGTGAGTCTTAATTCATTACATTTTACTGATATTTGATGTATGTAGTAGTGATAACTTATTCTAACTCTGTAGGGATTATATTCGGTCCTTCAGCATTTTTCATATCTTTTATGCTTGAATTTTCTTAACCTTGCCTTTTCTTTCTGCAGGTTCTCTACAGTTACAGACACAACAGCTAGGTCCTCAAAATATGGTCGGCATCGACGGAGGCGGAGACGGCATCGTCTTCCTCCACTTAGTAAGGTAAGGTTTGCATGAATGGTTTTCCTTCAGTAGTAGCCAACATTTTCCTGTGGCCAGTGTTGCCTTAACCAGATTGATCAACCAAGCAGATAGCAGTGAAAGTTAATATGGAAAATGTATTTTATTTCTTTAACTTTAAATCCTTGAAGTCGAAGCAGCGTGCTAGCCTCTGACAAACTATTTATTGCCAGTAAAATATGTATGGGGCACAGAAATCTAGAGATATTGGATGTATTTTTATCAAAATTGTGACCAGAGAGTGTAGTCTACCATCAGGAGTTATCTCATAGATTGAAAAACCTACCGACAGTATGCTTTCAAGTGGCAGCACATGACCCACCAGACTAAAAAAATTATGTAGAAATGTATATTTGGAAATGCATGTATTTAAATGTCAGTAGGATGTAGCTGACATCATTTGCGCAGCTAAGTTTACAGTGGTAGTCAGCAGAGACATCACTGCAGCAAGTTGGTTGCAAAATGGCTGCTGCGACATTACAGCTAGTCATCAGCTGACTGTACACACTGCCAGACCAGTGATGTCAGTGACAGACCTAGCCAACAGTAATTCCCATACTACAGATAATCATGGGAATGGCCAGGTTCACTCTGACGTTCAGACAAACCATCATAAACAGTTTCCATGCAGAATTATGTACCGGCCCAGTCTCTTGTTGGTCCCACCCCTCCTTTGAGCAGTTGTCATCACATTGCTCAATTAGACTGGACAAAGTTCAAATCATTGGGAAAAGGTCCTGTGGCAGGCAGCAAGTGATGTTTTCTGATGAAAGTTTATTCAATTAGGATTTCTCTGGTGGCGGGATGTGTGCGGAATTGTTGAGGTGAGTGCTAATGCTGCTGTCATTGTTGTGTAGTCTCATTATGGCGGTAGTGATGGTGTGGAGAGGGATCATAGCTGGCAGGTCTTCTCCTGAGGGCCATTAATATCACTTCAGTTCACTGGCCAGCTGTAATCTTGGCAGAGTATCCTTGAGCCAGGAGAACGTTACCAGATCAGATCTCAATTCCAGACAATCTTCTTGTGGTTTTTTTTTTTTTTTACTCTAGTGTGCAGGTGGAAATTCTGACATTTTTCCTCCATTAACATCTAATGATTTCCATGGGCAAATCTGGCTAAAGAATAAATTGTTTCTTCTTCTATAACTTCTTCATTATTGTTTTGTCACAAGCAGAATTAGATAGGTTTTTAATCTTAAGGAAGGCACAAACCCCTAATCCGTGAAATTAGTGAATTTATATCTGTTAGCCATTTTTCATTGAATGTTTTTGATTTGTTAGTGATTATAATTAGCAGGATTCTAGTATTAATTTTGTTATTATCAATAGCGTCTGAGGCCATTTTGTTGCCATAAGCTAACATGTAGTTTATCTTTCTGCGCCTTTTAGGATCAAGCATTTGCAGATGAACTTTCCATATCCTCACTAATTCATATAGTGCTGAGACAATCTTTCATATAGAAATAAAGCATCGTGCTAATCTCTCGCTGTTCCCTAATTCAGTCTTCTGTTTTGTTTGTTTTTCAGACTTCTTCCTTTAGCAGTATAACAGATTCAACAATGTCTTTAAATATCATCACAGTAACATTAAATATGGGTAAGTGTGTTGTTTTTGAATGCATTATAGACATCTACCCCTTTAAATTTCTTCTCAACCAATTGAATATTTTTCCCATAGCTCTCTTTCTCAGCAGCGTCTTCCACATTTATGAAGCAACACACAAACAACCAACTCATTTGGAAGTTCAAAGGTTCTGTTATTTTGGCTTTTTAAATTTGATTGATTTTTAAGTTAATATTTAGGTCTTTTTTATGAATAACAAAAAAAAAACTGGAATGAGAATGAGGTGCAGAGACATTGCAGGTGAACTTTGGCTGGTATAACGTATATTCTACTTGTCATTACCTCATCAGATATTCTTTTATGTGAAAATCTTTACTGTCTTTCGTCTGCAGATCCATAATGTTTCCTTTGTTTGTTTGTTTAGGCTCTGAGTACATCTGTCTCCCTCTATTATTTTTTTTTTTTTTTAAATTTGCAGTCCTATACTCACTGTTTAACACATGGAATTAACAGTCACTGTTGGACTACCCTGCAACTATTACTAGCAGGAAAACATTCATTACTATACAAGTGACTTATAACATTACAATGTAGGGACTGGTCGTTTATCAGAGTGTCTCCGTAAGAGGACGTGGGGTAGTCGTCAAAATCTGTTTGTTGTAGAAAGTTAAAAACCCTCTCTCTCTTTTAAATCTGTCTGAATTTTTTTGTTTGTTTGTTTGCAGATACTGTCAACTTTCTGGGCATCAGTATTGTAGGCCAAAGTAACAAAGGAGGAGATGGGGGTATCTATGTTGGATCAATTATGAAAGGGTATGTATTTTAAACTTTGGCTGAATGGTTTTTGTGACCAATTTGTCATTAGGTTTAGGGTTGCTCTCCTATCAACAGTGTCTAAACAAAAACCATCTCATGCCCGAGACAGTTGGTTATCAGACATGGTGACATAGCTCCATTTATATTTTCCTTACCCTGTTTAGCAGGAAGGAAATTTAGGTTTGTATTGGCTAACAATCACTTCAGCATGATGCGGTTTGACCTGTATTGCCTTGAGATCTTGTATGTGTAGATGCATGTAAGCACAGTAATGCTAAGTGCACTTCTTTCTTGCTAAATTTAAAATAAGTAAAATTAGCCTTGACTGTGTTATATATATCTTTCCACTTGCAGTTAAGTGTCATGTTCTGATATATTTGAATTCTCGCCGGTTTTTCTAGCAGGAATATTACTTGAAGTAGGGAAGTGGTGGCATTTGAGAGACATGCTTATCACTCTCTTAAGCTCTGTCAAAAACCAAGATTTCTGGCCGGTGTAGGGACGATTATCAGAACTGTCTGGAGGGGGGCTGACAGAAGACATTTTATAGCAGTGGTGGTGAAACCTCAAAGACTATGGCAAATGTCTTTTTGTTGCCATCTTGGTTGGGTGGGGGAGCGTCTAGCTAATTTTGCAATGTGTTAAAGGGAAATAATTAATTGTGAATTATTTCGGCTGAGCAGATTTTTTTTAAAAGGTCTTAATTTTCGATTTTTGTTGTTGGATTTTGGAATATTGAATTTGAAAAATATAAATTTTTGTCACATCATATTCAGTGCTTAAATTTTTTTTTAAATTTTCAAGCTGACATTAAAATTTTTAAACTTTGATGTATGCATCATAATGATAATTTATATACAAATGGGTATTTTGTTTTGTTTTGATTATTCATGGGCATATGATCTTATTTTTGATTATGAAAATTGCATATTAACAATGTTTAGGAGTTTGTGCATGTGTTTAATTTATAAACAAACAAATTGACAATATTAAAGCCACTTTCTTGCCATTTCTTATTTCATAGTGGTGCTGTTGCACAGGATGGGCGTATTGAACCAGGTGATATGATACTGGAAGTTAATGGCG
This sequence comes from Nautilus pompilius, assembly GCA_018389105.1. Lineage (NCBI taxonomy): Eukaryota > Metazoa > Mollusca > Cephalopoda > Nautilida > Nautilidae > Nautilus > Nautilus pompilius. The sequence goes on along the minus strand of JACATO010001370.1, from coordinate 37,408 downwards.
TCAGCTTTGAAAATATGAGTAATGACGATGCTGTCCGGACCCTCAGAGAAGCTGTTCAGAAACCTGGGTAAATAGCTCCTGCATTTAAAGAAAGAGAGCCAGGAAAACATGAATTGTGGTTGATGTTTGACTATTATAACATGCTGCCTTACCAGGCATAATATCTTTTCTTTACTATTAAACTGGTATTATAACATTATTGCAATGATTTAAGTAAGGATTTACATGCTAAAATCACACAGTCATGTGAGTGGGTTAACTTCTTAATTTTCAAAAGGACTTACACACCCTTGAAAATATAATTTAACTTGGAAGTGCTTATTTTGTAATCAGTACTTTAATCATGATTTATTTTTGTTGAACATGCATTTTTTAAGGACAGCTATCTTCAAGCGTGCATGTTTTTGACGGTCTTTTTTTGGGTTCCACCTCTCTGAACTTTAAAAAAAAAGTTCCAGGTGTTTTGTTAACATGTGTATGTCTCTTTCTTTTATAGTCCAATTACGCTAGTCGTTGCCAAATGTTGGGACCCTAATCCAAAAGGCTACTTTACAGTGCCTCGCCAAGAACCTGTTCGGCCCATTGACCCATCTGCGTGGGTTGCTCACACTACTGCCATGCGAGCAGAGTATATGGGTCGAGTGGCGCCAGTCAGTTCCTCCCTCAGTACCATGACGTCAACAAGTTCATCCCTGACCAGTTCCATACCAGAATCAGAAAGTACGTTTGGCCACGCTACTGTTCAGTTAAGGAACCATCCAGTTAGCTCTGAAAATGGGTTTTCTTTTTAGAATCAAATTGAAATTTTGTTTAACAAATGAAATATTCTTTATTCTGTCATCTAATGAAATCAGTTTTTTTTTATTCACTTTAAAACATCCCTAATGTATATGTATTTTCCAAATGCGCACATGCACACGCACATGCACACACACACACACACATTAAAGAGAGAAATTGTTTTTTGTTTGTTTTACATTTGCAAATGACTCCCAAGTAGCCTGGGGTTTGCAGGGAAATGCATATTTCCCAGTATGTAACAAAAACTGCAGAACTTAATAATTAAGGTCAACCCATGAAGTTACCTGCATTATGCTTCTTTGTTGCCCAACATGCTACTGTTTCCTACATTTATTTATAATTCTGCTTGTAACAGCTCTTAAAGGCTTGTTCCTTGATGAGTGTACATTGTTTGTGTTTACTTTTGTAGGGTTTGATGATTTAAATTTGACGGTGAACACTGATATGGAAACAGTTGTCAAAGCAATGGCACAGACAGATTCCGGATTAGAAATCAGAGATCGAATGTGGTTAAAAATTACAATACCAAATGCATTTATAGGTAAGTTAAGCTCTATTGCTCTCTGAACCAGAAGGAAAACAGTTTTTCTAGGAGTGCATATTGCATTGAATTTTGGTTGAAAGGGTTTTTCATGAGAAACTCTTACTTTAAAGGGTAGATTGCATAATGTCTGCTTTGACCATAACTGTGGCTGATCAAGAAAATAACTCATGCATAAGACTGGATATTTAAATTTTAAAAAGTCTTGTGACACAAAAGTTACGAGTTAGTGAACTACTACTACTATTTTTTTTTAGCATATACAGATCTTCTAATGATCATGTACTAATAGGCAGGTAACTAACTACCCACTAATAAATAGATTTATGCTTGAAATATGAGACATTTTATTGGTGAGTTCACAACTATGACTGTGTGTGAATGAATTTTCATCTTTGGCGTGAAACATTAGCAAAGTTAAACATTTTTTAAAAGTATATATGTTACAACTATTGTTGCATACATACATTCTCAGGTTGAATACATTACTATGCCTTAGTGCGCACATCAGGAAACCAACACTATCTGGAATATCAACAGTGTAAGTTCTGCACATGGATGTCGCATCACAGCTGATGTGTTTGAAACCCACTATGACCTAATGTTGATATATGTTCTCATTTAATGCCGTGGTGTGGTATAAATGCAAAATCAAAAACAGATCTAACTGGTTGCATTTCTTTGTGAAGTTAGTTTTAACAGATATTGTAATAATTTTGCCATTTCAAATGGAGGTTGATTCAGGAGGCCAGTTTTTTAAACTGTGTTAGAAATACTACTACCAGGAAGATAAAACATTCAGCTTGTCATTAGTTTTTATTTAAGTTTGTTCTTCCAGCTGCTGATACAATTAGGCTGCTTTTTTTATTTGTAAATTATCTGTTTGAAACCCATTTTTATTCAGCCATGAAAGCTGTTTTTAGTTGAGTTGAGACTAAACACCTGAAAGTTCTCGTCAACAAAAAATGTCAGAAATGACCCAGCAAATATTTTTTGAAGGTAGGAGAAAGCATTTTCATTCAGAGCAGTCCTGAAGGAATAGTTGGTAGTTAAAATCCATATTTCTACTGGTGATGATATAATCTCTGCTTAACTGTCAATGTGAGGAAAATTATGGATTTATAAACCTACCCTGAAGTATTAATCTAGATTGTGGTCATTATCATTAATGTTCTGAACGCTGTCAATTCTTGCGACAATCTTGCAGTTTCTTTGATGTTTCTCCTGACTCAAAGTACCTGAAACCATTTTAATTTGAAAGTCTTTTATTTGAGTAATGGTAAAACAAAAGCACCCACCTGGCTGGTCTCACTGATTGGGAAAACGGAAATATACCAGATGAGGGATTTTTGATGATATTTTGTCTTTGTTCACGATTCTTTTATATACTCAAGTGTTGCATATTGCTGTGTTTTCCTCTCTCTCTCGCGGACATGCAAGCGATGGGAGATGGAATGGAACGCCTTTTCAGAACTGAGGCATTATGTTCACTTTAAGATAATTGTATTTTACTTTAATGGGACATAACAACTATGTAATCCAGTGCATAAATTACACTGCATTGAAGATTTATTCTACAGTATTCAGTGGATACAATCTTTATAATGGAGTATTCATATCAGCTTTTAATGCTAAATTATGTAACAGATGGACATATTTTGATATGCAACCCATTTTATAGTATCCAGCTGTTTTTTAAATGCAAACATTTTTTGTTCAGGAGTATTTGTCTTGATTTCTGTAAAACTAAGGCTTTTTTTAGTGAATTAATATGTTTCTAGTACATTTATATGTGTGTAGAAATATTCCATTTGTGGAAAATCATTGGTGCAGCCTAGACCTTTTTCTTTGCAGGTGCTGATTTAGTTGATTGGCTTTTTAATCACGTGGAAGGTTTTGCAGACAGACGAGATGCAAGGAAATACGCGTGCAATTTACTAAAAGCTGGCTACATCAGACATACTGTCAACAAAATAACTTTTTCAGAGCAGTGTTACTATGTTTTTGGAAATTTATGCGGAAGTAAGTTGTTTTTTTATAATTCATCTATTTACTTTTGCTTCTTTGTCAAAGTTGTTAAGAATCGGTATTCTGTTAATAACTAAACTGTCACTGTGTGAGCTTGAATCAGAGACGATCAGTGAGAGGTTGGTTATGATGGAGTGTGTGTATCTATAATTGAGAACAGAGGTAAATAAGAAAAATTATTTAAGATACAGCATACTTGAGTGCAAGGCATCATCTAGAGGGATTCCATTCAGCTTAAGTCTCATGTGTATAGGAAAAAAAACCTCCTTTATTTTAGGAAAAATATTAAAATGTTTTGCAGAGATTTCGCAGGTAGTGCAATTGTGTGGGTTAGGGTTAGTTTATGTCGATTCTTTGACTTTGGCACATTGTGGATAGTTTTTTTCCTTTTGTTTTTAATGCTTTTGCATGAATTGATGCCACTCTTGTGAAAGGGAGAGGTGGTACAAGGCCCTTGGCTACAGTGAACAGGCTGAAGTTTGATGGTGAAACCTGATGGGCAATTTGCTCTTGCGTCTAATAGTTTTTTTGCAGACTGATTTCTTATGCACAAGGAGGACACAAAGCAGGACTACCACCCTGTGATTCCTTTCAGATGTGAATATTGCGTTATAATAGATTCGTCTTGCTTTGTGTGTTGGTATTGATCTGAACCATTGCTGAACTGCAGCCATATTGGACATGCTCCACTATTGAAATCTCATTTTAAGCTGTCATTGGATAGATGATATCTTTAGTGTTAAGTTGGCTAGGAAATTTGTTCATGTTTGGTCTGTTATATATCAGGGCTTTAATTCAGCTGATGGTGCACGGTCTAGTTCAATTGAAGACACACACAATAAAACGTTTACGTACTGTTTGATTTTGGTCATTGAGTTAGTTCTACCGTGTGAAAATTTGGTTGGGTTAAGCTACACATATCCTGTGGTACTTTAAGTATCTCTTGAAATATAGTGGGACAACCTGTAATACCTAGCTTTGGTTATGGCACCTGCTGTATGAATAAAGTGAAGCAGCAGCGGTGTTCATTCATTCTGTGACAGAAATGCTGAAAACCTTTTGTTCTTGTGCTATTTCCCCTTTCACGAGATGAGACACAATTGGCCGTTCGGCAATCATGTGGTTCTACCAACTACTACACCGTTTCATGTTAGTAGTTTAATGCATGTATTTAAAAAAAAAATTTTAAAATGGCATAATAAACATGACCTCTAGAACTGCCAATGTTTAAATTATTCTAGCAGGGCTTGATATCTTATGTATATCTGATCTTAATTTTTGTTGCAGCTAATTGAAATTATCTTATCCTAGACTTTCTATTTTAAGAATTCTGTTTAACCCTCTGCATGCCACTTCAGGTGCATTTTACACCCCCACTATCCTTTAGATATGAATTACTTCACATAGAGGCTGTGACACAGTACTTTTCTCATTAGTATAACCTTCTGTAATGAACTCCTTGTTTTGTTTTTTTCATTTGACTATGCTGACTGAATCTACAGCCAGTTCAACACAAACACTAGCGCTTCTAGATGGTATAAGTAAGGTAAAAACTCGCGTGGTATACGGAGGGTTAAAATTGACTAGCTGGTAAAATAAAGTCCTTTTTAATATTTGCTATTTTAAAACTAAATGTTTTACCAGTCATCAAAATTAATTTTTATAGGTGGCCACACACTACCAGGTCAGTATTGTTTTTGCTTGGAAATTAGCATAAATGTTATCCCTACTAACTGCTTTTGTTTGGCTGGAATAGTATTCATTAAAAACTAAACAAACCACCGTAATGATTTGCAAATTTTACTACTGTCATTTTATTAAACCAAATAATTTTGCATTTACATTGTTGCTTCGTATTACTTATCAGACAGCAATTAGATAATAAGTTTGGGCTGTAAGAGATGCAGGTGTCTCTTTGATTTGTAGTTGTTCTGAGAGAATGAATTAAAATTTATGCTTAGTGTAAAGTTTTAATGTAATCTCCTAAGCTCTGCATAAAGATGCTTTTAGAATTGTGAACCGTGTGTTTTATCAGTCTTATCAGCTGAAATGGTAACTTCGCTGAAGCTTGTACTTTTGTTTGATGTTGTTTGTTTTGCTTTGTTTTTAAGATTATTATTTTTTTTTCACACTTAAGAAAAAAGGTGCCAGCCTTAATACAAGGGTCATTCAAGGCTTGCCCTTCTAAAACAGCTGGAAGTTTCCTTATTTTTCAAGGTATTCCCCCTCTCACCCGCTCGGTCTCTGGTAACACTTTAAAGCCAGAAACACAGAAAACTTTAGGATGGTAGGCAACCATTTCAGGACATCTGCTTTCACATCCTTTTTTGAAATTTGATGCCACTTAGGTGCTCTTTGAGTGGTCCAAAGAGACTAGAATCTCATGACAACAAATCCAGACTCAGGTGGTTAGCCCCTTCTTGTTCAGTCTCTGCTAGGTTTTTTTGCTGCTGTCACATTGGCTGCATGAGGCGAGTATTATCATGCAAAAATGATACCATTTGACAGCGAACCTGGCCATTGTTTGCAAGTTAAACACCATTGCAAAACAGACCACCATAGCATTGCGCACTAATAGTTTCCCACAGCCAAGAAAAGAAAATCACCAAGAATTATGCTCTAAAAGTTCCAAAACACTTTTGCCATGATGTTCTTGGTTTGATAGCTGTCCTGAAAATTTTTTTTGGTGATGGCAATCCAGAATGCTGCCACTCCAATGGACTTTGGAGTGAAATGATCGAATCTACATCTCAACACACTGGCCACATGGAGAACTCATGGGATCAGAAGGTAGCTTTTTTTTTGGAACCCATCTGATACTTCATTGAATTTTGGTTGCAAACAAAGACGTTTGCTGAAGTTCTGCCGCAATATCACGCTCACTGATGTTGTCTAGGTCAGCTGTTCGGCAGTGGTAATGTTTGCAGGAGTGACAACCCAGTTGTACACAAGCATATTCACCCTTCCATTACCAATTCACATTCGTTTTTAAACTCTTTACAGCGGTGTGTATTACTGAACTGGTTGGCTAATTTGTCACTTTCATCTGGTTTGGCTCTTTTCTTCCTCAGAAAATCTCATTACACAGCATTTTGAACCCCTCCGGCGTGTTTTGTGCAGTTGTGAAGTCACGTCACATGCAAGTTTCCAGGCGATGGGGCTGCTACTCCACACACAGCCTTCAATCCATTTAGGTTTATTTAGAGAAACTACAAATTAACATTGAATGACCCTGACAGTGCCCCTCTTTGCTTATGTTTTCAAAGCTATAGATCACAGGAATATGCTTAAAAAAATCTGTAACTTTCAGAATGCACATTATAAAATACTCTGCATATTTTGACTTTAGCCCTTTTCTTAAAAACTGAATATTATTCTGTGCAAAATGTCTAACATAGGTTTGTTTTGTTTGTTTGTTGTTTTTTTTATCTGTTAGCTATGGATGCATGGAAATTCTGCTTTTTGTGTATGTACACTGGCAGGCAGTCATAACTGTTGCTCACCGAGTATCTCGAGCGAATATTTTGAAGAAATCTCATGGCATCAAAATTCCAAAATTAACTTATCACCATGCATTTTACTGTGTATATTTTCTAACATTTGTGTACTTATTGCACTGATAAATGGGATATTTCATTGGCGAGTCCGCAGTTATGGCTGCCTGATATGTATGTACGTATAGATTTACCTAACTTTTTTCCCTCCTCACATCTTGAAACAGTCATACCTGTTCTTAGCTTATTATATATAAGACACTTATTTCTTTAGTAATGGATAACATTTCATTTAAAAGAAGAGAAAAAAAAAACCTTTAGAGTTTGTCTGTTTTAAATTTTCTTATCAGCCTACTTATTATTTTAATCAGAACTTTATGCTCGTAGTTGGCATCATCATTCTGCATCAAAGTAGGAAACAGAATCTTGATTGCTGTACATTCTAGTTAGTGTACAGGTACGTCTTACTCTCTGCTGCATAGCTAGTGGCTTGCTGCTCAATGTCACACGCTAGGGCCAGGTGAACTGACACAAAACTAACAGACTTTAGTGGGGTGTGTGCTTGGCTTCTGTAAAATGGGGAGATGACTTGTGAATTTTTTCAGAAATTTCAAATTATTGGTCTTGTTTATGAAAATAATTATGTTAACTCTTAAAATACTAGGCAAAAAAAAAAACATTTAATATAATTGGTGTGTGTGTGTAATTATTTTGTTGTTGTCTTTATTTTTGTTGTAACAACTTTCTGTAATTCAGGGATATGAACAACAGATGCTTAAAAGTTTCATTACCAGTTCTCTTGGGTTATGATGGCTTGGCTGGTTAAATATTTATTTAGCACCTTGTTCTTATCGGTCAATGCAAAAAAAAAAAAAGCCTTCCTTTCTCTTATCTACATTGTATTGATTTTCCTTGCGTGTTGTTGCTGCTTGTAGATTTTTCTTCGCTGAGCCTAGAAGATGTGGATTCAGTATCAGAAGCAGACAGAGACACTTTGGCTCCTCTTCCACCCCCAGCCTGGAGCAATCAGTACCCATACAGCAGTCCCAGCTACCTCCCACAGAACTTAAGTTATGTGCCCCCGTACTGCTACACCAGCACAGACACGACCAGCTACATCGGCAGCTACGTTGACGGAGCTGTGCCTCCGAGCACCACTGGCGGCGGGGGAGGGGGAAGTGGAGGTGGGAACGGAAGTGCCGGCAGCGTCCACAGTGGTTCAGGTACAGTAAACTTGAAACCGTTTTATTGTTATTTTCTACCTTTGCAGGGTTTATTACACGCCATTTTTACTCTTATTCAGAGTCCTGCATTTAAAGACCAGGAGTTGAACAAGAAGTTAAGTGTAAATATTCGTTGTTTTTTTTTAAAAAGACTTCAAGGAAAATTGCACGCGCATTCACACGCACGCAGGCTGACGGGAGTTATGATGTAGTCCCAATTGCACTCATCAGAAAATACTGTGGTTGGACATCTTCTGTAACAGACTTGCACCTCTAAAATACTGGGAACCAGTTCAGGAGAGAGTGAGCTCTTTCAGTGACAAATGTTGGTGCCATCGTAAAACTGGACTGCACAGTAAACGGTTAATTTGTTTTGCCTTTTGCTGGTATGTAGCGGTAATTTTTCTTTTTCCAGTGAACTTCTATCGTTTTTTTTTTGCATTGCTGAATTATATAGTAGCCACATTTTAGGTGTAGACATAGGCTGGAAACCGGTTTAGTATCCACGCCATTGTTAAAGTTAGAAGTAGTTTGCACTGGAGTGAGGAGCCTGGATAAGAGAAAGGATTTGCTAAATTTGTATTCCATGATAATGAGGAAAGAAAAGAAAAAATCCTTGCCGGTCATTTGTTGAAAATATAATTGGGTGTTGTTTTCTAAACCTTGTTTACTTTGAATTCTCTGACATTTACCTTGTAAACGTTCTGTTCTGCTAGTCCGACATTATGTCCAAACATTTCATTTAGGAAAGAAATTAAAAGCTTTTGCCTTTCTCTAACTTATCCAAAAGTTGTTTTTGTAAGACAAACTATTCTTCTTTGATGTGATTAAATTTTTTTTTTAAATTTGCCTTGATTTTTATTACAAAACTGTTATTAGCTAATATTGTGAAAGAACATATATATATCTCACAGTGAAGCAAGTGATGGCCTTCATCTATCTAATGCTAACGGTTTCTCTGCAGCTTTATGAAGCTAATAGCGCGTAGTTTAGTCTTCCAGCAGTGGCAGGAGAAGTTCTTTCTGAAATCATCGCACTTCTCGTGTGCATTCACAGACACAGGATTTCTTTTGTATTTTACTTTTGACAAACAGTTCTGGAAGGCTTCAAAAACAGTGTTCTCCCTCAAATTGGATTCCTGGCATTACACTTAAGAATAGGAATAAAAATGGTGCAAAAAAAAAAGAAGCTGCCATTGATACATATTGATTAAAATTTAGGGAGCTTAGGATTTTGAATGATGCTGATGTAGATTTCTTATCCATGCATATTCATTATTTTTATTTGAAATTTCAGAATAAGTGTTATTAAAACGTCTGAGAAACTAGAGAGAAATTTTGTTTTTTTTATTTTCAAACTTTTCACCAGTAAATAGATAATTAATTTTCTTATGTCGATCTTATGTAATCACAGAATCTCTTGTGCTTACAGAATTCTATGCAATAAAGTTAATTTCCATGATAAAAGAGTTCAAACCAGGGAGAGAATATTTTTGCATTTCTGATTCTGTTTCCAACACTTTTACCTCACTCTGTCCCATTATTGGAAGGGCATCTTGCGAGAAACTGTTTGTAGGGGTGCAGAGATTGAACAGAGTAAAATCCAGAATTATTTCAGTTTGCTACATTTTTTGGTTTGTGGTTGTTGTTTTTTTTCAGCTGTTTGTAGTTTAGATCTAGAAAAAATGTCAAATCTAGCTGACAGCATTCAAGCAGTTTTTTCTGAGTAAAATTCACTGGAATGTGAAATTTTGGTTTCACATATTTTATGAAAGCTGGATAAGTTGGATCTGATTACTTTAGAATTACAACTGAAAGTTTACTTCGTTTTTTTTTATTCTTCTGTTGTTGTTTTTTTTTTAGTTTGAAAAGCATGAACGTCTTGGTCGTAACTTCTTGCTCAGCGATTATACGTTCATACTGTAACTGAACACATTTTTTGTGTGGCAACTTTGTTTATACTAAGAAGCAACATTTGGCAAACTTGCTGCTGTAGATTTTTAAAATCAGTCTAAAACAAAAATACACCACTTATTTAGCAAGCTATTTTCTCAAGTGCTCGCACATCGCAATTCAGTGCTAAAAGATGGAATGATAATTCCAATGCCCGAATACAGGAATTCTTGGTAGCTCCATGAGGATGGCAGCTAAGCAGATGTCTTTATTTTCCTGACATTAGTCTAGTCTAGTACACCAGTTTCTCATCTTGAGAAACCATATACTAAATTAGAATTTGTTAAAACAATAAAGCAACATTTCTTTATTCTCTTTTCCATATGCACTTTTTAATTTTTTTCTTTTGTGCTTGTGAAATATAAACAACAACAAAATGAACCAGAGTAGTCTGGGTCTGAAGCTGCCAATAGATGGTTCTGTCAGGGTAGTAAGAAAATGCCAGCCAACTCTAAAGCAATGCACATGTTTTGTGGTTATTTTGAGAAAATTGTATAGATTTTATTTTTAATTCTTAAATGTTGATATAAACTTAAAATCATTAATATTTTTCTATCCTGTTCTATTAAAATGATATTATATGCATAATAATATAATTTTTATTGTCAGAAAAGACTTATTTAATGGTATTATTGAACAAGTTGTATTCTGTACTCTACAGTAATCATGCCTGATTATCTGTACTGGGTGCATTTTTTGCTGAAAGAAAAATTAGTCTTGATATAAAATCAAATTGAAAGATGCATGGCAGCTATAAGGAGATTCAAATAAAATATAACAGTATGACTATGAGACCAACATCTTTCTGGTTGTTAGTTATTTGACTGTCCTCTTTAGCTTTGGAAAGCTGAGTTTCAGGTCTTTGTACTCACCTATCAGGGGGAGGGGAGATGCTAGTTGTTAACCTCACCCACTCTCATGTGGCTCCCAAAATAATTTTAAAAAATGGATTACCATTCCTTATGTTGCCTTCCTTGTTTCACTGTGTTAGAAAAAGAAATGGCTTGTATGTTTGTTAGTAGCTTGCTTTGACGTTGAAGATGTATAGATTTATTCTTTGTTTTCATTGGTTTGTAGACAAGCTTGTCTGACATGTTTTGGCCAACTTGAACCAGTCTTCAGAAGTTAGACTTTGAAAAAGATTTTTTTAATGCAAATTATAGAAAAAAATGCAGCCAGATTTGATATTTTGACTTGTGATTAATGAAGAAAACAACATATTTATTTTTCTTCCCATCGAGTCTTTCTCATGGGAACTAGGAGTGGCTTCAAAACCTGGCTGTGGACAAGTTTGCATACACACACAATCTGTGAAGTGTTTATTTGATGTGACTAATCATGATTCATGGCTAGCATGCGCACACACGCAAACTCTGACACGTTCGCGTCCTTCTATATCACTCACTGTTTTATCATTTTGGACAACTGGTTATGAACAAAGTATTTAGTTATTTTTAAAAGCTTTGATATTTATGTCTTCACATAATACATGCTCTTATTTAACAGAAAAATCAAAATTCTGACTAACCCAGGCTTGCACACATTTTAGTAGTTGGTAAATTCAGTTAACAAAGGAAGAAAACAGATTTTTGATTGTAGTGTCAATTTAAAATGCGGTGCTGTTATTTGCATGGGTCGGACTTTGTGTATTGGAGACGGTTGATAACCGGGTGTTAAAAGCCAGTATAAGTTCACATGCTCTGCCCTTTTGCTATTGTAGATGGCTATCTTTCTGCTTGTATGATAACCCTTGCTCATCCTGCGCTTTGCTTGCTGATCCTATAGCCCTAGACATTAGACTGTTGAAACTTTAAACATCATAACTCAGAACAACTCTGAATAGTAATTAATTCTTGTCTTTTAAAAAAAATTTTTTTTTAAACATTTACTGTATCATTCATAAAACTTTCCAAAATTGTTTGGTAGCAAAGTCTATGTGCATCTGATTAGTTTTTATGGGCTGTTGTGGCCTGGACCATGTACTAAATCTTTGTCTAGTATACTTTGCTGTGTTAGGCTCTGGTCTGAATTTCTCACAAATTAGTTTACAGGTAATCATAAATTTGGAGGATTAAAAAAAAAAAAAATAGTTTTCTTTCTTTACTCAGATACAAAGGCAGCCAAAGCAGCAGCTGGATTATTCATATATTCCGGAAAAAACGTTGACCCATGAGGTTTTTGTTTCAGATATCAAAAGATTTAGCACTTCTGTTGTCTAAATCCAGATGTGATTATAGCTGCTAGATTATTAGCGCCAGTGCGGGCCCCAAGTTAAATTTTAGTAAGGCATAAGAATTGTTCATGAATAAATTATAAATCTTTAGATGCACTACCTGCATTTTGTGATGTTGGATTTAGTTGTGGGGGAAATTTGAAGAATACAGATTTTATTGAATATTATCAACTTTATCTCTGGCTATATACATTTAGATTGACCGTGCATTTTGTCAGCAAATTCCCCAAGGAGTAGAAAAACTTTCTGATGATTGACTGTAAACAGAAGTTTGTTTGGCCTTGGTCATTTATTGTTGTTGTTGTTTTTTTTCCTTTAATAAACTAGAGGGTGGGGATAACTTTGTTATCCGGTGTTTTAAAATGTTCTTAATCTTAAAAGAAATACCTGCAGTTCCACAGCGCATACGAGGTAATTACAGAGTTCTGCATTGTTAGTTTTGGGATGCATTTTAGGCTCATAGCAGATTAGTTTAATCTCTTAAAGTTCTTTTAAACAGGGTTTTTTTACATACGCAACCTAACATACACTCCCCTAAACACCGCACAACACCAAAAAAAAGAAAAAAAAGTATTTTTAGTTAGTAATGTATAATTAGGCCATTTTTATGAAAAATATGTTTTATAACTATCAAGTGTTGCAATTAAAACAAAAATCATCTTATATACCATTTTAAAAAATTAGAGCCTATTGCTTATAGAAAACTTAAAATCTGTAAAAAAAATTTTCATTTATCGTTAATACAATTATTTCATTAACCTATTATGGATTGTGAGTTGACGAGAATTCTCATATTTCTGTCTCTGCTTTTTTTATTAAAAGTTGTCTCCCTTTTTAAAATTGTTTACATTTCTTTTAAAACGAAAATAAATTTGAATTATTTAATTCTTAGTTTTAGAACTTCTCTCTTGGAAATTTTTCTCTTTTTTTTTTTTGCTGGGATGTTTTTTTGTTTTTGATTTCTGTGTAATTATAAATTAATTCCTTTTAACACAATTTTTCTTTTTTTTTAAAGTTTTAATATTTTCAATATTAACCGTCTACTTTCATTATTAAAAAGAATTTATTTAACCATTTAATGCCTGAAAGGGTTTTAATTATGCTGTTAGATAATGTAGGACTGAAAAACCAAGACAGTAGGCAGGTTGTTTTTATTTTCATTATCCCGGAGGCGCTCTTATTTGCTGATTTTGAATATTCCCATTGTGTTATGGGGAAGATGGAGAAGGTTGGGGGGGGGCGAGTCCCCTCCTGGGTAATTTGGTGATAGTGTAATGATAGCAGTAATTCTTGCTCTAAGCAACAACCTGCACAGCAGAGGAGTCGTTTAGCGCAGTGAGACAGGTGAAAACATGGCTGAGGTCAGCAGTGTAAATGGTAGTTTGTCTGGACTTTGTGCAATCAGGCACGAACTTAGATGCCAAAAAGTAACGGATAAGTTTGGACGAGGCCAGAGACGTTTACAGTTTGTGTCAAGTAGAAAAGGATGTTTGTTTCGTTATCCTGAGCTCTGATGGGGCAGCACAATAGCAAAGCGAGCAGACTGACAGCAAAAAAATAAATATTAAAAAACATTCTAAAAATGTGGCATCTTCTTAATTTTTTATGTTGGTGTGCTTTCATTGTTAGGCACATTCCCTGCACTTGATGATATTATTTTGTAATTTACCTTGTGGCCATTTTTTGTCATTTCCCCCACCCCTCCCCTTTTCTGGAAAAATTCCTGGGGACACCCATGGGAAGAAGATTATCCATCAACATACATTTGAATACAATTGATTCTTTCAAGTTTTAAGTTGAGCATAGTAGATAGCCCCCTAAAAGCTGTATAAGTCTTTTATGACCCCTGGTTTAAGGTTTTGACCAGGCACCATGGAAACAGCCTAATTTGGAGTTAGCTCAAGCACAGGTCATCTTACCTCAATGAGCTATGTGACAACAGTTCCTCCTGCAGCTTTGGCAGTGCCATGGAATCTATTATACAGCGTTTAAAATCATAGTGGTCACTCATCCGATCCACTTTCACGTTACAGGGTAAATGGTAGGTAGGGTAGCTTACCTGATAAAAAAAAGACAACTCACCTACAGATGGTGGTATTTGTTGTTTTTCAGGATCTCACCCTGGTGATGGTTAGAACAAAGCCAAGTTTTCCATCAGTGTAACAATAAATTGTTTATTCGGTGCAAACTATCTTTATGGAAGCTGTTTAGTGCAGCAGCTATTAAATGGCTAACAGATGACTAGAGCAAAAAAGAGAGAATGGAAATTAAACTTGTGCATGCTTAGTTTTAAACAGAGAAACTGGTGGTGAATAAGAAATGTCTGGATAACTGTTCTAAAGTTTATTTTGAAAATAAGATCCATAATCACCACCATCTTTTTTCTTTACGTGTCCTAAAAATCAGGCAGTCAAGTTTTAATGGTAGCAGCTTGTTTGTTTTCTGAATGTATTTCAAGAGTCTACAGTGAAATATTCCTATACCTTAACGCACTTCAACAATTCGGATAGTTGGGAAGTTAGAGGGGCCAACATCTAGAAGCTGCAAATCCTTTTTTAGCTTAGCATCTTACAGTAAATAGGCCAGGTTGTAAATTGTGCGGGCAGGGGGGGGGGGTGGTGGTCTGACAGTGAAATATCAGGTTTCCTTGGGATTGAGGAGTTCTCAATTGTTACTCCTGAATTACAACATTAATTGTTTTTTTTTAAAAATTCTGTGTAAATAAGGGTTATGACTGAAGGAAGAATGAAAGGGGCCTTGGAATAGATCTTCTTAGTGTTGCAGGAGTTTTTAATGATCTGGTACACGCAGTGAATAGACGGGCCTATGGAAACTGAAGGTCTGAAGAAGTGGATCCTCACCAGCCTTGTCAGGGTGCGGAGTTATAAATATTTTGGAGACCCACCAGGAGAGAGAGAGAGAAGGGGAATTGTTTTGTAAAATTAACACCAATGTTTTCTGCTTGCCACGTTTCATCTAATCGTTCTTAATGACACGTATCTAAATATAAAAGCACCCAGGATTGTGTTAATAGATTTCTTTCGGCTCCTGTTTAGTTTCATTTGGCCAATCTGGAGTAATGCACAGGACAGGAGATTAATCTTCACCTCAAAAAAAAAAAATATAAAGGTTTGATGCATTGGGAAAATACTAGACTTGCGTGGTGGTCCAAACAATTTTAAAGATTTTATGTATGTATATGGGTATTTTAAAAAAAAGAAATGTGAACTAAGGTCTTCTGACAAATATCTTATAAAAAGTTGTCATGCAGATATCATACAATTTTTTTTCTTCTTTTTTCATTAATTAAACATGCTATGCCATTCTGGTGCATCTTCATCTTTCCTGAGCTCTTCTGCTTTGTTACAAGAAGTGATTCTCTTTAGACTTTTAGCAGAAACATTTCTAAGTCGGTGAATCCATCCGGCAGATAGCAGTTCAAAAATCCAAACTGGACCACAGCACATCACTGAGTTTGCTGTTCCTCAGGTTCATTAAATGCCGTGACTCCAATTCTGTGGGCTGCTTTGTCGTATATTTATTGAAAACTTCCATAGGAAAAGAATATATTATATACATACTTTTTTTTTTTTAATTTAAAACACTTGTTGGCAAAGATTTAATCTGATTTGTAATTTTCTGTTTGGGTTTTACTCTTATATATGTGTGTTAACTAACATACAACTAATTACCCTTTGCATTCATGTTAAGCCATTCTGTTGTGTTGTCAGGTGTGTGCACAGGTGTGTTTTTTAACTAACAATTTATATGTGGAGTATTGCATTTTTCCGCGGCGTGAAATGTGTGGAAAATATTGGCTGCTGAATAATCATTGTAGTGGCTGCAGTCCAAACTTTAAAAATAAATTAGTGTTGGGTTAGCTGGCAGTGATCAGGGATGAAGGACAGTTAACGACCAGAGACAGGTCAGTTTAGATGTTTGGACTGCGCTGTTGCTTTGGTTTGAGAAATTCCCCCTCCCAAGAGCTTCTCGCTTGCACTGCTGCTTTTTCATCATTGTTCTAACAACCACCTCACCTGTCTTGTCTTGGTTTTTGTGTTTACATATATGTGTATGTATGTATGTACACATGCATATATAATTTTCTTTAGTTCCTCCCCTTTTTTTCATTATTTTTATTTTGCAGTAGCTGCAAAAGACTGCACTTGTCTAATTAGCACTTACAATCATTTGCGCAAGCTTTGGGAAAATAAGGACAAACAAAACATTCAGCAAAATTGTCTTGGAAATACCGGCCTGCATGTTGGCAGGGAGCATGTGTGCCGAAGATGGTCTGCCGGCAGCTGTGGTTTGTAGTACTCCTCTTCCCATATACGTGCTGTGTAAAACAAACAAAAACACGTCTGCTATACTGCAGACCTTGTTTCTTTTAACCTTGAATTACATAAAATAAGCTTCTTTCTGTCTTTTAGAAAATAACCTCTAATTGTGCAATGTACGAAGTGGCTTACACAATACATATAAAAAGTGTCTTCAAGAGAGGGGAGGGGTTATTATTTTGCCCCGTGTGCCGTTAGTACTAATGTAGTTCTAAGCCTTTTTAATCTGTACCAGTTGTAGCTGCTCCACGATGACTTTCAAACCTGTAATTTATTTCTAGCATCTTAAAAAGCGGCAGCAAGTTTATAATTACTTAAAGAAATACCAGGTCTTTAGGTAGGTTAGCTTATTGTTGTTTATATTAGTTTATCAAAGATTGCTTTGGGAGGAAACAATTGTTGTATTTATAATATACAAAAAAACGTTGAGGTGGTGGTTATTAGTATCATAAACATCGGTACTAATTCCTGGAAAGTTGTCGTCGTCTTTCATGATCGAAGATTAATTACTGAACAAGTGGAATTTTTTGCAATCCATAGACTTTTACTCAGCATCACCTTTGTTCTGCCCTCCTCCCAATTTAAATACATTTATATAAAAGTAAGGATGGGAAGACAAATCTCTATTATTTAATTGAATGTAAAGGGCTCCTATTTCTGAATCTCCCCCACCCAGGGTAACAAGTACTCTAGTATAATAGAGATTCCATAAAACTAATGCCGCCTGGTCACGATGTACATCAGGATAACTCCAAATGTAGAAAAGTACCAAAATTCTCTCACGGCCTGTCGGCGTTGCATTAAATAGTGGGCCAGCAGGGCAGATGCTTGTATTCCCTGTGTATATTCTCAGCTGGTTGGATTTATTCAGCACAATTTAAAAACTGGTTTTAATGACTGGAATTTGGCCTTCGCTGTAATTACAGGTCAAATTAGTTTGTCGTGATGTTTTTACCACCAGAGTGGCTACATTTTAAGTAACCAGTGGCTGCGCACTTAGCTTCCCGGTGATTTTTCAAAATATTGTCTTGTGGAACTAATCTCATTTACTTGTGAGTAGTTCCAAAGATGTTTGGCATTGGTTGGATCCTTTGCCTGATTTTTCCATCTCTCAAAACTTCAGTGTGTGTGTGGTGGGGGGACTTAGATCTGGAGATTGAAGGGCTGAAATCATGGTTTTAGTGATGCCTTCTGCTGCTTTTCAATTCAGATATTGAGCATTGAGCTACAGGGTACTTTGGTCATTATCTTGCTACAGTATAAATCCCCCTATCAAACAATGCCCTGATGAAATTGCAAGTGATTGCAGAACTTTGTGATATCTCTTATGATAAATCCCATCAGTTTTCATCGTCACCAATCAAATAACTAACAGAACAACTTAATCTCTCGTTTCTACTGCCATGCTTAATGGCGGAGTAAATACACGTCTCGTACTTCTTTCTGGCCTCTCTTGCTCAGAGCCAAATATTTCAAATTTGCTCTCATGCAATGACAGTACATCGTATTGCTGCTCCAAGGTGTATTCCTCATCTGGTTTAGCACAGTTGAGTTGCTTTTTCTTGTTAGCACATCTAAAATATGAGGGAGGGCTTTCTCTTAGCCATCTTTTGGTAATAGAGGTTGAGATGCTGCAGCAGTTAATCAGGCTTTGCTCTAGACTTCTAAATCAGCAACCTATCTCCACATCTTACAGCTTTTCTTTCTTAATCTTTTAATCTATGGCTGAGAGCCAGTTGACTTCAGTAAGAAAGTTTGTTTTTAGGTGTCATTTTTAATCTGCCAAGCAAAGAAATAATAGTCTTAGAAATCAGGTCCGTTAACACTTACACATAAGAACTAAATCTGAATGTTCATATAGATAATTTGCTAGGTTCGTAATTGTGTAAAAAGCTTAAATTGATAACAATGGTTGATGGATTTTGATACTGGGCCATGTGTATGTTTATATTATAGGTCCCTAAAGGCCAAATTCTCATTAAAGAATTTGCTAAATTAAGGTTAAAATTCACCTGTGACAAACTAGAGAGCGTAAAGTATTACCTAGAGCAGCTGGTTATTGTGTGCCGATACTCTTTTTAAATATTTCAGGCAAAATACTTCCAGTTATAAAATGAGAGAAATGAAAGAGAAAAAAAAGTGTCGCTTTATCTGCTTCTTTATTAAGCAGGTTATATTTTACAGTCCAGCTACTTAAGGGGCTCCAGATGAAACTGATTTTTACATATTCATTACTAACAAATTATTAATTACGCAAACAAAACACTTGTACCACTATTGGGATGAGAGTCTAAAATTAGGTTTCAGTTTGTTTGGGGCCATCTTATAGACTTGCTTCTTAAGATATGCCTCTTCAGAACACCATAACACATAACACATTAAAAATGGAAGAATTAGCCTTCATCAACTCCAAAGGTTCAATGCTTTTCTTTACCCACAGCTGTTAGTCCATGCATAGCATGGATTTTGTACAAAGACGTGTTTAAGTTCTTCCTAAGATTTCTCTTGGTGGTGGCTTTTGACACCATCTTCATTGAGAGATTACGCGGTGATCTCTTTCAGGGATTGTCAGTCTCACTGGGGCATAGCTTAATTGGTTCACGTAGTAGGCGAGACCATGTTTGATTAGTCCACACACATTACCTATGTTCCAAAATTGCTGAACAAACTTGGACTTCCTCTGTACTGTCTGGACTGACTTTATCTCAGTAAACCACTCAACAAATTTGGCGTTGTTCTTTGCAGTCAGCCTGCAGCCAACCATATTTTCCATCTAAACATGACACAGCTTTAGACTTCCCTCTGTATAGTGGGTACATACCAGTCATATGTTTGTGCCATTACGGTTTGTTAATAATGGATGTGTGGAATCATGACACATTATCAGTCCCCTTATTTACTTCAGACTGCAAAGTTTGATATTTGTAAGCTCACAAGTAGCTAAACTTTCCATCAAACAATGTCAGTACTCTTATGCCCAGTCCTCAGTATACCTGGTTATGACTTCCTTCATACATGCATGATCCTTGTGAACTTGCTTCTTGCATGCATAGCTTGTGTACCTCCCTACCTTTTTAATTACTTACAGCTTCAAGTGATGACAGACTAAATGTTCTTTGCATGCATATATTTAGAATTTACTTGTAATATCAGGCCTACCGATTAGCCACCAGGGAAAGGGTAGAAATGCTGCTTGGGTTTGCTGTTATCTGAGTGTTTTGCCACAGTTGGATTACTCCCAAGATTTAGGTAAGTTGGGGATGAGCAGGTGATCATTGCTGCTTTTGATGACCCGAGACTCTACTGTATCTAAGTAGGCAGGCAAGTTGGGTCATTTAGTCCAGTTTGATTCCAATTTTGCAACAGTTGCTTTTTACTTAGAAGTTGTTAAATCCATTTTTCTTAGCTGCTAAAATGTGAAATCTGGTCATGATGAGAATGGAGATATGGACAGTTTGTATTGTGGCAAACAAATTAGGATAAAGATTGGAGATGTCTCTCTCTCTCCTGCGTTGGCCAGTGTAAATGCCAATTCTGTTTTTCTTTACATTGTGATTTAACCTGTGAATTTTACTAAACAGTAGGGGAGGGGTGAAATACCATGATTATTTATCTGCTTTCAGCCAGAAATGGTTGAATGTGTTATGAGAAGAATATCATTATTGTCTGTTCTTGCTAACACTGGGTAGACACATTTAGTAGCTACTCTACATTTCTGATATTTAGCATCTTGGAAAACCTCAGAAACGTATATCATAAAGGGACTGGAGCCACCACTATAATTGGGAAAGTTTTAAAATGTTTTCTTTGCTTCAAAATTGCATGCATATGCTTTTTTCTTCTCTTCTTTTTTTACCGGTTTTCGTAACTTTACTATAAAATGAACAACTGCAGTATCTCTTTTAATTCTTTACAACGTAAAACAATCTTTCCTGATGGATATAGGTTTTGGCGTAATTTGTTTTTACTTAAACCTTTTATTAAAAAAAAAAAAAAGAAGGAATATTTATGCCAGTTGGTGTTTGATTTTATGTTTTTAGTAATAGGAATGTTTACAGTCAAACTAATTGCCACCTTAAATAGCCATACAATGGGTTGTAACCCCTACTGACTGCTGGAAAATGCTTGTTTTCCCCTTATTCACATTTCATTAGGATCGTATGGTTAGAACCCTGGAAGAGCCTGCTTTAGGAACTTGTGCTTTTTCTGTAACTGCCAGAAGAATGATGTGAGAGGGTGGAGGAGTTATCCTGTTTTGGGGAAGTGCTGCAATTGCAGATCATCGGAATCCATTGATTGCATATTAATTCCAAGTAATTTCTCTAGGTATTTTCTGAAATACTCTTTACAAACTTTTGCCATAATTTTAAAAAAAAATATATAACAAATGCTACACTATTTCTGATCTCTCTGTTGTAGTTTCTGTATAGCTAAAGCCTGGCATTGCTGCTAACAGACCATCCCAGCAGACAATTCTCTCTTGTCCCAGGTTCGGTCATTTGGAGACTGGGTCTGCTTGTAACACTTATTTCAGACAAACCTCCAAGTCGGGGAAAAAGAGAATGGCTTATCACGTATAATGAACTACTAGAACAAGGAACCATTCGCAGTTATTACGGTGAAGTAATACACGCAATTTCAGCAACTTTCAAAACATTTCCCCCTCTGTCAAAGTGTTACCCCAGGTCGAGGTTGGCTGTAGCACTCATCAAGGTGAGTAGTAATACCAAAATTGTGGGTTTCGTTGTGCACCAAACTGCATTTCCCCCTATTAAAGCCGGCCTGCCCGTGACAGACTGGCGGCTTCAGGTGCTAAGTTGGGTGACACTTGGTGAAACTGCCCGACCAATCTGGTCCAGCACATTCGCTAACATACCGAGAATATACCGGAGCTTGGGTGTGACAGCCATCTACCTGGCTCAAAGGCAAATGCCATCTTGAGATCCTTAGGCGATAATCCCAAATAAAATCCCTGACACGTCTTCTTGCGTAGTTTTCTATTTATTTTATTTTCTATAACCAGTGTCTAAGGTCTGCAAAACTAGTGTAACTGAATTATTAAAAATCCAATACTGTGAACAGCTTTAGAATAAAATGGGGAAGACTGAAGACAACGGAATTCTTACTGAAAATAATTTTATTTCTAACTTCTGGATACTAGAATTTTCATGAACAACCGGGATCAACAAATGGAGCAACGAAAATGATGCCCCTTATTTTGACTTGAATGTGACCTCTGCTGATAGCTAATCCGAATCATCAAAACAAATACCGTATGTACACTGACCAGAATGCTTATTTACCTTTTGTTACAACCGACCCCAAGAGGATGATGACCCGCAAAACTTCTAGGTCCTAAGAATACAGTATTGCGCATGGGCTGACCGCTTAATCTCGGCAGAACGTTTTGAGTCATACGGGTGGAAGGCAAAACAAAATTCCTCAACACTGCCAAAACCTTGCGCTTATTTATGAGAGATTGGTGTTACTTTTAACCCTGGTCTGCCTTATCCTCTGGAGTGTAAATACTTTAATTGTTATTTCTTGTTTCCTTATAAGAAATGCAAGCTATTTGGATATTTTAATTTGTTAATGCTCATTATAAAAACAGTTTATTTTCTTCTTTCTTTTTGGGAAGGATGAGGAATCTTTTGAAGTGTATGGTAACCATTTTTAACTGAGTGAGTTAGTGTGTATTAAACATTTTATAAGCCATGCGTCAACATACGCTTAGTGTCACATATTTTGCCTTTACGTTGGAAGTGGTCTCTGTCTTTGTGGGTCCACAATTATGGCTGCCAGTATAGATCTTATCAGCATGAATTGATTACGTATGAGATATCGGATGCTTCATTTGTGCATCCATGATTCAGCCACCAGTGAGATCTGGTCTGTCCAGGTGAGACTTCCAGTCAATCGACTGAAGAATCAGAATTATTCAGAGAGTGCAATCAGAGTGTGTAATGTTTCTTCATTGATGCCTCCAGTAAAGTCTGATCGGCCAGACAGGCACAGTTGTCATCGGAGTGTGCAAATACGTTAAATTGTAAATCTCGTGTGAATGCTTCCAGTGGACAGGCATTTAGGCTTCTCTAGCTTTGTTTGCCACACGTTACTTCATATTACCAAGTTCCTGCTTCCACCACAACTTACCTTTCAACACCATGATCATAACCCCCTGTCAGAGCCCCAGCCCACTAGCATAGCACTGGTATACATCACAATGGCAAAGAGAGTCCATTTTCCAAAGGGGACAGGCAATGTTTGATAATCAGTCAAGGGAGGTGTGTGGGGACCTTAAAAAAAGAATAAAAATAGCTTAAAGGAATTGATTTTAGATTTAAAAGTATTTGAGCTGCATCTAGACTATATAAAACGATTTTTAGTCATGTGATACGGAAAATAAATCATACTAAATTTTTGGTTCTGGGTGATCTTGAGCTGAAAACTGGTGGTAGCATCTATATTTTTGCCACTGTTGTTTTTATTACTATTTCTGAGCTCACCAGTCTGAATACAGAAGATCTTTCCATGGCTGGTTCCTTATGCTGAGGACTTGCTTTGCATTTAAGCATTTTACTGTCATGGCTCTATGCCACAAGCCTACTTAAGCAATAAAACTGAACAAATATTTGATTACTGACACTACTAGTACATTAAAACAATTATTTTTTTAAATTAAAATGTGTGGACTTCACTACACTGCTTCTGTAACGGAAAGCTAATGGGCAAAGACCAGGATCTCTTGTGTTTTGGCCTGTGTCTGGAGAGAAGTTTGTTGTTTTAACAAAACAGCAGCCTGCAGGAATTAATGGAGACAGTTTGGAGCGCTTTTGAAATGAAATTGGAAACAAAGTTGCAGGACCTCAGGGTTTATCATTATCAGGATGTGTGCGCTTCTGATGATCCTTAATTTTGACCACCACCTCAATTCAGTTAATGGCAGAAGATACGGTTATAATGGTATGAACAAAAAGATACTGGTGATGGATTAGTCTGGCTCTTTTGATCACCTTATCAGCGATAGTATGACAAACTAATACACCTACATTTCAGCTATTTGCTTTAGCCTTGAAGAGGACTGGTTTTGCATGATATTTTTTTGCAATGATTGTTTCTAATTTTGCAGTTTTCAGGAGGCTTGAGTTGGCCTTAAGCCTGTGACCTCTTGGTTGCTACGTTTTTGGATATGGCGATCTGACCAGTATCTTTAGCTCATTGCATACACCCAAAACATAGGTTCATTGAGGTGATAGGAAAAGCCTGAACTACTCCCCCCACCCAGTTCTTATAAAGGTATATTTTGAAAGGTTTATTAGTGCTGATATAAGCAGTCATCTCCAGGTCAGATTTCATACCTTAAGAGATTATTTTGTTTTTATATTTTTCACATACACATTTCACATCTAAGGAGGGGATTATGTATGGACCCATTCAGTTGTAAGATTATTCTATGGATTTAATTTGTTCTCTCAAGTATTGCTTGATAATGCAAAATGTCCAGGAGAGAAACTGATTTGAAACGTGTCAGGCTTTAATTATGGGGGTACTGTCTTTCTAATGCTCGTTTATGTAGCTGCTGCTTCTCGTGTTCACAATTTGTTAAACATTACGATTAATTTGTATACACCATTCTTCCTTTGTTTACCTTTGTGCTTCTAAGATGCCATAATTTTCTTTTTAGGTGCAATTTGTGATTTAGGAGCACTGAGTGCCTTTCTAAGGTAGCCAAACCTTTAGTTACTCTTCCATACAATCTCCCTCTCTCTCTCTCTCTCTCTCTCTCTCTCTCTCTCTCTCTTGTCTGTCTTTGCTTTTATTTGTTTTTTTTTTCAGTTGATCTTCGTGCTTCTGTTTCTCTCACTTTTCTGATTTTTTGCTCTCCCTCTCTCTCTCCCTCATACACAAACACACTCAGACAGGATAAGATCTTCGATAATGTTGATGACTGTTTAGTAGCAGAATTAAAACATAAAATGCCTTTAGTTAGTTGGAAAATTTTGTTTCTGAAGGAAAAATTAATTAAACTCAAAAGATTTTTTTAGAATGGTATCTTCAAGTGTTGGCAGGGTCCAGGCTTTAGTTCTTGTAGCTATTGGGGAAATTTCATAACATTATTTACTTGTTATTTACATTTTTTTTAAAAGACTCGTGAGAAGGTTAAAAGTCATTCGTTTAATTACAATTCTAGAAGAAAAAAAAAACAATATTTCAGATTCTATATTTAAATAGATTAATGCTTGTGCGGGCATCGGTGATGCTGTTCAAATTGTGACTGCATTTTATGAGCAACTGCTGAAACCCTGGTCTGCTCTCTTTGCTGTTACAATTATGATACACTGGATTGCCTTGAGATAACATTTGTGAGCTATAAAACTTGAATTTTGAAGGTTACCTTTCGGAGCTTTGTTGTTTAGAAAATCAGGGTTGGAAAAATGAGATGTATAGTAGAAATTGTTCTCTCTCTCTCTCTCTCTCCCTCGCTCTCATGGTCAGCTACCTTCGTACATCGCAAGCCGTCTCAACGATCCTTTTATAATTGTTTTGCTAACTGAATTATTTTTGTTTTGTTTCTTCTCCTCTCTCTGTGTAAGTAACTGCTCTCCAGTTGGCGTGTAAACATGCATTATGAGAGGGGGACGGACACCTGATGTTATGTTTGGTCCTGAATCAGTTACGCTTGCATTCCTAACTGATTGCAGTGCTCTTCATCTTCACAGGAAGCAGTGCTTCTGGGAGCAGCGAGAAGAAGAAAGAAGAGAAAAAGGGGGAGCGCAAGTCAGCAAGTCCAGCGGGCAGCGGAAGCAGCGACACAGACACAGCCAGCCTGGCCAGTGCCAGGAGAGGAACGCCCAGCGAGCGGAGTTTACCACCACCTCCACGAGAGCTGGGCACCATGCCTCAGGAGATCACCGGCAGTAGACAGTCTTTCAGAATGGCTATGGGAAATCCATGTGAGTTCTTTGTGGATGTCATGTAATGTTCTGTGGCTCCATAAAGCCGGTGAACCCGTCTCTCCTGCATGCAGAGACGGTCTGGCCGTGCCTACTCCAGCTTGCTAGTGTACATGTGCTAATGTATTTGATTTTTTTTTCTTCTGTTCAACTGATAAGAGCAGTGTATAGTATCCATCATAATTATTTATAGAACAAAAAAAATACAATAAAATAAAAGCAGTTTGCATGTCTTGAACATCAGACAATTGGTTCTGTATCTAGAGGTTAATTATGTGCTTACGTTTGAATGGCATGATTGAATCGATGTTATTTATTCTAGAGATCTAGACTCGATGGGATAGTGAGAAAGTCCGCCACGCACCTCGACGTTGGGATTGCTCAAGTTCCCAACCCATCCACACTTCCGTGGTAGCAGAACCACCATCTTCACCAAAGGATTTCATCTCTGGTCATACTTGGCTCTTCTTCCAACATCATAGTCGGACAGAATATCAGTACTAATCTCTCAGTTGAGCCTTGGCTGTCGATCGGGCTGTCTGTGTAGCATTGTCATCTACTTAATCTCCTATGTGTCACTAGCCTGTTCTTCGTTTTATCAGCTGCTAGCGGCGAGCTTGGTCAGAATCGCCGCGTGTAGCGAGCGGGCCCGACGCACAGGGACTTGCAGATCTACTGTCAATAGGAGTTTGTTTTGACGGCGTGTTGATGAAGGAATCTGTACAAGCAATTTCGAGCAAAAAGGAAAGAAGTGTGATGTTATTTTGTGAAGTTTTGATATTGTAAAAAGGAAAGAAAAAGAAAGAGACTGGAGATTTATATGAAAGGCAATCTGTTTGGGAAAACAGACGACCCTGGTTCCCTGACTTACAGGCAAGACATGTTCAGTTCTTGGCAGTCTTGCTTCCTCCTCCTTTTTTTTTTCTTTTTTTTTTTTTTTTTTTTGTTTTTCATCTTATTTCTCGCCTTAGCTTTGCAAACACAAACAAAAAACACCGCTTGTCGCAGTGATGGTTTTGTTTTATTACTTCGTTGACATTCTTGCTCACGCTCCTGCCCTGACCGGGTTCAGGCATCTTCTTACAGATCACTTTCTTCCCAAACTGCCGCCGTAATCTGCACGCACTTTTCATTTAAAAGAAACAAACAAACAAAGACGACGCTTTCTTTTCTTTTCCCTTCACATTTTGTAGTTAAATGCACTCGGCGGCTTTGCTGCGTGGCTTCCGCACACCACGGTAAACCCTGCTTTGCAGCTGCCAGTGCGGCGGGTCCGATTACCATTCATAATTCCATCCGAGAGTGAGCTGTGCGATCAGCTGACATCTGGTCCTTCGGTGTATTCAAAGAGCAATAAGACGCCCCGTCTCACCCACACACACCCTCCCTCCCTCCCTCCTCTTCGCTGCTTATATTTTTTTCTTTTTTCGGTTGTTTGTTTGCTTGTTTTTTTTTTTAATACTTTTTCCCTCCCTCCCCCCACTGTCTGTCTTTTATTCTCTTTTCGTCTGGCTCCAAATAAAGTTCCATTCCCTTTTCCTCCTCAAGCCGCTTATGAGTTCGCTGGAGATGGGCTCGTTTTGCAAATACAAACAAACAAAAAACACAACAAGTCCACCATTTTTTTATTTCTCTCAAATAGAAGACCCTGAAAAGTGTGTGCTATGTACCTTTTCTCTCTCTCTCTCTCTCTCTCTCTCTCTCTTTGTACTATTATTATTAATGTTTTAGGGTTATTTCTGTGAAGTTAACCTGTATATTGTAAATGTACTTACTTAGTAACGAGTTTACATACTCGTTATAGTCCGCTCACACAAAACCTGTGTGTGTTTTAGAATTTAAAATTTTTTCTTTCTTTCTTTTCTTTTTGCCATCTGTAATTTAATAAAAATTTATATTTACAAATCAGTATAAACGTTCATCCAGCGTTACTTTTGTAAACTACACTGCTGGGCAGGAAAACCTAAGGGATCTGCTGCTCCTCGTGCTGTACTTCAAGCTGAGCAGATGTTTTGATTCATTTAAGAATGACAGGTGCTCCAAAAGAAGGTGCTGCTTAATTTATCCCTCCCTCCCTTTGTTGTAATTATCAGCATTTGTGACTTAACAGATAGGCAGAAATGTAGGCGTGGTAAATTTTGTAACATACCAGCTAAGTTAACAGCAATAAAGTAACTTTAAAAGAAACACACAATAAATTAACAGATACACAAGCTAATATATATATATTTGTTTTTACCTGCTTACAAAGATTTTACTTTTCCATTTCTACTTATGTGATCAAAAGTTAAGCAACCCTAGTTTTAGTGTGCGTCGTTATCCTTTGTCATAGGCTTTTCTTTCACACTGCTGTTGGTAATCAAATAACCGTGTTACGACCAGTCAGTGGTCCTAGTCAGGAGAAACTGGCAGTTTTTGGTCCATTGTTTTGTTTTGTGTCTGAAGCATGTATACAACGAGATGAATTGCTAGTCGTCTTTTTTTTACTTTGGTCACTGCACATGCCTTTGACGCACCTACCCGCTATGACCGAGGAACTGATTTCCAGAGAAAAAGCGAAGTAGCCTTTAAAATTTTATTTTTCAGATGATTTGTTTAACACCCTGTAAGTTATTAGACTTGCATGCGAAAACTTAAATGCCACCATGCCATTACTACATATCAAGAAATTGCAGTGACCTCTGAGAAATGTCACCCTTAAAAACACATTGTACAATTTGAATTGCCGCCTCAAACTAGGCTTGCAGTACAGGAAGTAAACTATGTGTCCATTTAACTATCTTCCCTTTTAGATGGGAGCATCATGACTGATTCAGTTTTTTTGTTTTCAGAGAAGAAATTTGTAGGAAAAGGAGAGTTTATTCATGCAAATGGCTGCTTTTTTTTCTTAAATGCTTAGAAGTACATCTTTGATGCATGCAAAAGTTTACCTGCTTTTTATTTGACTGTGACCACAAGATAAGTACAATACTAGGTTCAGTCAGTGAAGATGCTGCTACTCGGAATTAATAACTGTTTGGTTTTCCTTCTGTTTTTAATTAAGGATTTAAAATTTTTTAAAAAATAATTATTGTCAAGTACTTAATTTGTAATGAGAAAGCACAGTGATGTAGGTATTATGGTTTCACTTTTGGTCACATGGTTAGTGTATTAAAGGAGTTGGTGGAAGAAATGCTGATGTTTGAAGAGAGTTTGGGGGGTCAAACATTTGTGATTAAGGAATTTAATTAAAGAATGTAACTACAGGTTTGTGGATAATGTAGGATCCTCAAAATTGGGATTACATTGCTGCTGAACATGAAAGATTTATGATGAATACTAATGTAGCTGATTTTGGCATTTCCCTTTTGCTCACTTTTGTATCTCGTGATTGCTGCATACATATTTTAACACATTCCATCGTTGCTAAGGAACTTTGGATGTTAACAGGATTTGTGCATACATGAAGTCTTTGGAAAGATGCCATCCATCCATAAAGGAAATCAGCAATAGATTTGCTACCGTCTGACTTCAGCGGCCATTCTGTTATTGCTGTATCTGAACCCCCACCCAGAAACTACAGACGGAAGAAACGGGTTTGGTCCAAGACCTGGAAAATAACTCTCTTTTTTTTTTATGTTAATAATTTTGTTTTTGACAGCTAATCTTGATTATGAGTGAGTGCTTTCAGCCAGGTGGATAGTTTAGCACAAGTTAGTTGGCTAGAGGTAGGAATTCCTCGGGTGAACCTCAGCACGGTTAGATGCGACACTAGAATAAAGTGCAAGCTTAATACCAAGACCGAGAAACCGGCTCCAGTCCGACATTGCCTACGAAAAGGAAACATCTGTGTCAGTCAAATTAGCCTGGATCAAAAATGCAACAATAATAATAATATTTTTTTTATTATTATTTATTTACTAGCCAGGATAATTCTTTGTAGCCACCTGCCAAATCTGAGCTGAAAGTATTTGCCCCTGAAAACAAAACAATTTGTGTAATTAGGTATTTAGTTTCAGAAAATTATCATAATCTTTTTTTTTCTTTTTCTTTTTTTAAATTTTCTTTGGTTTAGCTACAAACTATCGATGATGGTTTTTCTGCAGCACAATTTTGTCTGCATTTTTTGTATCAAAACAGCACTCCAGGTGGTGCGGAAGTCTAAATATCGGGCCGCTGCCGTAGATGGGCTCTTTAGATATCATAATTAATTAACACAGGTTTCACTAGTTAAAAAAAATCTGAATTATCAAAGAAGTTACGATGCTGAATAAAACATCGATTATGGCTTTAGGTTGGTTAATAAGCTATCCTAAGATGATTTGTTTTAGTTTTTGTTGGAAGAAACTTCCTGTTAAATCATTTAGATTTATTCACCAACCGGCGTATAAAGCAGCCTTTCCCCTTTCTCAACAAGCCCCTGCCACTAGACAAACATTCATGAGTTGTAACTGGAACAGATAATTAGGTTCTATTCCTAGTCGCTCTGTGTAAAGAGTTAAAGCTTATTAAAGTTAAATGCACTTATCACTTGACTTAAACTGGTGGTGGTTTTATTTGGGGATGTACTCCAGTTGGACAAGAGAATAAACATGCTGACCATCAAGCTCTACAAAGCACAGTTCTTCCACCTCTCCAGAGATACCTGTGTATAGAGTAGCCAACAGATAGGTAGGTGATGGGAGGTATTGCTGTGTTGTTTGCTTGAAGAGAGAAAAGCATTAGAAATGCTTATTTATGATTTTGTTTTATTTTTTTAAAAGGTTTAAGCAGATAGAGGCTGGCGTGTTTTCATTGCTCACTTTTGTCTGTACGACAGGTATGTTATAATTTAAAATAATTCCAAAAAAAAAATAATAGTGGTTTGTTGGAACTGACATGGCAGCCACTAGAGATTCCTCCGTTATGCATGTCTCAGATTGCTGGAGTACAGACTGCAAGGTCACCGTTCAGCCTTCAGAAATACACAGAGCAGACATTGGGATGATCCGTGTGTGGCCGTCTTTTCATGCAGAAACCTTGAGGATTCATAAATGCTGTGTGAATCGGGTTTGATTTTGGGGCCGTACTGATCACTGTTATTTACATGGGGCAATGTTTTGCTGGACTGGGTGCTGTGGTATTAGAGACACGTTACATAGTTGGAGGTATCCAAATGAGACCTAACCGTATACAGGTAACAACAATGCTATTTCAGTGGGGGGTGGGGGTTTAATGTCTCTAGTACATGAAGGACTTGAAATAAGCAAAAAGCGCAGAGCCTAGCAACAAGACTCTTAATTCTCTTTCGGGTGGTCTGCTGCAGTAGAAGTCATTGTTTTCAGAGTGGTTTTGCTTTTGTCTTATCAAAAGAAAATATTGCAGTTCATCTGAAGTTTTTACTCACAAACTTGGCATATTGTCATGGAAAGGGGTGAGGAGAATAGACTAGCTCACCTGCCAAATAAACACACACACATACATACACATTAAAATATGCCAAATGAAAACAACAAATTCTACATTATTATTTTTGGAATTTGTACTTTGACACAAGGTCCCAGCTCCACAAACTGACCTGTTCCAATTCTGTTGAACTTTCTTCAAAAGCTGAACATGTTTTTCCTTCATCGGTGGATACAAAGCCATCCTTCCCTAAGTCTTTTCCACAGCTTTCTGTCTTTGTTTTCACTCTCCCGCATTGCACCTCAGTGTTGTGATATGATGTCATCCCACCATCTCTCTCTGCTGCGGTTTCGTTTATCCACTCTTAGAGATACATTCAAAAATTGCATTTGGTCCATCTATCCATCTTTTATCCTGGCTACATCATAAGCCCAGTTCCATTTTTGCCCTTTGCACGCTTCCACTACATCATCTTTTGCCTCCCCTCCCTCATTGTTTCATTCCATATTGTCTCTCTCAAGAATGTAACCGGCATCTTCTTTCCATTGCTTAATAATTACGCAAGATATTAAATTTTAAAATGTTTAAGTTATCATCTCGCTGTTCGCTGTGAACTCGTTTTATTTCCATCACCAAAAAAGATGAGAGAGAGAGAAACTACAAAATAAATATTTTCTTAGCGAGCAGCATTTAAGTAGTAGAACTACATAACTGTGATGTTAGTCTTTTTAATTCCTCCCTATAACATTGGTTGTGCATTCCCCCTTAACAAATGTTGGACTAAATTACCACATTACGAATTGAATTCCAGTCCGCTTGCCTCCCCTTTTTTTTTTAATTATTATTATTCTCATCTTGCCATCTGAAGAAGGATAAAGCTTAGTCTATTCATTTTAGAAGCCATTTAACAGCTTTTTATGTATCAGAAGCTTTATGTCCACTACCACAATGCCTGTGTAGCTAGTTCACAACATACTTTTACATTTCATTTCCCCCATTTTTTTAAAAAAAAAAATTTCTATTTTAACAAAGTTTTGCATTTATGCATGACTGGATTCCAACATTAAACCTCTGCACTCTGAGTACAGTTGGCTTTTCGACCAGATAATGTTATCATTGTGATTGACAATCAATTGTAAGTTATATACGAACAGCTTTATATACACATATATATATTTATACAGTATATAATTTGTAATTTTTTTTTTTAAATATTACCAACTATACTCTGGTTTAACATAAGTGTTAGTGAAAAAAGGAAATTGTACGTGTGATTTCAATTTTGATATGCATTTTGTGTGTCTCTTTTTTCTTTTTAAAAAGAAGAAGCTAAACGTTTCCAGAACAATCTGAACAAAGTTATTTTCACCCGAGCACCTCACAGCTGCTGCCGTTTGTTTGGAGATGTCAGCTGTGGGCGTTGAACTGAGTAAAACTGATTCTTTGTACCTTTAAAACACACACCACACACACACCAGTAGCATTTGTTCTTACACATTGTCCCCCCCCCCCCCACCACCTTTATTTTTGGTCGAGTATTGACGCTTCATTCTCGTTTGTGCATGTGTGTTTGTTTTTTTTTGCATTTGCATTTTTGTTTTCCTAACATAGCGGGAGAAATAGAAACGAAGCGAATGTAATTTTAACTTAAATGTTGCCTTAAAAAAAGAAAGATGGAAACTGATTGCTAGTTATTTATCCAGTGGCTTTGTTTTACAGACGCTGAAGATGATGAGTTCTGTGCTACGTGGGCTATTCAACAGAAAGTCTTCATCGTACTCTGATTTGTTGTTGTTGTTGCAACTTGAAATATCCCAAGTTTTGTTTGTTTTGTCACTTTTTATCAAAGCAAGCGAGCTAAACATAATTTAGACACACACACACACAACAACAGAGACTGGTTATTCTTAAAGGAAAGGTTTCCCCTTGGTAGCACTTAAGCTAGAGCTTCATGAACAGGCTTCATTCTGACGTGATGTAAATATTTGGCTCATCCTTGTAGACGCTAAGGCGGTGGAGTGGCTTCTCGCCCGCCTTGTTGTGTGCGTGTGTGCCTCTCTCTCTGGCAATATTCATCGCACTCAGAGAGAAAGGGGGTGGGCCTTTTAACGAAACAATGGCTAATTATCTTTTTTCTGAAAAAATGGTTTTTCCATACATATTCTCTCGCTTAGGTCAGGGCTTAGTTGGCTAAATAGCGATCACTTACACTGCCTTAGAAAATTATTTAACAGATATTCTGAAAAAAAAAGTTGTTTTTTTTTTTTTTAAGTAAAATAAAAAAGCAAATTTTGTGATGACATTTTAAAAGGAAATCATCTTTGACATGCACCTAACAGCTTGAAGACAATGCTGGACTGAGCCACAGGCCGTTTTGACAGGGGGAAGGAACTCTCCCAGAACTTATTGTGCTGTCTGTCTCCGTAAACAGGTCCCTGAAACTATAATTTGTAAGCCATTTTGTGACATCAGTATTTGAAGCGGCTCAGTTATGCCAAAACAGTGTTGTTGTTTGTTTGTTTGTTTTTTTTTTCCCAAAATCATGCAATCATTAAAGTTTGTACTTTTATTTATTTATCTTTTGTTGTTGTTTTTTAGTATATTTGCAGTGTGATATTTGGTCGTTGACAGCACTACTGTTTCTTTCTAGCTGCTTTAGGATGTTTTCCATCAGTAACTCGTCTACTGTTTGTCTTTCTGCTCTGTAGCTGAGTGGTAGGAATGCCCGACGTTTGCTTGGAAACTCGCATAATCATCAGTGGTCTCCCCAGGGGTGGGGGATTCTCTCCAGTTATTTTCTGTCTCGAGAACCAGACATCAGGCCTAAATGTTAACATCGATTGGCTGGACCAAGAGGGAAACAAGCTAACAACTAACATGAAGAACGTTGGTAAACTCACGAATGAATACTACTGGTGTTAATTTGCAGGGGAAAATCTACTTTGTTACTTTTTTTACTTCTCCCCTCTCCCCTTAATTTACTTTTTTTTTGTGATTAGTTCTAAAACAACTTTTGTTGTGTTTTTGATAATTGTATTCTTGATGACACAATTGGTCTCATAAGAAGAGTTGCTTAACTTTTGCACATATCAATATTTATATTTATAAAGGCTCCACCCTGGTTGCCACACCCATTTTTGTTTTTTTCATTGCTCGAAAAGAAAAAATTCCATGAAAAAGAACTTTGTAATATAGACCGAAAGGAAACCATATTCTTACACATTTCTAATGATTACCAGATTCCGCGCCATGATTATGTTCATGGAATCCATGAGCTGGAGTAACTGAACAAAGAAACTCATGAGCTGGTCAATCAGCTGTCCTGGTGCTGGATAGAGAGAGGCCTTGACCAGTCGGTCCTGTCTGTGGGTTAGTTCGTTTGACTGCATGCTGCAGGGTTTTTGGAACATCATCTCACCACATTGGAATCAATGTATGCGTCGTCGATCCATATTGAAATTGTCATAATAAAAGAGGCTGAAATTGTAATGTTGTTGTTTTTGTTCTTAACACGTGCATTAGTTAACCTTGATGCTCGTAGTGGCTGACTAAGGTGCACCAACTGCAAGACCTGAAATCTGTTGTAGCATTTTTTGTGTACATTGAATTGTTATCAGTAACAACAAGCAGCTGGACAGGTGCCGTGGTGGTAATTTTGAATTACGTGCTTTTATAGTAACTCTCTCTCTCAGAGTGGCGGTGCTAGCAGCTTGGGTCTGATCTGTCGGCTGCTAAAGTTTTGATCAGTTGTACTGGTAATTCAACAAACTTCCATCTACTGTAAATTAACATCATTGTTGCTCTCCAGGGGCTAAACTCTGATGATGACAATGGGTAAAAGATTGCTGGATAGCTGACTCTGCTGCTATTTACCCTACAGAAACACTTTCTTTTCTTCTGTTGGCTGTTGAAGTGAAATGGTTACTTGTTATGATAGCAGTGAGAGAGAGTGTAACAGCAGTATGATGGTATCTCTATGACTTGAAATTTGCATGAAATTAAGTCTAATAATAGACCGGTTAATAGGTGGAATGAACTTCTGCCGTGTGTAGTTAAGGGATGCTATCAGTTAATAAGAATCTAATGGATGGCCATTTCTCTTCCTCAGGGAAGGGTGGAGTGGCTACCATCTTGTATTTTACTGCTAAACTAAACTCTATCGTCCTGATTGCAGCTGAAAAAAATCTGGGCAGAAAGATTTTCCTACTGGTATCCGGATGGTTAGTCTTGAATGCTAGGTCTGAAATTAATTCTACTTTATAACTAACCAAAGATGGCCTTGTTTTTATTTAAGGCGCAGGGCGAAAATGAACTTAATGATGCATTCCTTCATCTCCCAGACTAATCATTAGCGAGACCGGTTGCTTCTATCCGCCTGCCAAGAGAGGTAACTCCTCAAAAAAATGGCAGGAACTACCAATGCAGATTATTTCCCCTTGGTGCTTATTCTCTCACCCACATAACTTCGCCTGTTATTATCAAATTAATTTATTCATTGTCGCACCCCATATTCTGGTTGACAGTTGCTAAAAGCTTCTGTCTGTTAATAGACCTTACCTTTTTAAGGTCAAGGGACCCGAAAAACTAAACAAGCACCTGAGAAATCTCTTCCGGAAAAAGAATAATTAATTTCACCTGGAGAAAATAATAGATTCTAAAAATCTAAAGGACCTAAAAACATCCCCCTTTTTCTTATTTAAAATATAAAAAAAAAAGAAAATTAGTGGGACTTTTTTTTTTGGTTTGGAGCAGCGAAACGAACCGGGGTTTTGTAGATGGTGCTGAAGGGGACATCAGGAAAAAATGGATTTGTTTCGGGTCTAAATTACCTATTTTTTTTTTGAACACCGTATAACAAACAGTCTCTCTGGGTTCGGTACCTAAATCGACATTA
Source organism: Nautilus pompilius (assembly GCA_018389105.1). Taxonomy (NCBI): domain Eukaryota; kingdom Metazoa; phylum Mollusca; class Cephalopoda; order Nautilida; family Nautilidae; genus Nautilus; species Nautilus pompilius. The sequence goes on along the minus strand of JACATO010001370.1, from coordinate 1,584 downwards.
CCTGCTTTGGGGGGGGGACAAAGCTATCGTTATTCGGTAACTGATTCTGTCTACTTTTATTCATGTAAGCAAGGAAGGGGTGGGTGGGTGTTCGTAGTTATTCAAGGGAGACTACTCGTACAGCCCCCGTGTTGAGTCAGTTTGACATTTGACATTTATCCACCAGTGAACATTAGCAGAAAATCACTGATTAATATCATAATATAGAGATGTTGGTGCCAGCAAATCCATTCAAACCTTTCTACAAATATATTCGAGATAATAATATCGGTGCTACTGCTAATTTGAAACAGGCAATAATAATAATAATAATATCCGTAAATAAATTATGAATATTCAAATTAACGCGACTATTTTTTGTTGTTGTTGTAATTTTCACATCACTAATTCGATTATGTATTGATTACTGTAGATCCAGACAGATTAACCGTGTCTGTAATAGGATGTATTTAATTAACAGCTGATGGCAAACTTAAGTGTCTGACAGTCACAGATCCCCGGAAAGGTGACTCGATATACTTTTCCCACGTCCAACTGATTGCTTCAGTGGCCGATTCCGTCGACGGCCTTCGATTCCCGACATCGCCATCTACGGAAGTAAGCGAGCGCACCTGACGAGGATGTCCGTTGCCATGGTTACCGAGGTGGCCGGGGGGGGAGGACCCGGCGCTTCCGGCCGTCCGTCCGTCCGTGTTCACCTGCTGCGACGAGAGACCGCACCTTGTCGTCGATCTCCGGTAATAGACTGCTGCAGCAGCGGCGGCGAGCTCGGGCCTCGGAGCCTGGCGTGGAGCACCGCCCACGCACTCGGTCGGTCACGGGTACCGGAGGAATGCGGGTCATCCGGGTACCGGCCGAACAAAACAGGACGTTGAGCCGCAGACCCCAACAGACAGAATGGTCTCCCGCCTGTCCACGGTAAGTGAGCTGCGGCTGTTGTTGTTCATCGCGCCTACCCGGTTGTTAGTTATTATTATTATTATTATTATTATTATTATTATTATTATTATTATCGTAGTACTCGCTAATTCGTTAGTGACGGGGAGCGCACCTGGCGCCGCCAGCGGCCGGTGACGAAGATGCCGGTCCCAGGGCTCCTTCCTTGCCGGGTGGGTCAGGGGTTAACCTGTCCCCTCAAAGATCACCACGATGCGGTTTACCTCCGGCCGGCCGGCCCCTGGCGTCTCTCGCGCGGCGGGCGGGGCCGGATTTTCTCCGCACGTGGACCCCTCTGTCGTTTCGGCAGACGACACCTCAAGTGGCGGGAGGGCAGGGCTTGGCGTAAGACAGGGTGTCGTTTGTAGGGCTAGTTTCCGGGTCGAATTCTTACTAAGCTGCTAATACATAAAGGGTTCCCCCAGGTCCGGTGTCCACCATTATCTAAACGAACTTTTCTTCCTCCCTATCTGTGTATTTGGCCATTTTTCCTTGACCTTGGTTTGTGTGTAAAAAGAGGGGATCTTTAAAGAGCAGGTGAGCAAATTAAATAGTGGTTTTCATATTCTGGGAGTTCCCTTTCAGGGAAGGAATTCTGATTACTAAGATCGGATGTTGTATATTCCATCAAATATCGGCGCTCGAGGA